>REGL01000009.1:410030-434880 GCA_004194395.1 Aurelia aurita complex sp. Pacific | reverse complement strand
CGGACAAACTGTATCTCGTCTCCCCAACCATTGCATGATTTTAGGGTTTGCACTTTGTGTGGCCAGTAAATTTTAGGGTATTGTTTTTGTGATAAGCTTTAGGGTTTGATGTCACATTTCAAAATAGCACACCCCCGTAACCTGCCTGTTGGAGTTAACCCCGGGTATCCCTCGCGTGAGTTTCGACGACCAAGCTTCTCTAATTAATTAAGATTAGTTTGCATATCATTTATTTTCAAAGTTTAACTAGCTCTTTTATGCAAACAAAATAAAGATTTTGATTTTTTCTATTTCAGTGAATATCCCTGTACGTCTTGTCGAAAAACGTTTGGGTTCATACACAATCAGAACTTCACATCTAATGCACAAGAATTTGCTGTAAGTAAAGTTGGCGTTTGTTGAAATATTCGCCGTAGATACAACAGAGCTACAATCTTGGCCATAAAGATATGGGACACCACTGACATGCTAAAAAGAGGTTAAGAATATAGATTATGATGGCGAAATTTTCCAATATTGAACAAAGGGAAGGGGGAATAACAGAGTTTAGTGAAAGCATCCTATTTCTCGTTGACTGTCCCATAAATTTTGACCCAGACTCTAGGTTTTATATTCAAATAATAATACCTTTTTATTTTGTCAGGCATGATATATAGACAGGGGATCCTAGTTACATACATTCACTTCATCATTGTAACCACGTGGCACGGTAGTTCTTTTCAGCAAAGATGCAGATAAATCGACCATCCAAAATTTGAGCACAAGGTGGAAAACTCCAGCAGCACCCCAGGGCCTAAAAATGTAACCAGGAAATTAATCCAACTTGAACTTTATACTTTTCACCAATTTTTTCTAGAATCAGTTATGATTTGGAGCGAAAAATTCTGGAGCAGGGTAAAAAGGAAAATTTTCGTGGGCACACCCCCGTACAAAAGTAAGTCAAGTACCCCCCGGGGGCATTCTCTAGAAAATTCCTTATAAAGTTAGAACGGAGTGGCCGAATTTATTCAAATGATATATTTGCCAATATGATTGTCTTGATATTCAAGGAGCAGTGACGTTTCAGACGGGATTTGCTTTTATTTACCGACCATGTGGTAAGTCAGCTCCCGCTTTGATGTCTGTTGTATTTCTTTACAGAATGGAGTCAAGGCTCAAAAAATATCTGGTAATCTTGACATGCCGGAAGGAGGTCTCGATGCACTGATGCAAGTTGCGGCTTGTGAAAAGGTAGGCATGATTATTATGATAAACTGGCTCGTTATTACTACCGGGTGTCACAAAAAAGTATTACCGTTTAAAAAATTACCAACACTCGATTATCAAGCTTATCATAAAAGTTTCGTTTTCATCTCTTTGTTCAATGATCCCAATATTTTTCAAGATGATACCGGGTGCGCCAAAATAAACTATGCACGTTTGGCAGGCCACAAGAAATCGTACACTGGACCGATTTTGAAGATTTATGACTTAATCTTTAGCAGAAAGCCTGAGTTAGATACTGGGATTTTTTGCAATTTTTTTCTTCTTCAGTTTCTAGAGCAAGAAGCGAGTTTCTTAAAATTTTAGTTTTCGAAAACACTCAAAACGATAGAAAAACATCGATCAAGTTTTCTAAAGAATCGACATAAATGGACAGAGAGAGAACTTGTTCGTGGTAATTTGAGATTTAGAAATCGACCAATTGTAATCTGCTGTACGAGAGTTCGTATTAAACCCCCAAATCACCCTGAACACTTTTTCTCTTTGTTCATTTATGCTGAGTCTTTTAAATTTTGATCGACGTTTTTTTATCGTTTTCAGTGTTTTCGAAAACTAGAATTTTAAGAAACTCGCTCATAGCTCTAAAAACTGAAAACGGAAAAATTTGCAAAAAGTTCTAGAATCTATGTCAGGCTTTCTGCTAAAAATTAAGTCATAAATCTTCAAAATTGGTCAGGTGTACGATTTATTGTGGCCTGCCAAACGTGCATAGTTTATTTTGGCGCACCCGGTAGAATGTTCGTTTTCATTATTTAAGCCCTATTTCCGCTTAAAATTCGCAACCGATCATCGATCTCCGAACCAAAATCGCCCTCCGATTATTATCTACCTTCCACGAAGTTTGGACGATCGCTTATTGTTAAATCCTCCAATAGAATTACGTGAATCTATTCATGATGTGTGTCATGAATGAACAATGTTGGCGGGCCTGTTTGTGTTGTCGGATACATTATTCTGATTGGTTTCTTTTGTTCGGGACTTTCTGTTCGGAATCCGAATTCAGATGGAAAACAGAACCTCCGAACGGTGAACAATAGATTCGGATGCGAAATCCGAAGGAAATGGAAATGGGCCTTTAAAGAATTTATTTTAGAGGGGATGAAAGGACAGGTTGAATATCTTATTTTGAGCTATGCCCTTGAAGCAACATCGTAAATCTTGCGTAAGAGCCATTATTTTCAAATTTTTTGTAATCCACCAAGTCTTCCATAATAGTTTGTGTTTGTTTCTGACATTTATGACCAACTAGAAGCTTAATGTACAAAGGGATATTAATCTGGTAATCATGGGTGCTTTTTGCAGTATCCTTCAAGCCAGGCAGCCTTAAGCATTAAGATTCGTATTCAAGATACGTCAAATTTAGAAGAATTGCTAGCTATGGAAATTTATTAGACCAAAAATGATCTCCATCATAAGATCAGCTATACCAGGGAAAATAATTTNATATCTTATTTTGAGCTATGCCCTTCAAGCAACATCGTAAATCTTGCGTAAGAGCCATTATTTTCAAATTTTTTGTAATCCACCAAGTCTACCATAATAGTTTGTGTTTGTTTCTGACATTTATGACCAACTAGAAGCTTAATGTACAAAGGGATATTAATCTGGTAATCATGGGTGCTTTTTGCAGTATCCTTCACGTCGTCAAATTTAGAAGAATTGCTAGCTACGGAAATTTATTAGACCAAAAATGATCTCCATCATAAGATCAGCTATACCAGGGAAAATAATTTGGTCTTTGAGCTACTTGCTAAGAAGGAATTTAAAGATCGGCTATGCAATCAAAGTTTGGTGATTTGGTCAAGTGAGATTGTCTTATCTGAAATATTCTGTTAGCTGTTGAAGCTTAGCGTTTGGGCAAGTAAATCAATTATATTGAATGAGTTTGATCCGCTTCACAATGTTTTTTGAAAGCATAAAAGTTCTCTCTTTGCTCAAGAAGCATGAAGTCTGGTTTGGTGTAGCTTTTATATCCTGTTACAGACTGATTAATTCTCTAATTTATTGATGCAGAAAATTGGCTGGTTGAAAAAAGACACATCAAGGAGAATCGTAGTGTTTGTGACAGATGCTGCTTTTCACAGTGCTGGAGATGGGAAGGTAATTTTANATCAAAGTTTGGTGATTTGGTCAAGTGAGATTGTCTTATCTGAAATATTCTGTTAGCTGTTGAAGCTTAGCGTTTGGGCAAGTAAATCAATTATATTGAATGAGTTTGATCCGCTTCACAATGTTTTTTGAAAGCATAAAAGTTCTCTCTTTGCTCAAGAAGCGTGAAGTCTGGTTTGGTGTAGCTTTTATATTCTGTTACAGACTGATTAATTCTCTAATTTATTGATGCAGAAAATTGGCTGGTTGAAGAAAGACACATCAAGGAGAATCGTAGTGTTTGTGACAGATGCTGCTTTTCACAGTGCTGGAGATGGGAAGGTAATTTTAGAAGAGCTTCGTCTCCAAATTTGTTTCAAAACAGTGATCCTGTAGTTTTGAAAGTTTTTAAAAACTTTATCTCGAAGATAAATCTTTGTACTTCACAAAGGAGCAAACCAAACATTTATATCTCTTACGATTGCTCCGATATTCGTGGATTTTTGACTGTTACTTTTTGGTGACTTGGGTGAAGCCACCAAACAGACTGCAGAAAACAATATGCACACATGCCTGAAGCAGTGGTGTTTACAGATTGGTTTACGAGTAGCAGACGGAGTCCCTTCCCTTTAAACTGAACGGTACTGAACTGTACTGAACTTAACTGTCAAGGTCTGCCATTTCAATTTTCTTTGTCTTCATAATGAAACTGGACGACATTTAATAAACTTTCATATTTCTTTATCTGATCTCAAGACATTTTGAATGAGGTCGTCGTTTTCAAATCGCTGTCCTGAACGTTATTCTGGCTGCAAAATCAGTGGATGGCATTACTGCAACCTAACACAGAGCAACACAACACAGCACAACACAGCACAGCACAGCACAACACAACACTACACTACACTACACTACACTACACTACACTACACTACACTACACTACACTACACTACACTACACTACACTACACTACACTACACTACACTACACTACACTACACTACACTACACTACACTACATTACACTACATTACACTACNACAATATGCACACATGCCTGAAGCAGTGGTGTTTACAGATTGGTTTACGAGTAGCAGACGGAGTCCCTTCCCTTTAAACTGAACGGTACTGAACTGTACTGAACTTAACTGTCAAGGTCTGCCATTTCAATTTTCTTTGTCTTCATAATGAAACTGGACGACATTTAATAAACTTTCATATTTCTTTATCTGATCTCAAGACATTTGGAATGAGGTCGTCGTTTTCAAATCGCTGTCCTGAACGTTATTCTGGCTGCAAAATCAGTGGATGGCATTACTGCAACCTAACACAGAGCAACACAACACAGCACAACACAGCACAGCACAGCACAACACAACACTACACTACACTACACTACACTACACTACACTACACTACACTACACTACACTACACTACACTACACTACACTACACTACACTACACTACACTACACTACACTACACTACACTACACTACACTACACAACACTCGCAACACACGTTGAGTAGATCTTACATCTTGCTGACAAGTGCCACGATAATAAATTGCTCTTTCTCTTTCATAGCTTGGTGGAATTGTTCTTCCAAATGATGGCAAATGTCATCTTGATGCCAACGGTAAATACACCATGACGAACACTTTGGTGAGTTTCCTGCTATATTATTTATTTTGTGTTGTACTATTTATTCCTTTCAAAGTTTTTTAAGATTACTTCAGATCATCATAAGAAATGAAAGGGAATGGACATGGATAAAAGCTGGGCTGGGCCAGGTTAAAAATATATCCTATTGTATTTGATAACTGTAAAACGTGTAGTTTCATTGTGTAGTATTTCATTATTCATTCTTTTAAAGAAAGTCCGCTATAAATGAACTACAACACGCCTGTGCACGCATTGTTCCTATATGAGATTTGAAAATAAAGATGCAAAGTAACAACAATAGTTAAAGGAATTGAGTCCATATAAATAGCTGAGCGTTAATGCTATCCTGAATTTTTGCTGACAAACTACTGACGGCCCTTTGTTATTGCACAATAATGCTAAAGTCATTAGCAGTGGAGACTAAAGGCTTCTTAATCCTTGCATTATCCTCAGGAATCTCTTTGGTTTAATTTCAATAGCGATTAAATCACAACTTTTGTTTTGTGATTGAAAAGAAGTTGATATTGGTCATGAGCGCGCTATTTACGCGGACTCAATGCCTTTGAACTAAAGATAAGGAGACATGTGTAATTTGAAACAAGAGAGGACACAAGGTCATCAAGTATCCGCTACGAGTTCCCACTGCCATTACTTAAAGCGTTCAAAAGATAAACACAAATCTGATGCAGATGCTTAGTTTCTGCTTTTGTCTGAGCGCAACAGCTTCCAATTGCTGTAAATCTGCCGCGCCGTAGAAAACGGAGTTTGCAAGAGTCTACAATATGGTGGCAAGTAGAAATCTGTCATTCTTCTAGTTTAGGATTTAGAAACTTCATGAAATCACGGCCTCAAATATAATAAATGCCACCATTTTGAAACTAATCAAGATATCAAAAAATCTCCACAGCAGATTTACTGCAAAGCACCGTTACCCTAAGTTTCTTTCAAGCCATTTGATTCAAAGAAAAATGTTATAGAATTTTACACCACTTTCTCTAGAGATTTGAACCCCACGCTGTTTTATATATGACTGCGCATTTTGGCTTGTTGAACAAGATTTTTTGGTACCGCTGTTATTTTTGGGCACTGCATCTTTAGTCTTTTTTATCTCTTTTTATTTTACATTTCTACCGAGCATCCGAAGGTAGTTTTAGGACGCTGAGAAGCTGAGCTCATTGAAGCAGCGTCCTTCCTCTCGATGTGACCACACCTCATCGCACTTTGTAGCAGGTTCGGCAGGGTGAGGACTCGAACCGCCAACCTTCAGATTGGTAGTCAAGCGTGCAGCACGCTGCGTGCTACCACTGAGCCATCTTTATGCTTTTTTATTGAGACATTATTCCTGCTTGTTGTCAATCTAGGATTACCCATCAGTTGGTTTCCTGAAAGCAAAGCTCAAAGAGGCGAAGATCGTCCCGATTCTTGCTGTTACTAATAATGTCAAGACTATGTATGAGGTGAGGACTACATAATTTGAAGATGATTCTAAAGGACTTCTTTCTCCAAAAAGATAGATGCTGTAGACAGAAATGTTGACAGAAATGTTGACAGAAATGTAGACAGAAATGTTGACAGAAATGTAGACAGAAATGTTGACAGAAATGTTGACAGAAATGTTGACAGAAATGTTGACAGAAATGTTGACAGAAATGTTGACTGAAATGTTGACAGAAATGTTGACTGAAAAAGCGACTTATCAAGTACATTTGTGACTGATTTCAAATCGCTGATTTTCTTTCAAATGTTCGTAGTTACCTTCAAACCCGTCAGCTCTGAAAACACTCAATCTCTTTTGTTTGAATACATTTCTTCCGAGAGAGTGCCATAAAATTCTAAAACAGCCGAGATATTGAAATAGAGCTAAGTTTCTTCTCCCATGTAGAAAAGCTTTCTTTCAGAAATTTCGTCTGAAAAAGCTTATCTTCTTGAAACGAGAGAAAAGTCTGGAAACCTCATTCACACTTTTACAAGTTTTCGTACGTGCCTACGAAAGGAGAGCACTTTATTTCAGCACAGTGTAGACTTTGTAATTTTTCTGGAATCTGTTTTGTCTTTTTGCTTGAGTGTACAGAATAAAATTCCAAAGACGATAATGTGACCACATTTTCATAAGTCTTGAAAACCTTGAATAGTTTTTCAATTTCACCCTGTATATATTTGGCATGATTTGTCGGCATTAGCAGTAGAGCGTACATACTCGCTATTTTTTTAAGAGTCAGTTTCCGATATCTTTCATACAGTAAAAACCCGCATATAAGAACCACCCCACTTATAAGAACCTAAGGCCTAAAATGTTCTAATTTCACCCCGTTACAGAAGAACCTATTCATCCTAAAATTCAAGGAAGGTTCTTATCTTCAAAAAAAGTTAAATATAAACTAGTACTAGTGGTAATATGTGATAAAATGTTTCAAGAAATTTAGCCAAACACTTAAGTAGACACAAAGCATATGTAAAAAATTCCTTGTATGAATGGATTTGATACAGGTAAGGCTAGGTAGATAAGGTTGTTCTTTATAAAATTGTGTCATTTTAGTGAGTACGTGAAAACCTTGTTTTCTTATATTTGGCCTAAATTCCCGAAGATCTGTAATTAATTCTTTTGATAAGAACCTA
Source organism: Aurelia aurita complex sp. Pacific (assembly GCA_004194395.1). Lineage (NCBI taxonomy): Eukaryota > Metazoa > Cnidaria > Scyphozoa > Semaeostomeae > Ulmaridae > Aurelia > Aurelia aurita complex sp. Pacific. The sequence continues at coordinate 427,247 of REGL01000009.1, read as the reverse complement.
TTTAAGAACCTTGCATCCTGTTTTCAAGAAAAGTATCATATGCATAAGAACCTAAACAGGGTGATTTCAAAATGTAAGGTTCTTATATACCTGTTTTTACTGTAGTGAAGGCACATTCTTGCTATGTTTAGGAGTCAGTTTCTGATATCTTTCATAGTGAAGGCACATTCTTGCTATGTTTAGGAGTCAGTTTCCGTTATCTTTCATAGTGAAGGCACATTCTTGCTATGTTTAGGAGTCAGTTTCTGATATCTTTCATAGTGAAGGCCTCGTTGAGTAACATTGTAACGTTGCTCTGTTTCTTGTAGAATCTTGCTTTAGAGTGGAAGGATCTGGGTACGACAGCCGGAGCGTTATCAGCAGATTCAAGTAACGTTGTTGGTTTGATTAAGGATAATTACAAGGTGAGAACTGTGTGGCAGATTTGTTATGCATATTATAAATGATTTGGTTATAGCTGGTAAGGGCTCAGCTAAATTCGCAAGCAATCTTTGCCACGACAATCAGAGGAAAGAATTTCATGTACAGCGTATCTTTATTAGCTGATTCATAAATTCTACCAAAAAGATGCTGAACAGTGGTGGATGGCAGTGATTTTTGATTACAAAGTCCAACTTTGTAATCTAAGAGGGGGCTCCAGGTCAGTCAGAAAGAAAGAAAGAAAGAAAGTAAGTCCGTCACGCTCGTTAAAACAATTAATTAACGTTTTATCTCTTCTAATTGGCACTGAAATAAAGAAAGCGCGCAGTAAGCGCATACAAGACAGAAGTTTCCCGCGATCCGATAGTAACATTTGACGTCGGCTTATTTCATGTTAGACAGATTTGACACCATAAGATGGATAAATCACCTTGATGTTTACCCTGGCACAACAACAAATTTACGCAGAATTGGCACGTTCTTGACTTCATTAGCAGCTTAATTATGTTAAAACAATCGTTTTCTAGAACGAACGCATCATTAGCCACTTATTGATAGTATTCATTATGCAAATATGTCAACTTTAGGGGATGATGTAACCGACAGCCTGCACAGAGGCTAGCATTCGCAGCATCACCAAAGGTAGAAGGACCCCCCTCCTACACAGCAACGGATGCAATCATCGCAGGTGAAGTTGAGAGGAAAGGTGCAGAATCCCAGCAAACAATGGCGCCATTGACTGGGGGAAGGGACGCGATCACACTAAACCAAAACATCTTCATGCATATGATTCTGCACATAGGTTATTTTCGTCAATGCTTGTCTCAAACTAGATGCCCACGAATAGAAACGTTCTGGAGGGTTCTGCATAAACATAAGTAATTTTGCGTTATCGTAAATCTGACATGACATCTAATTTGATACAGATGCACCAATAGTTTCATGCAGAGACTAAGCAAACTAGGGGTAATGACTTTTGATTTTTTGCGTATCATCCTCGTTTGACATAAAGATCAAAATATTGGTTTTCAGGCGATTCTTGTCCTTATACAAGGCGCTTGATTTTCTGTTGATGAAGGTGACTTTAGCAGCAAGACTCATCTCTCTGACTGTAGCTAAAACAGCATCAACGATCATTTGGGGTTATGAAGAAATCAATATTCAGATTTTCTTATGCTTGCTTAGCTCAGGACGGACTTTGTAATCATCCAAAAGGATCTTATGTTTTTAAGGTAAATAGAAACTTTCATTGAAGAACCACTGCTTGTTTGTCGTATCGTTGCGCTATAAGCACCCAAACTTTGAAGTTGCAGTATTTTTTTTAATTCCAATAAAAATTGCAATATATATTACGAGCTAAACTACTCTACTTACAGAATTACTCACAAAACTACCACAACGATACCCCCAAGGAGCAAAAGACAATGTCCACCCCGAGGCCATTAACATATAGATATATAAGAAAAAGAAGAAACCAATCAAAATACTATTAAAAATTATAGTATTTTTGCTGTCAGAACAATGATTATGAGGATTTTTACAAGATGCATTTCGAAATTTCTTCTCAACGAACGAAAACTTACATAAATACGACTCTCTTCACAGTAAACTTTATCAAATACATACGGCAAATATGAAATGGGTAAAAGAATGATACAAAGTAGAGGGGCCTGTCTTTGGAATGCTTTGCTCTAAAGGGTATTCAAAGCCCAACAAATTTTGCAATAAAACTAAAGAAAGGCATAATTGATAAAACTAAATATTTGCAGTTGATTTTAGCATCTTCTAGTTTGTACATAGGTAATTTTGCATTTTTTGTTTTTGCTCCTATTTGTATTGTAGTAGTATCAGTAGTCTTTTAAAATTTACTTGAGCTCTGCTTTTTAGGTCGCGTGGAATCCAAGTATTTTAACAGGTCTTTATTTTGTTGTAGCAAGCTGTATTCTACAAATAAAATTGAATTCAGCATTCGTCATTTTAAATAGGCTTTGCTTTTTACCATGTTCAGCGCCTATTTTCCCACTTTATATTATCACTCAAAATTTTTCATTTTTATTTCAGAAAATTTCTTCGACTGTTCGTCTCGTTGATAGTAATCCCGAGGACATAAAGATTGAATACAAATCTACAAATTGCCAGTAAGACCACTTAAGTTTTGCTGTTGAGTGCATACTTTTTTGATTGATGAATTACAGAGCCGAACAGCGACATGAATTGGCAAGCACAAACTAAATATTATATGGCTTTCGGTGTCTCCTTTGTCACATTTACAAACTCATTACGTTCACTGCACCACAACTATAGTGGCTTTAATAAACCTTTTAGCTATAGAATCAGAATCGAACGATATTTTGCTACATTTTGTAGAATTTTTGAATGTGCACAATACCGATAGAAGCTCTAGCACCACTCGATCGAACCTCGCGCCTCGCGCATAAAAATGTATAAAAATACCGATCGATCCAGGCTCTTTTGCAGAATAGCTAAAATGTCTATTTTGTTGTTGAAGAAGTTATACTGAGTGCGCCATAAAAAATTCAGAATTTCCAAGATCCTAGCATCAACGCACCAGGTACTTGAATGAATGGAGTTTCACTTGATAGCAGTAGACTGAATTACTATTCTCTGTGCAAAATCGCCATTAGCTATGTTATGTTTAGCCTAAACACATTCGATGATTTCACATGCAGAGCCATGCAGAGAGGACGGGTTGTACAGCCCCTTTAAGACTTCAGTCTTTCGGCTATCAGACAGAATTCATTCGATTCCAATCCATCCAAGACTCTAGGTACTATTGAAACGCCGTTGGTGCAACCGTTGAGGGAATTTGTGCGTCTATGATCGTTAAATTTGGCACTCTTGTTTCCTTTAAGTTCATTGGATCCAATCCATCCAAGACTCTAGGTACTATGAATCTTGAAACGCCGTTGGTGCAACCGTTGAGGGAATTTGAGCGTCTACGAGCGTTAAATTTGACACTCTTGTTTTCTTTAGGGTTATTAGATTCTTTTTAACACAAATGATTTCTTTTGTAGAAGAAAGACTGCAGATAATGAGTGCAGTAACGTTGCAATTGATCAAGAAGTTACTTTTGAAGTTTCTGTCACTGCTCAAAGATGTTCTGAAGCAGCAAAGAAGCAAAAAAGGTAACCATCTTGTCCCAAAAATATTACATGTAAAGGCTGCGTTTGAAGGGGGAATCCGACGCAAGGCGCGGGTACAGTAAAGTCCCGCCTTTAAAAAACCCATTTCACTAAAACAGCCTGATTGGTTTCTTATATACAAATATATTTCTTCAAAACATTAATATCTTGCCAAACTATCTGTCAAGATCGTCAAGAACATATTTTGGAATATGCACAAATTGTGACATATTTGAAGAATTTTCAGCCAATAATGAAAATTTCTTGAAATCATCAGATTTTGAGTTTTCAGGATCAGGATGTCAACAGACAGACAGGATGTTTTGTGGGTTTCAGATGGAAGTAGCAAATGCAAATGGGTTAATCTTTCTTTTGAATTTCATCAAGAAACTATACTGTTCTCAACTCTAGCTTTGAAGTCATCTTGAACCATATAAACCATAAAATGTTAGTATGTACCATCTTGAAAGAAACTGAGCATGAATCAGCCTGGAGAGTTTCTTGTGGGGAGGTGTTTTATTTAGCCAAATCAGGCCTGAGTTTCTTATAATGCAGTTTCTTAAAGGCGGGACTTAATGCGATAAATTCCGTGTGACAGTATCCGTGTGACACTAGTATGGGCCTAAATACCAAAACATGTGTACGTTACCTCCCTCTTCGTTTTAATTCCAACGAAATATATTGAGCAGCTAATCCAGGGTTGTTCTAAAAGGTTCTATTCACCTTTAGATTTACTAAGCATCATAAATTTCACTCAAAAACGATATCCTTTTGTTGGTTTTTACTAGCTTGGGTTGTTGACTTTTCTTTGCAGCTTCAATGTTGCTCACGCAAGATTACCCTTTACGAATTTTAGGCTTTTTGTATCAACAAAATAACCTATCAAATTTATGAAATCAACACTGATGAACAGTATCTTTCAATTCAATTTGAAAGACTATGAAGAGAAACTTTGATGCAACCGGACATAAACATAAGTGATTATGCTTGTCAAAGTCTCCATTAGTGAATCAATGCTTGGCCTAAGCACTTTGAGTCCTAATGTCCCGCGCAGCGTCACGTCCAACTTGCCGTTTAATCGCAACGTTTCATGCATTGTTTGACATGACAATGGAGTCAGTGCATTGTTCAATCACTTATCAGTCATGCCAGTTCTTCTCTATCTTACATTTTCTGACTGGCACCTCCAATCATTAAGGATGTGTGTAAGATTTATTTTTCCTGATGTTTCTTCTTTCCCTACAGTTTCACAATCAGTATTGCTGGTTTTGGTGATGTCACAGTAAATACAAACATTGAATGTGATTGTAGTTGTGAAAAGGCTCCATTAGCCGTAAGTTTTTGTTTTATTTTTGAACTGTTCACTGATAGAGTAGTTGTTGAGGATACCGAGGACTGCCCCTGTTGTCAAGTGGTAAAGTTCAAAACAGATCAACGGCCGGGGAACTTATTCCCATGCGCGAGAATCTCTTTGTTTCTTTGCTAATCCTTGTTTGGATTGTGATTGGATTCTCCGCCCATAATCTTTTCACAAACCAAACATGCTTTCTGCGCACAATCACAGGTTTCCTGTTTGGGACATAACCGTTGGTTGCAACTTTGATGATTCGTATCCCCAACAAGTAGGTTCTTCCGCATACAAAATAATGTAACATTTTTGATTAAACACATTATCCTCAATGTAAAGGCTGCTCTCTTTTATTTATAATGTGAATCAACCCAATAAACTCCTCTTTTGATAACAAATATTTGAAATATATGATTAAGTGTTCATTTCGTTTGAATCAAACTTCCCTTCCAAATTAGGTGTTGTTGTCTTGATACACATCTTCCAAGAACGTGAAAAAACCACTTAACGCCTCGATAGGATGTCACATTTTTGCCTCAGATTTGTTAAAGGGCAACGACTTTGACCGGAGAGAATTGTTTTGAGAATACTGTTAATATGTAATACAGTAAAAACCCGCATGAAAGAGACTGTGACTTTCTGTAACAGGCTGAACTAGAGCCTGAACATTTATATAGCTGTTCTTACATAGAGGGTTCTCAATTGGCTAAAAATCAATGCTCATAAGATAATTACAACACATAGATACTACGCAACGATATACCACAAGGAGCATGGAATTACATAATAACCATGTTGCATTTAGCAATTAACTTGATATCTGTTTCAAAGTAGGTGTCAGGTGAAAACAGTTCGGAAATTTATCGAATGTTCAATTATGTATGGGCCTGTTTCTTTTATGTGGTTTTTGCCGGATAAGAAGTTGCAACCTTCATTAAATGTTCCTTTCACAGCAATCTGCATACATATGCAACAAATATACTTTTTACGAAAATCCACGAAGAAAGCATTTCATTGTTTGGGTGTGTTATGGATATCCTACATACATATCTAATAATTGTTCATTTGCTTCCAAAAGGATCTTAACAGCACCAGGTGTTTTAGTTCTGGAAAATTTGCATGTGGAAAGTGCTATTGTGACCCTGGAAGGTAAGATTATAACCTTTTTATTATTTAGACTATTGTTTTACAAAATCCACATAGTATACTTCAACACTTTACTTGCCTTGTGTTTTTTATCTTGCCTTGCTCGTGCTCTTGTTCTTTTTTCAATTATCGTACTCTAGCTTCTCTCTCGTCTCCTGTCCCCACAATTCTTGAAAGATAGCCAGAAATAATGGAGATCTCAGAGTCGTGACTTTTAAGGTGCGATACAGACGCCAGTAACAAATCAGATCGTGTGGAAATTTGTCAAAATGATGAATGTCTTTGAACATATATTTCAGTATTATGATTGTCAGGAAACAAGGACGTGGCGAGGGGAGCCCTGGGGACCCTGGGACCCGCAGCTCCCCCTTTCATAGATTTTTAAGAGAATCATTGTCTTGATCACCAGACACAAGGTCTTGCCTAAATTACATAGAGTTGAACAACCATACCCTCCCCCCACCTTCGAATTCCTAGGTACGTCGTTGTCAGAAAGTTCCTTTTTCTGATTGCACAATGCAGAAGTTAACATGTTCCATTTACTACAACTTTCTTATTTCTGTTGAAATTTAGATGCCAATTTACGTAGCAAAAAGAAAGTTATGGCTACATGGCTCTCTCTCTCTCTCTCTCTCTCTCTCTCTCTCTCTCTCTCTCCTTCTGGTGTCAACGACATCTGTTTGTTTTGTAGGTATGGTTCTGATTGCAAGTGCACGGACAAATCAGCCGCTGATGAGTCTCAATGCAGGCCAACGTATGTGCTCTTAGTATATCAAATCTTTCCACCACAATAATTTTGCAACTTGAGTATGTTCTAACAAAACTGAATGGATCATATATATTTCACGTTATTAAAGTTGAGTGAGTTTAGCCTGGGGGCCACCTTACATCTTGAAACTGACTATTGCCCCAACCTCGTTTCCATGGTGTTCTTACGTCCTATGCTGATCACAGAGCCGAGTGAACGCCCTGGTACACTTTGCACAACTTTGTCAAAAAATCAACAGATTAGCAGCCATTGTGGATTTGCAGTTTGCTAGGCAACGCTAGCTATGTGACCTCGATTCCAAACAACAAATCAACATTGTAATGGTTGTTGCTTAGTGACTAGATTGCATCGTTGTATTCGAATGATTCGGAAGATTGCGAGAATTAATTCCACGTTACCCATTGTTTTCGAATAACCAATCAAATTGCAAAACGGCCACTTTTATCCCAGAGTAAAAGTAGAGCAACGAACGCACTCTGGGGGACGAGATTGCTTATTGCCTTGAATATGTACCTATTGATAGCCATTCTAAGAAGAAATTGCAGCTTCATTTTTATGCCAAATGTAACATGCTAGTATCGATGCAAAAACTTTCTTTGTAGCCAATTTCAATTTAGCATTTTGTTATCTATACATTTAGAAATACATCAACTGGATCGGTATGCAGCAAAGCTGGCACGTGTATTTGTGGAACATGTGAATGTACCCCCAGAAAAGTAAGTAGAATCTAGATTCTCTGGTGATAATTTTGAAATGTCCTTATGCCAGATGAGAGTAAGTATATATTCTATCATATCGAGTGCGCCACAAAGAAGTTTAGATATTTGAAAAATTGTACCGGGTGAGCCAGAAAAAAGTTCCCACTTTTGAAAATTCATAGCATCAAGAGTACTAAATGGATTGGAATGAATCAATATTTGCTTGACAGCCAAAAGATCGAAGTATTTTTGTGATTTTTCTCACATTCTTACGAGCATTGGAAAATTGGTAAATTCAAGCTTACAAAAACTTGATGCTTGCAAAATGACAGAAAAAGGCCTAAAATGCTTGATCAAATCATAAAGGACTCCTCGCTCAGAATAACAGAGAAAATGCAATTTCTCATGGATGAGAGATATCGTCTGCACATCTATTGCCATGGGATTGAAAATCTTTAGTATCTGTTTGAGAATCTATTTCTTGTAACTCTTGAGAGAGGTGAAACGCATGTGCGTATTGTTCTGTGTGAGGAGAGTCCTAACGATTTGATCAAGTGTTTTAGGCCTTTTTCTGTCATTTTGCAGCCATGAAATTTTTTGTAAAGTTGAATTTACCTATATTTCCAGTGCTCGTAAGAAGTCGAGAAAAATCACAAAAATACTTCAATTGTTTGCCTTTCAATTAGAATTTGAATAATTCAAATCCACGAAGTACTTGTGGTGCTACGAATTTTAGAAAGTGGGAACTTTTTTCTGGCTCACCCGGTAGTACCTAGAGAACTGAATGGATTCGGATGAATCACGTTTTGGCTGACAGCAGAAAGATCTTTGTGGTTTTTATTGTGTTTTTATGAGTATTGAAAATATAGGCAGATTCGATTTTACAAAAATCCGTTGTTTGCAAAATGCCTGAAAATGGCCTAAAAACACTTGATCGAATCGAAAACAACTTCTCACACTGACCGGATTTCCTCTGCACATCTGTTGCCATGGGATCGAAAATCTTTAGTATTTGTTTAAAGATCATTTCCTATGACTCTTGAGTGTGATCCAATGCCCTCGCACCTTGTTCTGTGTGAGAGATCCCTGACGTTTTGATCGAATGTTTTAGGCCCTTTTCAGCGACTTTGCAAAAAGGAACTTTTCGTAAAGTCGAATTTATCTATCTTTTCTTTGCTCATAAAATTAGGAGAAAGATTACAAAAATACTTCAATCTTTCTGCTGTCAAGCAAAGTTCAGTTCATTTCATTCCATCCAGTACTCTGAAGTCCGTCTCAAATTAGATATCTGAGATTCGCGATAACGCAAAATTCCTTTGCAAAAGACTTCCATTGTTGTTATTCGCGGGCATTTGTAGGTGACAAACACCTGAACCTTTTCAGCGCACCCGATGTAATACTTTACAAGTTTATTAATGTTGGCTTTCCTGTCTTTTATGTGTAGGATCCAGCAGAGAAGATCTCAGGAACGCATTGCGAATGCAGAAACTTTGGTTGTGATTTGCATGATGGAAAGGAATGTGGAGGTGAAAATTTAACTCAATACCTTAATTTCACTTAAACCTACATGAATACGGACATTTATATTTTGAAAACTCTTGTGATGTAGATGTTTGGAATGTAAGGTTTAATAAACCTTGGTAAATACCCCATAAAAGTATTTTTATCAAAACATGGAAACTTGTGCAATAAATTGATATTTTCATATCCTGCTCGATGTTCTAAGTGAATAGAAGAAACCGTTTGGCACCACTGCATTTTGACAAAGTGGTCTAATAAAATGCATGGCCAGGAATAGTTGTATTCTTGCACCGGCATTCTTTGCACATCCCCAGTAGGTACCTACCGGGTGTTCCAAAACAATGTATACAGAATTGGTTGACTCCAGCGATTTGAATTTAGCTTTAATCAATGGCTAATCACTCTCAAAATGTTCCTTGATAGTTAACTTGAACATAGATACCCTTGTTGGTTGGTATTGGTGCTTCGAGAGCAGACATATCAATCTTAAAAGCTCAAATTTGCGTCCACTTGCAAACCAGAGCTTTGGCCTTATGGCCTTAGCAAGTTTATGAAGCACATCAAAATTAAGAACTGAAGTTAATGAAAATTTAAGAAACTTCCCAATGGATGACTGGGGGGTGACTTCTGGAAAAGATCTAATATTGTTCAAATTTTATCAAGGCTATCGTTGATTTATAAGCTGTGCTTTAAGAAATTGCTTAGGCCAAAAGGCTAAAGCTCTGGTTTGCAGGAAGAGGCAAAATTGAGCTTTCAAGATTAACATGTCTACCCTCGAAGTACCAATATCAACAAATGAGGTACCTATGTTCAAGTTAACTATCGAGGAACATTTTGAGAGTGATTGGACATTGATTGAAGCTAAATTCACAGCGCTGGAGTCAATCAAATCCGTATACATTTTTTTGGGACACCCGGTATTTTTCTTTGTTGGTTTGAATGTGAAAATATATTTTATTTTACTTTTTCTAGGTTCTGAACGTGGTGTTTGTGAATGCAATAAATGTAAATGTAAAGGTATTTGGATGGGCAGTAATTGTGCTCAGAAGAATTGCACTATGGTTCAAAGGAATTGTTATAAAAATGGGGTGAGTGGTTTTTGTGTGTGGAGATTTCGAGACTTCTTCAAGTTGTGTATGAATTGAATACATCCTTAAAATTTGGAACAAATTATGCAGTAGTTTTTACTTAATCGCATAGAATCGTCAGATGAAATCTGAAATGGAAGATACAAGAATTTAAAGGGTGTAAATATTCGAGTTTTTGGCAATTAGAAATCTGACAAAGGTTTTTGGATGGACAAAAATGAGGCACAAAAACAAAACCAGTCTTAAATTTATGTCCCTCATTACATTGAACGTACTGTCGACATTGGGTAAGTTCCAACTATGATTGGATAGATTTGGATTTGCAAAGATGGGGGAAGTAATTAATTTTCTATCGTATACAGATTGCTTGTGGAGGTCATGGCTCTTGTGATTGTGGTAAATGTTATTGTGAAGTTGGATACAGAGGAGCTCATTGTGAAAACTGCCCAGTGAGTATGACATTGAGGTGTCTTAAAATTCAGGATGTGTGCTTTCAATTTTGCCGCCCGTGAATTTTTGCCCTGACAACTTCTTGATAAAATGATGTTGTTGTTGCTGCTGCTGCTGCAGAAAAGAGGAAAGGGGGTACTTTTGTCATAATGCATCTTTTTTAAGAAAAGAGTAGATTTTGCTCAGTTTATTTTGGAATCCGATATGTATAAACTTTTTTGTGAAATATTACTAGAAAATAGGGCAATTTTGTAGCATTCCGAAACGTTGGTCTTTTCTGCGCTTCAATTTAGTTTTACGCTCATTTTTCTTTATAAGAAACAGCTTATAAGAAGCGGTAGGCTCAATTTTTCGAAACTTAAGAAACTACCCTACCTGAATAAAAAAACTGAGAAACTTTTGTAATTTGCATTTAAAAATGTTTTGACACTGTACAGCAACTGTTTTTTGATACTTTTTTGAGTGCAAATTATGTATTACTTGTTTTGAGATCCTACTAAATAATTTGGAAGCCTAATATAAATCAACTCTACACTTTCGGCGTTAGAAATATGAGACACTTCAGAAACTTTTGGTAGCAAAAATATCCTAAAATTTAAGAAACTACCTACCAGCCCTGACCTTCGTTTCAATGAAAATATGAGTGTATTCCGATTAAACGTTTATCTTTTGTCATCTTCTTATGCAGCAAACAATGATAATAATAATAATAGTAATAATGATATTAATAATAATAATGATAATAATAATAGTAGTAATAATAATACTAATGAAATCAAGACCAGTTTCTCCACAGAGTGGCTCTTCACCTGGTCGCTACAAACTACTTTACATATCTTTAAAAAAGAGAAATCTAGTTAAAATTATTTATAACAGGAAAGCTAATTCTTAAGAACATGATAAAAATTCAATTTATTTTAGTGCTAAGCTAAAAGTCTTCTGTTTACTGCTGTGCATAAATCGTTTCGCGTTTGGGTTAAAAATTCCGTTGCAGTCTTGGCTGCAACGGAATTTTCAATGAAACTCTGAAGTTTGAATTTTCAATTTTCAATCAAGCTCAGTTTTGATTGTGTTTTCTCGTAGTCATGCCCTGGTCAATGTTCAGTTAACCGCGATTGTGTGCTGTGTCAAGTATTCAAACAAGGTCCAGATGCAGTTTGCAAGAATTGCTCATTGAACATCGTGCAAACTAATNGATAAAAATTCAATTTATTTTAGTGCTAAGCTAAAAGTCTTCTGTTTACTGCTGTGCATAAATCGTTTCGCGTTTGGGTTAAAAATTCCGTTGCAGTCTTGGCTGCAACGGAATTTTCAATGAAACTCTGAAGTTTGAATTTTCAATTTTCAATCAAGCTCAGTTTTGATTGTGTTTTCTCGTAGTCATGCCCTGGTCAATGTTCAGTTAACCGCGATTGTGTGCTGTGTCAAGTATTCAAACAAGGTCCAGATGCAGTTTGCAAGAATTGCTCATTGAACATCGTGCAAACTAATGGAACAAGTATGTATGATACATTCAATTTTTCGTATACCGTAAAATTTTGCCCCCCTCTCTATTAAGCCCCCTCTCCAATAGGCCCTTCCCTTCTATGCTAACATTCTAAATGAGCCCCCCTCTCTATTAACCCCCATTATATCAAATACCAAATATCTTTCATATATTTAGCAAAACAAGTTTGAATGTTAATTTTGATATTTTTGGGATGAAGACTGTGTCAGATTTGTGTATTTGACTCGCAAAATTATATGTTGATTCACTAAAATATGGGGAAAAGAACAAAAACCCTACAATTTACAACCTTGTCATTTGACTTTGTGAATAAGCCCCCTTCTCTTTTAAGCCCCCCTCTGTAGGCTCCGAAATTAAATGAGCCCCGAGGGGCTTGTTAAAGCTCTTACGGTTTTTGTGATACACCCAGCTTGGTAAGGTAGTCACAAACATTACGACGTGCTAATGCCACAATCCTGAGAGTTGCTTCTACGCAACTTTTAGCTTCTACGCAACTTTTAAATCAGTAACTCAAATTTAATCGATCTTGGGAGCTGAAATTGATAATCCTCTTTAATCATGAAAACAACAGCATTTCATGTTTTACATATCCCCATGAAAGATGTTAATTTTTTGTAAATTGCTCACTCCGTATTTTGATTTCCCAAAATTTGTCAGCCTGTGAAATTTGGCGGCCTTCAAACTGTTTTATCTGATCATGAAATTTATTTTCAGTGACAGGCCGCAAATGTGAAATCCCAGACAACAATGGCTGTTATGTCGTGTTTTCATACGGAGAAGATTCCAAGGGGAATACTACTGTTTGGGTTAACCCAAAGAAAAGTAAGTATCATGAATCAAATAAACAAATGGCTCCTGAATCAAACAAACAAAATCCGCCAGACAGAACTTCAGATGTACCCTTCTTCTTTCGTTATAAGCAGATAACTTCTCTTAAAAACCACCTTTCGCTTGCACAAGGCGAGAGTTTGCCCAACTAGTTTCGGGGAAACCTTTGCGGCTTGATTTGTTTTGAATTACTGGTTGAGAGAATTTCCTTTGTCTGCAGTCGCTAATCGCTTTGAATTGAGGTATCAATCAAACGCAACTGTTGCTTTTGTATTACAAAATCTGCCCTTGTCTACCAGATTCACGTAAACTATTAATGCNCCCCCTTCTCTTTTAAGCCCCCCTCTGTAGGCTCCGAAATTAAATGAGCCCCGAGGGGCTTGTTAAAGCTCTTACGGTTTTTGTGATACACCCAGCTTGGTAAGGTAGTCACAAACATTACGACGTGCTAATGCCACAATCCTGAGAGTTGCTTCTACGCAACTTTTAGCTTCTACGCAACTTTTAAATCAGTAACTCAAATTTAATCGATCTTGGGAGCTGAAATTGATAATCCTCTTTAATCATGAAAACAACAGCATTTCATGTTTTACATATCCCCATGAAAGATGTTAATTTTTTGTAAATTGCTCACTCCGTATTTTGATTTCCCAAAATTTGTCAGCCTGTGAAATTTGGCGGCCTTCAAACTGTTTTATCTGATCATGAAATTTATTTTCAGTGACAGGCCGCAAATGTGAAATCCCAGACAACAATGGCTGTTATGTCGTGTTTTCATACGGAGAAGATTCCAAGGGGAATACTACTGTTTGGGTTAACCCAAAGAAAAGTAAGTATCATGAATCAAATAAACAAATGGCTCCTGAATCAAACAAACAAAATCCGCCAGACAGAACTTCAGATGTACCCTTCTTCTTTCGTTATAAGCAGATAACTTCTCTTAAAAACCACCTTTCGCTTGCACAAGGCGAGAGTTTGCCCAACTAGTTTCGGGGAAACCTTTGCGGCTTGATTTGTTTTGAATTACTGGTTGAGAGAATTTCCTTTGTCTGCAGTCGCTAATCGCTTTGAATTGAGGTATCAATCAAACGCAACTGTTGCTTTTGTATTACAAAATCTGCCCTTGTCTACCAGATTCACGTAAACTATTAATGCTCGTTTATCTAACATATCAACTACAGCTTAGATAAGAGAATTTAGTTTGTCGAAATTTCATACCAGAAGCGATTTCCGCCTCAAAGTCCGACAAACATCTAATAAACATTCAGTCATTTAATGATTTTTCTTGTCTATGGTAGGTTGTCCACAGACGATATCAAGTGATGCAAATATACTCGCCATAGTTCTTGGTATTATTGGAGGCCTTGTGTTGGCAGCCATTGTTGCTCTTCTTGTGTGGAAGCTCCTTGTTTCAACATACGTAAGTTGGTCACAACCTTTTGCTGATCGATTTATTTTAAAACTAAATAAACTGGGGTTTTCTTGATTTTCCTGAATAAATCTAGAGTTTATGGTGCTTTTCATGTTTTTTAAACTCTTTATAGTCTCGGTAATAGTTTCATGCTTTCTTTCGTAAAACTGAAAAACGCTGTAATTTAAAAAAAAATGATGATACACTCATTTTTTTTATAAGAAACCGCTTGAAGGAAAGGAAGGCTCAATTTTTCGAAAGTTAAGAAACAACCCTACCTGAATTTAAAAAGCTAAGAAATTTTTGTAATTTACAATTTTAATTTTCCTATCGCACTCAAAAATGTTTTGACAGTGTACAGTTATAGCAACTGTTTTTGGACAATATTTTGAGTGCGAGATCTTACCAAGTAATTTGGGAGCCCTTTAGACTAAACAAAATTAACTCTACACTTCCGGCATTTAAAATATAAGAAACACATAAGAAATTTTTGGTAGCAAAATGGCCCAAAAATTTAAGGAACTGCCTACCAGCACCGGACCTTAGTTTCTTATAAAAAAAATGAGTGTAGTCTCTGCAATAGTTTCATGCTTTCTTTCGTAAAACTGAAAAACACTGTAATTATGAAAAATTTCAGATATCAAAAGTCTTATCTCCAGAACTGGTAATGCAGTTTTTTTTCTTTCAAGCAATTCATTTGAAAGAAACGGCTAAGAACAACTCATGCGATTATTGTTAAAGTTTTTCATAAATTTGCTGCCCATAAGAAAACGCCGTATTTTGACTAAGTGTTTCGTAAGTGTTATTTATTTTCTTGCAGGACAAATTTGAATATTCGAAATTTGAGAAAGAAAGAACCAAATCAAAGTGGAATAAGGTGATTTTGCAGTTTTGTTTTATGAAGTTTTCTTGTTCACTAAATCAGTCGTATTTTAGCCTGGAAGCAATTTTTAGTAGAGTCTAGAAAAGGACTAGAATAGACAAAATGTCTGCCAGTTTTCAGCTTTCCGTCATAAATATTCTGGGAAACTTATATGTAAGCCATTCATATATTTTGCATGCAAGGAACACATAATTCGTCAGTGTTTTTCCCCAGTGCAATTACTGTGTTCTCTGTCATTATTGAAAAGTTGAAAAGTAGACGAGATTGGTGGAAATTTCGAACCTTTTTCTTCAAGTATTTTCAAAACTGCTTCCTACTAAAATCGCGCATAATTCTACAAAGACAAAAGGGTTTTTCATACGTTGTCTATTATGTCTTGCAGAAGTGGCTTATTGGGCTCATATTTTTATCGCATGGAACGGAAGCAGTTCCACCTCTTAAGGCCTTGGAAGGACCTTACTTCCTTAATGGTCCCCTTTAAGGCTGATTTCTAGTCAGTAGAATTTTCTGAGCTGCCTGAAATTCTATTGTCTGCGACAGAAAATCCCGCTCTGAAATTGAATAGAAAGTTACCGCTGAGTGACCTTTATGGTGTAAAATTCCACCCACTTCCTTTCTTGACTTTTCAACACTGACCCTCCAATCTCATATTGCCTCGTTATAGTTCAAAAGTCTCAGACAAAAGCAAAGAAATATTTGTCTTTGTCTTAGGCCACTGTAAATTTTAATCTTTGATGGCGAATTAAGAGGTACTTTATCTTTATGACAGATTGTAATTGGATGAAGTTTTACAGCTGTTAGCCTTTCCTCTACAAAATGAACCCATGATATTGGTGGATATTTTTTGTCGTATATTTTCATTGAGATTTTTGGCTCACGCAGTTCAATAACGACTTTTCTTCTGTACATTCAAACATTGATATACTATGACTTTTTCTTCCCAGGCTGAAAATCCCATCTACAAAGGAGCCCAACAGAAATATGACAATCCTGTATATGCTGGTCAAAAGAAGTAAAAATTCAGATTAACCAACCAGCAAGGTGATCTTGATTTAGTGAGAATGAAACAAATTTCAAAGGGGAGCAATGGATCTAGAAGATCGTACACGTAATAATATGCAGTGGAATATGGCCTCATAAATCAGATTGATAGTCGACAAGAAATTATTGCATACGATAGGTGATGAAGAACAGCAGCTACGTTTTATAGTGTGAGTTGTGGTCATCCCCTTATAGATACAAAAGTATTAACATCAGCTCCGTATATTCTGGTGTTGCATGTAGCATATTGCATATGGCATTCTATGGATAGTAGATAAAATCAGCTAATGTGTTCATACCTACTTCGGGTCAAACGATCTTGCACTTCGGAATTAATCTCTTTATCTGTTGATGCACTTAGCTGCATCACGCTTTGCTTGGTACGAAGCTCTTACGTCTATGAAGAGAAGTCTTCTCAAGAGGACAATCATATGATCTGAAATGTCCATAAACAACGTTAGCTGAATTTGTCTATGGAACGTTTTGTGCCTTCACATTGTCCACATATGATAAATGATGTAGTCCCAAACAAATGTAAATTTTGGTATAGAATTTTGAAAATATAGATACAGTAGAAACCCGCATAAAAGAACCAGTTTTTATAAGAACCTAGAGGCTGAAATTCAATCTTTAAAACCCCCTAAATAAGAACCCCTAAGAGGCTGAAACTGGGAAAGGTTCTTATATAATAGCTTTAATGTAAATTATTAAAATGACAAGAATGTTTAGAATTCTTCACTTCCTGATCAGACTTCTTCATTGGTACAAAATATTTTTTCTCAAGAATTCTCAAGAAATCTCAAGAATTCTTGGGCTGGAAAACAGTGTTAATGTGTGCAAGGCCTGCTCGTATATAAGAACCTTTTTAAGAACCTTACAGGCTGGAATTTAGAATAGCAGCCATTTAATTAAGAACCAATTCAGGCTGCCCAGAAAAAACCTAGGTTCTTTTATGCGGGTTTCT
>REGL01000009.1:387041-399344 GCA_004194395.1 Aurelia aurita complex sp. Pacific | reverse complement strand
TCAATATTTTCGTATGTTTTATCAGAAGCATCCATGTACTTTACATCAATAAACTTGCCTTCGTTTACATTAGGTGCTCCCTCTGCTGACGTTCGTGGGCTATGTTGTGTCACCTCTGCTAACGGTGTTGGGGAAATCACTGGAATTTCATAGTTGTTATCAAATACATTCGATTCCTTATTTGCCATCATTTCTTTCATGTCATTGTATGCCACATGTAAATATTCTCCCTGGAAGGGATTGGTTTTCAAATACATTTCCACCAGCCTGACATCAATAGTATCTTTTTTTAGCTCAACAATTGTTGTATACGTGTCATTTTCGTGCGAAATTTGTCCAATGCTTACCATTGTTTTAGTACTGCGTGGAAATATGGCTAGATTTGTAACATTGCGTACTTTTCTTGTTGCATACACCACTTCACATACACCAATCTTTTCTATGCGTACGATTCCACTTGGAAACGTTTGTTGTTCTTCGTCCTTAGAATTACAGTGCAATTTGACAAAGATTGGAAACTTTCTGTTGATAAGCTCGTCCATGGAATAGAGCCGATTTTCATCATACGGCAACAGAACTTCCCTGAAGTTTCCCTCAGTTTCACAAGGCAATGTCGTTCCCACCGGGTGAGGGCCTAATGACTGCACGGACAAACCCAGCATATTATCGTCTTCATCGTTACACTTCACTTCAAAATGAGTGTTCATTGGAAATTTAACTTCATAGACTTCAAATTCCTTCCCATTTGTAATACACTTTGGCAGAAACTTTGCCTTGCATACATTTTCGATAGTTTTGAATATGTGAGATCTGTTTGCAATTTTCATTTCCACTTTATCGACGCAGCCATTAGGAATATCGAATAACCTTCCTGCCTGGTCGTAACAGATTGTTCTGTCTCTCTTCGTAGCGCCATGTATCGTCAAAACTGTATTTGGTTTCAAAGAATCGTTTTCCCATGGGTGCGGATCGTTCACAACTTTAACTGTTAATGGCATCTGATATTTATCCAGTATATCTGTGATTTTATGGCGCTTCGAAAGCCACTGGATGTTTCCTTCTTCCTCCATGTTTTATCGATGATATTTCAGGCAAGGCCTTTATTGTGCATTTAAAGTAGGCTGCACAGTGCACGCAGGCTATGCTGTCAGCTGAACGGAATATCTTGTATTGCTCACACACGGGGGAGACTGCCTTTGAAGGTCGAGCTTACTACCTAGACTTGACGGACCGTTTTGAAAAACAACCATGTCTAGCAAGGAGTTTTATAAACATGACCCACCTATTTATAGGAAACCACGGAGGTCCATGAGATGATTTGGAATAAAAAAGGATCTTTCTTGGGAACTTCCAGCTGAAAAAGTAATTCATTTGGGAGGCACTCTGGTGTCTTGCGTACTCTTTAACTTTGCAGAGCTGATGAAATGATTGTTGTTGAATGCTTGGAAGGCAGGAATACCCACCACAATGACCACAATCTGCCGCGAAAACAAAAGTTACTATGTTTGAGCAGTTTGAAATTGGAATGAAAACCACAAAAACAGTGGAATCGGAAATTGGGTCTGAAGTAGTTAGTCTAATCTTCGCATGGTGGCGAACTGGAAAAGATATAAGACAATAAAAGAGAGTGAAATTCGATATGATTATAGTGGCTTATTTCTCGAATCAATTTTTAGGTACAGTAAGTCACCGCATACACCAGACTCAAAATTTTGAATCAGGCTATTTAGTTTCGTAAGAAAATACCTTTACAAGCAACCTCATCCCCATTGCCTTTTCGTCTCCGTCCTAATATGATAAAAGGCCCTGGACGAGGTTGCATTACAAGAGAATAGAAGAAATTTCCCTTTTTTCAAATTCTTGGATCGAACTTAATACTACCCTGGGTACCAGACTCTCTAACATATATTAGAGAGTCTGGTGTCAGAGAGTCTGGTACCCAGGGTAACTGAATACTTGAAAAGGTTTAAATCGTTAAAGGTCTAAATATGTAAATACTGATGCATGATTTCATGTGTATGGTAAATACTGATGTATCTTTTCATCAAATATGAGAAAGATTTGAAAATGACCTTGCTTTGGCAATAAATCCTATTTTATAAGTTTTGCCATTTATAAGAAATTACAAAGCAGGCTGTTTAGTTTCTAGAGAAAATATTTTTTTCAACGCCCTGCTGCAGCTCCTGTAGTAAGGTGTGCAGCAACTTGCCTTACATTGCCGTACGCAAAAGAGTAAAAGTGCCCCTTTTGGCTTTTGTGATGTGCATCCATAGGACATCTGAAAGGAGAATATCGCCCCCTCTCCCCACCCCCATTGCAAATAAGAAAAATTTGGCGGGAAACTTCAGATCATAATTTGACATCTAACCAAAACGAGGCAACCATGCATTTTCAAGATGGCTACCGGTGAACAAGATGCGACTTATCTTCAAGCACGATTTTTCTGCGCTGATGAGAAGTAAGACAGTTATTCCTTCCTTCTCAGAGAAATAAGACATTTAATGGTTCCTTTGGAATAGGATATTGCATGAATAGTACAATTATCGTCGATATAGGACATGACTTGGGCCAGTTCATCCACGCGTTCTGTTTGGGCCTAAATCGTGTGAAAGTTCCTCTGGCTCTCTCTGGTTCTCTCTTCTCCTCTGCTATGCAGAAAAGAAAGAACGATTTTTGTGACCAGAATGAATTCTTTTTACATTCAATCTTATTAATGATCTGAATCATCATAACATAAGTATGAAAACTTCATTAAGAATGAATGGTTGCACTGAAAAATCATTCTGTGGGTGGGTGCGATCCTCTTATTCAATAGGATCGCGATTGTCAGTTGGATATTCGACATTCAACATTGGGCACATTCGGCACATTGGGAGACATTCGCAGCAAACAGTAGTCGGAAAAGTAGTGTTGAATTGGCGTTTTTTACTTCTTCTTGTGGGAATGTTGGTTTAGAAATAGTAGCAGGAAGCTTCAAACTGCAAGTTCCAAATAAATTAAACAGGACTTCACCTTAAAATTATCTCGTAATCGACTTCACTTTCCGAGTGTTTTTCTTCGAGAAACCTGCCTAGGCCCACGNTAAATACTGATGCATGATTTCATGTGTATGGTAAATACTGATGTATCTTTTCATCAAATATGAGAAAGATTTGAAAATGACCTTGCTTTGGCAATAAATCCTATTTTATAAGTTTTGCCATTTATAAGAAATTACAAAGCAGGCTGTTTAGTTTCTAGAGAAAATATTTTTTTCAACGCCCTGCTGCAGCTCCTGTAGTAAGGTGTGCAGCAACTTGCCTTACATTGCCGTACGCAAAAGAGTAAAAGTGCCCCTTTTGGCTTTTGTGATGTGCATCCATAGGACATCTGAAAGGAGAATATCGCCCCCTCTCCCCACCCCCATTGCAAATAAGAAAAATTTGGCGGGAAACTTCAGATCATAATTTGACATCTAACCAAAACGAGGCAACCATGCATTTTCAAGATGGCTACCGGTGAACAAGATGCGACTTATCTTCAAGCACGATTTTTCTGCGCTGATGAGAAGTAAGACAGTTATTCCTTCCTTCTCAGAGAAATAAGACATTTAATGGTTCCTTTGGAATAGGATATTGCATGAATAGTACAATTATCGTCGATATAGGACATGACTTGGGCCAGTTCATCCACGCGTTCTGTTTGGGCCTAAATCGTGTGAAAGTTCCTCTGGCTCTCTCTGGTTCTCTCTTCTCCTCTGCTATGCAGAAAAGAAAGAACGATTTTTGTGACCAGAATGAATTCTTTTTACATTCAATCTTATTAATGATCTGAATCATCATAACATAAGTATGAAAACTTCATTAAGAATGAATGGTTGCACTGAAAAATCATTCTGTGGGTGCGATCCTCTTATTCAATAAGCGATTTCATGGATACTAGCGCCATTATGGAATGTACAAGATGGCGGCCACACTGTAAACACAGAATCAAAGCCGCAAATTAAGAGCCGCAATCTAATCTTTACTAATTCCAAGCTGTACTTTGCAATAACAACTTGAGGATTGCAGCACTGACCACTGTTTTACCTGTGATAAACTTGTATCCCCCAGTTTCTCTACAAAGCCTTGACCAAGAACTCAGATATATTTACATCATTGCTGCTCTATCATCTACTAAGTACTAGCTACACGTTATTGATTGTTGTTTTACTTTCAGGTATTCAGTGCCCAAGACACCATTCTCACTTCCAAGTACTGTTGGGTGTGCTGAGCTGAATTCATTGATCAATGGAATCTTGCATGAGGGTATGGAATTGTTATTTAGAACATTCCATACAAGACACACTTAAGATGCCCTGATTCATAAACTTGTGCTTCAAACATCAGATGTCAAAGTGAACGAACGGGATTAAGAGGAGCTATCTATGAAAAGGACAACAAAAATACCTACAAACCTATTGTTACTCTAGAGTAGCAGGTAGATAGCTAAACAATATGCACACACGTGTCAAAATAATCAAATACTATTGCCTAATTTTTGACTTATTGTGGGCATTTTTTGATTCTGTTGATCCCTTTTGGGTGAAATAATGTTCCTTTCACTTGGTATTGCTTTGAAAAGATAATTTATAACTTACCTACACAAAATACAAGACTAACTTGGCCTTGTACAGGCCAAGTTTTAGCCTTGTAATGGGGATTATCACCTTGTGATGACCTCATCCTAACCTGTAAAGAAAATTTACAAGGCTATAAGTAAGATTTCAAGTTACAACTAGTCTGACACAACGTTTCCACAATGCTAAAGTCAACCTTGTGCTAGCCTAGGCTGAACTTGTTAGCATTTTTTGTGCCATTTACAAGGTTACAGCAAGGCTTTTCTAGGCTAGAACAAGTTTACAAGGCTTGTACATGGCAATTGCATGGCCTTGTATTTTGGTAGAGGTATAGGTAGTGACCAAATTTTTTTTTAATAGTGTCAAAGAATAGCTGTATGATCACGTGCAGTATATTGCACACAAGCAATGACAACATCATGATTTTAGGCAAGGAAATATGGGAAATAAGGTGTTATGCCAAAAAATGGAGGTTGGAGAACCTCCCGTAACTTATGTAAGAAAATGTAAAGAAAATATTTGAAAATCATGATCATCAATTCTTTTTACAGGTGAAGATGACAACATAACATTTGATTTCCTTGTCAATGGAGCGCTACTGAGATCAACTTTATCAGAGTTTATTGAAAAGAATGGAATCACAACAGTAAGTCATTACCAAACAGAAATTCATGATCCTATCTTTATGAAAGTAATTGGCTTCAGTACTGATACAGTATACTGTAGGCCTTGTGCACATCAAAATGTTGACAAGAATTCTTAAGAAAGTTAAATAATTCTTCATATTCTGGCATTGTTACACTAGAAAATATGCTTAAGAATTCTTGAGAACTGTTGAGAATTCTTTGGCAGGAGGACCTTATAAATATGTACAAGGCCTGTAATTAATGAAAAAGAGTGGCAAATCTATCTCTATTCCTTCATAAGATAATTCAGAAATGTACTACAAATTTGTGAATGTTTCAATATTCATCTTCAGTAACTGTTCTTACAATAATTTGGGACTTTCCTGAAACGCTGTAGATTACAATGGGGGTAACAAAAGTAAAAAACTTGTTAGGTTGTTTCTTTTGTTACCCTATTGTAATCTAGGGTTTTAGGCAGGTCCCCAAGTTATTGTAAGAACAGTTACTGAAGAAGATGAATATTGAAACGTTTACAAAGTTGTACTGTAGTATATTTCTGAATTGTCTTTAAAATTTGTATATGCTTATGTGAATTGGTTCTTGAATTATCTTTATTCCTTCATAGTTAGAACAAAATGAAATTTTAGGAAACAAATAGACAAGTTTCATGATTGTTTTATGATTTTTTATGATTGTCTTCATCAATTGATCATTCAAGAAACCTTTAGACTGCGGGCTGGTATTCCATTTAACTGTGGTATAAGACAAATTTAGAATGAAAATGACACATCTTTGCAATTTCAGGAAAGTGTCATTGAAATTGAATATGTGATCAAAACTGAAGCTCCAAGACTTGAAAGATGTCTTTTGCATGATGACTGGGTCAGTTGTATTGACATGGCCCACCAAAGGTATACAAAGTATGATTTGCGAAACTTAAAAAAATGTTAAGCTCAAATATACATTATAGTCCTTGTTTACATGAATGTCAAAGAATTTACAATGATTTCTTAAATGAAGAGTTCATAAGAATTCTTGAGGGTATCAAAACCTGCAGTAATTTTTGTGAGAATTCTTGAGAATTTTCTGAGAATAAATAGCAAAACATATGGCGAGTTCCTTGCTTCTTAGCTGGTTCTCTCTTGTGACTATGGTAGGAATACTGTGTATTGGATTGTTCCTTATGAATGAAGAAAAAATAAAACAATGTCAATACACATACCAATGCCTGTACTGTAACACAGCATCACTTTGTGGCACTCCACTTTTTGTACCACTCCTGGCCCTATTGCCAAACTTTTGTGCACTGCACAAAATGACACAATATTTGTTGACCTTACTCAAAAATTCACAAAGACGCTCAGATCCATCATTAAGATAGCTGAAATGTTCACTCATTTTCTGGAATCTTCTTCCTGTAGCAATTATCATTGTGGTTAGAATTTAAGCATTTTATTTTGGAGGAAGGCTTTTAAATCTATGTGTGCCACCTATTTTTTCTACTTTGTATAATTCTTCAACTCAGACCTTAACTGATGTCAGTTAATTGATAATCATTCCCACATCTCTCTTTGCATCCATAGGATTATAAGTGGAAGCTATGATCACTCTGCAAGAATATGGAATCTGAAAGGTACAGCAGGGTTTCCTCTCTTTAACATTTTTAACCATGCTCTGAACTTCATTACTTTCTTCCCATATGTATCATTATCATTATCATTACATGATTAAAGTGCATAACTATAATACAATATTCTACACACTTTACAAATAAAAACCTATTACAAAATATCATACGCTAATTTAAATAAATGAGTCTTCAATGAAGATTTAAAACTTTCAGTATTGTCAATTTCCAACGGAAGACTGTTCCAGAGAATAGCTGCAGCATAGGCAAAAGTTTGAGCACCTAATGTTTTGTGTTTAAAATGAAGCACTTTTAGCAGTAATGCATTACTCAATCTGAGAGTTCTTTCAGGCATATCACCATATACAGCTGGTGATGATGTACAAAAAGATCATTATTGTTGATCAAGGATACTTCAGAAGAAAGTAACGTATTGGATTGTAACTTCAGTCTCTAAATAATTCTAGACTCTTGGCAATTACTTCAAAATCATTACAAACCAAAGTACCGTCTTGCACATACTGTATTAACATNACAATATTCTACACACTTTACAAATAAAAACCTATTACAAAATATCATACGCTAATTTAAATAAATGAGTCTTCAATGAAGATTTAAAACTTTCAGTATTGTCAATAACACAAATTTCCAACGGAAGACTGTTCCAGAGAATAGCTGCAGCATAGGCAAAAGTTTGAGCACCTAATGTTTTGTGTTTAAAATGAAGCACTTTTAGCAGTAATGCATTACTCAATCTGAGAGTTCTTTCAGGCATATACAATATCTTCTCACCATGTACAGCTGGTGATGATGTACAAAAAGATCATGATTGTTGATCAAGGATACTTCAGAAGAAAGTAACGTATTGGATTGTAACTTCAGTCTCTAAATAATTCTAGACTCTTGGCAATTACTTCAAAATCATTACAAACCAAAGTACCGTCTTGCACATACTGTATTAACATGACAAGAAAGAATTCTTTACATTATGATCAGAATTCTTGAGTCTGTTAAGAATTTTGTCTAAACAAGAAGTCTTGGACAGGAAAACCATGTTAATATGTGTAAGGCCTGTTGTGTATTACAATAATTTACCTTTGATTTTGTAGTTTGTATCTGTATATTTTATTCAATTTGTTTTTCTGTTTGAAGATGTGCATAGATTTTACATCTAGAATTAACATTTTCAAATTTTCAAGGTGAACTAAAAAAGGAACTTAGAGGACACACTGCTGCTGTCAAGGGAGTCTCTTGGGGATATAAAGGTAATTCAGTGCAGATGCAATTTTTGGCTTCCACAAGTTGAGTGTGATTTTGGTAGCAATAAAGAAATCTGCATGCCAGGACGAAATATTGGTAAAATATAAATTCACACACATTTTTGCTGCTGTTTCATTGTGTAGGTAAAGAAACAATGGGTTTGTGGGCATTTCTTTAGCCCATTTATAGCAGCTACGAGATATAGCTTTGTCTATTCCCTTTAAAGGTACAGCAATGTCTTCTCAAAAATTCTCACACACAACCAACAGCTGATTAGGAAGGAAGAATATGTTGCTGGCTGGGAGCATTATACTGTCATGCTCAAAGATAAGGAACTATATGGTGCCAACTTGGAGCAAGTTTATCATAAAAATAGATGATCATTATTGGGTTATAAACATCTTTGAAAACAATTACCATTAAACACTCTCAGTTGGTGGATTTNCCTGTTGTGTATTACAATAATTTACCTTTGATTTTGTAGTTTGTATCTGTATATTTTATTCAATTTGTTTTTCTGTTTGAAGATGTGCATAGATTTTACATCTAGAATTAACATTTTCAAATTTTCAAGGTGAACTAAAAAAGGAACTTAGAGGACACACTGCTGCTGTCAAGGGAGTCTCTTGGGGATATAAAGGTAATTCAGTGCAGATGCAATTTTTGGCTTCCACAAGTTGAGTGTGATTTTGGTAGCAATAAAGAAATCTGTATGCCAGGACGAAATATTGGTAAAATATAAATTCACACACATTTTTGCTGCTGTTTCTTTGTCATGTTGCGGTCTTTCTACCTACAAATTTATTAAATTCATTCGTTACAGCAAGCATTTTCGGATCTGATGATCGATGCTGGAATCGTAGCCTTTTCCTTTTTAGAATTAATAAAGAGTACAGTATGCTTCTTCTCTATTTTTTGCAAGTTCTTGAAAATTTACTCTGCCTTCAAATAAAACTGACAGAAAGTTCTGTTTCTACAGAAAATGAAAAAGATGTTATACTGACATCTTCACAAGATCAAACCATCAGACTTTGGGAGGTAGGTCAGCTTTGTTATTTCATAAGTTTTCCATTGGAATCAACAACTGGTAGAGTGTTCCAAATTGTTGTTTTTTTTATATTCTCCATTGGTCAGTTAAGCTGTCAGAAATAGGGATATTGGATGAGGTAAGATTTTTAATGAGATTGTTGCATTTTGGAGTACGTAATGTTGCTCAAAGTGTATACAGCACAGTCCATGCCTTGCACACAATCCTGCCTAAATTCTTGTTAAGAAAAATTTACGGTGTTTCATTTGACTCAAGAATTTTTATCATAATGCAAGAAACTCTCGTCTTGTTGTTGTGCACAATGCCTGTATTGTATTGGTACAGTAGCTACTAAAGATCACAATAGTTGTAAGATAATGTACAGTGCAGAACTTGCACACATTAAAATGGTTTTTATGCCTAAGAATTCTTAGGAGTTTTTTGCAAATGTTTTCAGTTTGTTAAGGATCCTTTTTCAAAATATTTAGTCTCAAGAATACTTACTGTTTTGTAACTAGAATAATTGGAATTTACTTGACCAGAATACTTAACTTAACTACTGTAGTTAACTAGAATACTCAAGAATGCTTAATCAGAAGATGAAGAATTATTGAAAATTCTTCAGAATTCTTGTTGTGTTAATGCGTGCAAGGCCTGTACTGTTATCATTCTCAGGGGTTTGTTTACTTTGTGCAAACACAAGGGTATGATTATACAAAAACTCTTTTATGTAACAACTGAATGATTTTTGATATATTTGCTTCAAATCTAAAGTCAAACAGATAACTACTAATGCATGTTGTCCCACCTGTATTATTTACATAACATAACCCAAATATATAATTACTTAAAAACTGGTTCCATGTTCATCAATTGATTGGCAAACAGTGACAAAATCCCTATGCTAACCCAAGTCATGAAGTTACTTTGTTTTCATAGGAAACCACAATTTGTTTATGGAATGTTGAATCTACATTTTGTTTAGCAAAAGAGTTCCGAGCTTGTTGTCTGATTTTCCCCCACATCTATAGCATACCAGACTGGGGGATTGCTTTTTGCTTTTGCTGCCTTGGTCCAGACTGCATTTCATGTTGCACACAAAGGAGGATTAAAGAGTTATTGTTTTTAAAACAAAAGGCAGGGGTGCATCTTTTGTGTGCCCTTTGCAAACTTTCCAGTCAGGGCTAAAGAGTGTTCACAGTGCCAGTGGGGTTGACTGTTGGGGGCGGCAGAGAGCTGAGATATAGTCTTTTGTTGGTTTTAACAGCTGATGGATGTCTAAAACCAACTAACAAAAGTTTCTATGCGTGCAAGTTATGTCTCGTTCAAATCCTACCCTGACCATCCCCCCCCCCCTCGGGCAGCCCGGGGGNTGCTCAGCTTTCTCGAGGCTTTTACGATACATGGCCTTCATATTTTTCATTTTGCATTCGCATTGCATCGGGCTGACATTGAATCCATTTTGATTCATCTCTGCACATATATCGCTCCATATTGCTTTCTTTTTCGTAGTAGGGTCTCTAAAATCGTCTTCCCTCTCTCGATAATGTTTCAACAAGGCTTCGATTTCAGGAACTGCCCAAACATGAGATGTCTGATCCTTGCCATCTTCTTCCATGTTTTGAACTAAAACTGTAATCTGGGATTGTTGAGATATGTCCATCCGATATTTTCAAACAGGATCTGGAAACATTCCAATTCCTCGATTTCAACGCTAATATATCAGTTTTCAGCAAACGGGACTTTACGTTTTATTTTCTTCTAAATTCCGTGAAAGTACAACGTTTTCGATAACAGTTTGCGATAAGATCCTCGACTCCTCTTAGGCCAACTAGCCTCCACACAATGGAATCCACTGTCGGCTTCGGTTTGTTGTTGATCGAAATTAATCCTTATCATTTTCCACAATTGTTTGACAAAAAACCTTTGCCTTGAGAAGAAATATTGTTTCTCATTTTGAAAAGAATCTTTGCAAAATTGATATCAATTTAGTTGCGCTTTGAAATAAATAGAAAAGATTTCAACACCTCAAAACAAAACTTATTTTATCAAATCGGTGCTTCTACATCGCAGCGTCGCCAAAAATATTGAAATCCAAAACAACTCTAGTGGAATTTTGAATCATTGTAAATTGCTGTGAATAACCGAAAATCAAACCAACTAAAGTTTATTTCACTTTTGTAAACACGAAGATTGTTTGAAAAGATTATGATTTACCTTCGTGTACAGTAAAAATTGGAAATTTTAAACGCTGCGTAGGCGACAGGTCCTTCCTTCCTTGCGGGATCATGGAATTTTAGTTATTCTCAGATTGCTTTCCGATTGGCTGGTCTCAAATCAGGAAGGATCACCGATTGGCTAACTTACAATAGATTCACTTTTATCTTCGCAAAAATGATCTGCGATTGGCTAGTTTGATTTGATTGACAGGGGAATCTGCAATCTAGGGTAAATCAAAGTCATTGATGACATGAAAGATATCACAGAATCTTATGCAGTGTGAATCCAGTTGTTGTTTTTGAAAATCGAGCAATGAGCCAGGGATGCAGAAATCCTCGGAACTTCCCGTTGGGCATTAGTATACTAGTATGTACGAGCGAGGGGGCTGGGAGGGCGGCAGCCACCCAACATCGGAAAGATTTACAAAAATCAGCTTGTTTCGGGCAAGAGTCTGCCTATTTTTGATCGGACGGCCCTCTTCGATGTTATCTTCTTCCCGTACCACAGTGATCCAGAGGATGGAATAAATAGGAAAAAACGAAGTTTGAAAAACTTGCGGCATTTAATATCCTCCATGAAAAGGGGGTGTCAGGGGTCAGCACAAAGCAAAAATTTTCGAAATCGGACCAATGGTTCCGTCACAGTGATTTTTTGAAGTTTGGGGAAATGACATGTTGTTGTTTATCATAGCACTTCCGGCAAAATTTATTGTTTTAGCTTAACTTTAAACTTTCATAGCTCCGTTCATGATTGTCCGATTTTTACAAACTTAGTTTCATTTGAAAGATGATCATCTACTTGTACGTCACATGTAACTTGTTTTCAGCAAAAGCACACTAAAGCATGGGTAACCGGACACACATTATGCTTTGTAGTTTTTGAGAATTTCGTGACAAAATAGCCACTCAATAGTAAAAACAAAAAATTCAAGTGATATCAAGTG
>REGL01000009.1:369154-385939 GCA_004194395.1 Aurelia aurita complex sp. Pacific | reverse complement strand
TGTTTCAACATACAAAAATGTATCATGTTAGACAAGTGTTCTTTGTCTGTATTCTGTTAAAAACCAATACATACATTAAGCTGGCCATAGACAATGCTAAAAAAATCCTTGTATTCATAACTTGAACTCAACGGTTAAATCTGAACGTTTCCGCTACACATTTAAAAGGTGTATTACTTGAACAGAACTAATGCAATTAACCTATCGAAGGCTTAAATGTCATAAAAAATATGCTTTCAAGTGTGGTCTCTTATGCAGCGAACGCTAACAAATATAATAGAATTTTACGGAATTGATACCTATTTCATGGAAACAGTACGTCATCGTTTCTTATTTTTAGATGGTTCCGAGTATGCAGAGAACATTGGTAAACGGAAAAGAAAGCCAGATATCACACGATGATTCTTTTTCTAACGCAGCTTGCAGATATGGGCTTTTTGTGACAGCTTTCAAAAGATAGTTGAAAAAAAACTAAAACGATCTGGAACGAACCCTTTGGCAGAAATGTTCCCAAGACCTTGTAGTATTTTTATATGTTTATAGCTAACACTTGATATCACTTGAATTTTTTGTTTTTACTATTGAGTGGCTATTTTGTCACGAAATTCTCAAAAACTACAAAGCATAATGTGTGTCCGGTTACCCATGCTTTAGTGTGCTTTTGTTGAAAACAAGTTACATGTGACGTACAAGTAGATGATCATCTTTCAAATGAAACTAAGTTTGTAAAAATCGGACAATCATGAACGGAGCTATGAAAGTTTAAAGTTAAGCTAAAACAATAAATTTTGCCGGAAGTGCTATGATAAACAACAACATGTCATTTCCCTAAACTTCAAAAAATCATTGTGACGGAACCATTGGTCCGATTTCGAAAATTTTTGCTTTGCGTTGACCCCTGACACCCCCTTTTCATCGAGGATATTAAATGTTGCAACTTTTTGAAACTTCGTTTTTTCCTATTTATTCCATAATTTCTCTGATCTGGATCACTGTGCGTACGCTTATGCCCAGGAGAACAGGACTGTCAGATTAAATGGGTTTTATTCCTAAGAGCTTGCAAGGTTGTTCCCTCGCCCAAACTGGAAGGCAATCCAAAAGAATCGTTCTTTACCTCGAGGAGAAATGCACACAGCAGTTACGTTACTTATGACCGTTTGTATTTCCCAAGGTGGTAGCGATAAAAAAAGGCAAAGGCTGCCACCTATAAGAGTGAGGCTGAATACACATGTTTTTATAAGTAACTAAGAATTGGACCCAATGCTGAAAGTTTTATAAGATTTTCATTATTTGATAACTGAAAGTTTCCAATATGATTCCTTAAAATTCTCCATGTTTACATCCTGTACCTACCCACGTAAAAATATCACAACGAAATTCCATGAAGCTGTGCTAGACATTAATACTCAAGTACCTCGTGTGTGAGTCATACACCAATTGAAAAAAGTTGCGATATGGTATGGAATTTTCTTAGATACTTGCCAGTGCTGAGGCTTCTTAATTTTTTAGTGATCTGATGACTGAAATCTTACAAAGAGTTTCTTATAAAGAATTCCTACATCAAAATCATCAGCGCGCAAGGTGTCTTCTTCAGTTCAGTTGTTCAGCTTTTTTGATTCGATGATAGTCAGTCATGTCATGTATTTCGACGCCCTTCATTCAGTGGGTAGAGAGAGAACAAGGACAGATTTAGTAACACAATAGCATCAGTTGCTGTAATTGACACCTCAATTCAAAGTGATCAGCGATTGCAGACAAAGGAAATGTTCTCAACCGGTAATTCAAAACAAACAAAGCCGCAAAGGTTGCCCCGAAACCAGTAGGACAAACTCTCGCATTGTGCACGCCAAAGGTAGTTTTCAAGAGAAGTTATGTGCTTATAACGAAGGAAGAAGGGTAAATCTAAAGATCTGCCTGGCGGATTTTGTTTATTTGATTGATGCAGAAGCCGAATAGAAGGCATTGCAATTCTCGCGTATTTAGGGCTTAAATGAAACAATTACCACACAGCTCCTGAATCGAATAAACAAAATCCGCCTGGCAGATCTTGTGATTTACCCTTCTTCTTTCGTTATAAGCACGTAACTTTTCTTAAAACCATCTTTCGCGTGCACAAGGCGAGAGTTTGCCCTATTGGTTTCGCGGCAATTTTTGCGGCCTTGTTTGTTTTGAATTACTGGTTGAAAGAGTTTCCTTTGTCTGCAGTCGCTAATCGCTTTGAATTGAGGTGTCAATCGAAAGCAACTGATGCTATTGTATTACAAAACTTTCACTTGTTGGCTAGAGGCGAAGCAGCAGAAAATTCGAAAATTGGTTCATGTTTTCATCGAAATTTTCAACTGCTGTTGACATGTACCTTGCTTATGACCGTAAAGAACTTTTCAGTTGGAAATAGTAACTTCGAGAGAGCTTCGAGAGTACGTAATTTTGAGAGATTTAAGAATTGTTTGTTTTCAGTGGTCAGAAGAGGAAGACTCGTGTGAATGCATTCACGTTTGTAAAGGTCATGCAGGAAGTGTCGATTGTATTGCTTCTTCACCAGAAAATCAAAAGGTAAAGTAGTTGAATGTAGCCATTATGAAATTGGTGTATCAGAAACATTAGATAAAACATGTTTAAACCAACCAGATTAATTCGAACGTGTTNGCAGTCGCTAATCGCTTTGAATTGAGGTGTCAATCGAAAGCAACTGATGCTATTGTATTACAAAACTTTCACTTGTTGGCTAGAGGCGAAGCAGCAGAAAATTCGAAAATTGGTTCATGTTTTCATCGAAATTTTCAACTGCTGTTGACATGTACCTTGCTTATGACCGTAAAGAACTTTTCAGTTGGAAATAGTAACTTCGAGAGAGCTTCGAGAGTACGTAATTTTGAGAGATTTAAGAATTGTTTGTTTTCAGTGGTCAGAAGAGGAAGACTCGTGTGAATGCATTCACGTTTGTAAAGGTCATGCAGGAAGTGTCGATTGTATTGCTTCTTCACCAGAAAATCAAAAGGTAAAGTAGTTGAATGTAGCCATTATGAAATTGGTGTATCAGAAACATTAGATAAAACATGTTTAAACCAACCAGATTAATTCGAACGTGTTTGCTGCCAAAGGGATCAGTCTACACTACCATGTTTGCCATTTTCCTGACATCTTTGATATTCTAAGAAGAATTTTATCCAATGTAAGGAAACTTCTTTTCCTGAATGAAAGAAAATTTTGCTCTTGCGAGTCAGAGGATAATTCTTTATATCTAATTTTCGAAAGACACATATCAAAGCATTAGTATCCCAAAGCCCATGTAATTCATAAAATTCTTTCTCAAGTATTTGCTGCCACCAAAATATTGTACTTTTTGGATGATAATTCATGATATTTAATTACATATTAATTACAAAATGCCTGCAAGTTAGACTTTTAAGGCAAAATTTTCCAATATACGACAGGAACTTTTTTGCAAGACAAGTTGCATTTTACTTTCGAATTCTCATGGAACAGTTAAATATTTGTGATTAGAACATAATGCATCTTGGTAAAAAGTTCCTCACCGCCATCTCTAGCCTAATCGTTTAATTTAGTTACATTATACCAGTCGTTACATGTTTGGGCTGTGGCAGTCCTATTTGTAATTTTGCTATCTTCTTTAGTTTTGTAGTGGTTCATGGGATAAAATGTTAAAGATATGGTCAACAGGTTAGTTTCACAGTAATAACGTTTTGATAGAATGATTGCAAGTTTGTTGTTATAGCTATGGATAGGCTCTTTAGCAAAAAACTGTTGTTGTTGTTGTTGTTGTTGTTACTGTCGTTGTTGTTGCTGTTGTTGCTGTTGTTGTCGTTGCGATAACTGGGACTATCTTGTGAGTCTAATCTTTTGATGAAAAGACAAATCCATCAGGGTGAAAGTAACTCCCTTTTAATAATATGTTCCAGTGAATTTGTTGTGATAATTTTATCAGTTTATTATTGTATTGGTTGCTGATTCAAACGGGTGCAAATATCACGTGTATGGCTGTTCTACAAAAGATTCTGGATCGATTAACATTTTGATGCATTTTTGTTTGAGAAATTTGATTGACGTTCGCGCTTCTATCACTGTTGCACAGCAAGGACAGATTTTGTAAGATAATAATAGCATGAGTTGCTTTTGTTGACACCTGAATTCAAAGCGATTAGCGATTGCCGACAAAGGAAATTCCCTCATCCAGTAATTCAAAACAAAGAAAGCTGCAAAAGTCTCTCTGAAACCCAGGTAGCTAGCGCGCTCGTTGTGCACTCCAGAAGAAGAAGGATATCTCTACCCATGTACCTCGGGCATTTTATTTCTTTGGTTTAGAAGCTGAGAAGCAAATGTTTTAATTACACCCAAAGAAATAAGGGGATTGAATCGCTTACCAATCGGCTTCTGAACCAAATGAATTAAATGCATTTCATTCATTCATTTCATTTCATTTTTATTTATTTAGGCACGGTAGCCCCGTCAATTCATATGAACTGCTTTTCAGGGGGCCGTGGCAAAACTAGTGCCCAAGGCAGATGTGTATAAGGTGCTATTTTCGGAACGGAACGATATGAAACGGAACGATTGCATTTCCGTATGAACGGGGCCTTAAACTTTGATTTTTCCCCGACAGTTCCTGAACCAGATGCTTCTGACGAGCAAGATCCAGATAGAGATGATGGTCGAAAACGTCATAAAGGTGATCAAGAAAAACGAAAAGCTACAACTCGTGTAAGTTATCAATAAATGTTTACAAGGAAACCAGAGAAACCAGGGTCTAGGGAGCAGTGAGTACACATGCTTCCATATTCCTCGATGAATGTTTGCAAACTGGACCTTTTGAGCTCTTGAGGATTTAAGATTTCTTTAATGAATAACAAAGGAAATAGAATGTATGTGTGTATGTATCCATCTATTTGCCACTAAATAAATGTAAAATTTACCATGTTTTAAAACTAAAAGATACATTATAATGTTATTAAAAATGAAATAGTTATACTTTGGTAATTTCATACCTTCATCTTAAAACCATTATTCTAAACACACTTACACGTTTCATGTTTTGTTCTCAAAATTCTCAAAAATGAAATAAATACCGGCAAAAACACCCCTAATTGTGGTGGCAGGGATGGCATTGAAATGGTCAAATTGCCCATGTTTCCGTAATGGTTCCCTCAGAGGTGGTTGCTTCAATGAAAAATGTAAGATTGTGGGGAAGAAAGAAAAATAAAGATAATACAGATGAAATAAAAATATGAAAACTTTAAAGTGCTTTTGGATGAAATATAGTTTCATGAGTGTAACAGAGGATATGAGGTGTCAATGGTACACATATACGTCATCTTCCTCTCTTTGTATATTTTCGAAAAAAGTTTCTTTCAACTTGTACGTAAATGTGTTGATATGTTTGGCGGATGGTCAGACGCTAGACTGTTCCATATTTTAGGCCTTAGGTAAGATAGACATTTTTGGCCTGTGTTACTTTTAGGAAAGTGTTACTTTTGCCTCGTTTAGAAAGAGGATGGCACTAAGCTCTAAAGTAACGCAGAGCTATTCTGCAAAAGAGCCTAGATCGAGCGTTGTTTTCATACATTTTTATACGCAACTTTCGATCGAGTGGCGTTAGAGCTTCTATTACTATTGTGCACATTCGAAAATTCTACAAAATGTAGCAAAATGTTGTTCGATTTTGATTTTTTCAGAATAGCTAAAAGGTCTATATTCAAACATTTCTTTCTTTGTCAACTTTCTTACATATCATACTTCCTCCTTGGCCTATATCAAATTATATCCCATTGTTTATTTTCTCATTACTTCTTTTTCCGATCTTACTTCTCTTTCCGATCTTATCCTACAATTTGCAGTTACCAGTGCCAGACAAGGTATCAAGCAATGGTTCTTTTTTCAACCTCATATTTATTTTAATCGTGATCTAGATCCTATATTTTCTGACAAGTAAACAGCCTTGAAAAGCTCTTCTTTACAGATTTTATTCAATGCCATATTCATTTTAATCGTGATCTAGATCCTATATTTTCTGACAAATAAACAGCTTTGAAATGCTCTTCTTTACAGATTTTATTCAATGCCATATTCATTTTAATCGTGATCTAGATCCTATATTTTTCTAGCAAGTAAACAACCTTGAAATGCTCTTCTTTACAGATTTTATTCAATGCCATATTCATTTTAATCGTGATCTAGATCCTATACTTTCCTGGAAAGTAAACAACCTTGAAATGCTCTTCTTTACAGATTTTATTTAATGCTATATTCATTTTGATCGTGATTTAGCTCTAGACCTGTCTGGCAAGTAAATAACCTTGAAATGCTCTTCTTTACAGACACCTCTACAAACAATGTCAGGTCACACTGAAGCTGTATCTTCAATACAATGGATGAATTCTACAGAGATAATAAGTGGTGGTTGGGATCATTGTATTCGGTTATGGGATGTACCTACAGGGATGAACAAAGACACCTTAGTAAGTAGTAATTCTTTTAGGCTTATTACTTGGGTCTTAGGATTTTCGTTTCGGTTTATTTGACGACGCTTTCATTTAGGATATATTGATGAATACCGGGTGAGTAAATAAGAAACATCCCTGTTTGAAAAATCACCATTACCTGAATATTAAGATGATAATATTGGGAAACATAACGTTCAACAGCAGACATGTCCAAATGGACCTCAATATTTACCTGACTGAAATCGGCCATTC
This sequence comes from Aurelia aurita complex sp. Pacific, assembly GCA_004194395.1. NCBI lineage: Eukaryota > Metazoa > Cnidaria > Scyphozoa > Semaeostomeae > Ulmaridae > Aurelia > Aurelia aurita complex sp. Pacific. Next base: position 379,229 of record REGL01000009.1, on the reverse strand, counting down.
CATTCTGAAATTATCAGGGATTTTCTCCAGAAAGCCCTTTAGAGAAATCTTCAAAACAGGCTCAAAACAACGACCAACATTTCCCGAGCTTTCTGCCTTATCTCAATGAGTTCAACACATTCTAACATGTTTTATCCTCTTGGGAAGATGAAATTGTCCGTAAAAATGTTGTTTTTGACATTTTCATCTTCCAAAGGGATAAAGCGTGCCAAAGCATGTACAAATCATTACGATAAGGTGTACAAGAAATTTGGTCGTGATTTTATGCAGTTTTTGGAAGTTTCTTGGAGGGGCTTCCTCGAGAAAATCTCATATAATTTCAGAAAGGAGTGGCCAATTTCAGGCAGGTAAAATTTAGAATATATTTGAACATGTTCACTATTGAATGACATATTTGCCAACATTATTGTCTCGATATCGAGGGATTTGTGGTCTTTCAAACAGGGATTCTTTTTTGACTCACCCGGTATCCATATTAAAATCCCGTAATCAAAAATGTCTTCATCGAAAATGGCTAATTTGCCTCTTGTTTTGATACTTGTTGATACTATTTTTGGCGAATAAATTACAATTACTTATGAAAAGATAAAGGTTACTTGGAAGACGAAGGTTGCAACTTAAGGAAATCTGTTTGCTGCTTTTGTCCTTATTTTTTCCTTAGTGATTCTCGTTTCTTCTAAGAAATAGAAATGGTAAAAGACGATCAACACATACACAACTTGATGTCTTAACGGCCATCTTTTTGAACAATCATAAGATCTAAATTTTTGCAGTTTTATTTACGTATAAAGAGTTGATTAGATCCAAGAAATTACACCAAAATGTACTATAGTATTGGAAACTGAATCTCAACATCTTAAAGTTATCAAAGTTGCACAACTTAGATCATTGCATCTCCCATTGGAGAAAGTCTCCTTTATGTCAATTTGAAGAAATTCTTTGGTGTCATGAATAAAGCCATTATACAAGAGAAAACATGTAGAATCTTGTATTTAAGTGGATTGGATTGTTTTGTTTCTCCAGCCTGGGAAAAAAGTCATTACAAGCATATCATATTCAAAGCAATCTGGATTAATAGCATCTGGCAGTACTGATAAATATGTACGCTTATGGGATCCCAAATCAACAGGTAAGACCCCATCAAAATTCAATTTTGTTTATCTTGAATTTTCATTATCATGCAGGAAGGACAAATTTTGTGACGCAAAGGATTCAGGTTTCCGAAAAGACGAAGCGATTTACCTTTCTTTAGAATAGATTTCACACCTCTGAATGCACTGAACCAAATCAAAATAAACAGAAAGCAAAACTCTATGGCCGGCTGCGTTGAAGGTGTGAAACCTTTTTGGAGGCTGTCAAATCGCATTGTCGTAAACAGAATTGCATCCTTTTTTGCAAACGTCGCCCTTGCAGTCCGTCTCAAATTGGATGTGACCTGAGGTTAGCGATAACGCAAATTCCTTTGCAAAGAAGTTTTATGGTTGTTATTCGCGGGCATTTGCAGGTGACATTTAAAGGCCGTGTCAAATTAGATATCACCTGAGATTTGCGATAACGCAAAATTCCTTTGCAAAACACTTCTATGGTTGTTATTCGCGGGAATTTGCAGGTGACGTCTAATTTGAGACCGGCTATATTTGCTTTTGTTGAAATTGCTGTTTATAGTCAGTTAGAAAATATCGATAAAAAGATATTATAAAAAGATATGATATGTAAAAATTTACGATCATAACTTGTGGATCAATTTATGCCAATCAACTATTTTTCAGAATGGAAAGGTTGTTGTAGATCTAAAAGTATTATGTCAGTTTGGGAGCAATGGTTTATTTCATTTGGAGGCCATTTCTAAAAGTACCCGACCAAGGACAAGAAATCTCAATTAATATTTGTCAAATTTGCAGCTTCGAAATAATTCTCAGTGTCAGTTCTCCATTACCTTTGAATTTAAAGAATTGTTAGACATTTGATAACAGTGACAACCCATTTAAATTTGCAAGCATGTTTCGGAATTACCATATATGAAACATGTCTTGCATAATAAGATACAGTTTGTTTTTGTTGGATTTCTAAAAAGTATGCTCTCATTGAGAAAATTTGGCATCCTGATTTTTTCTCCATTTCTCTCTTATAATTAGTGTTCATGTCTGTGTCATCCCCTTTTATTATATCGTTTCAATGATTATCTTGCATCTCGTTCATCTATGCCTTTTTATTTTGCCTTCAACCCTGCTCACGTTTTCTGTTAGCCGAGCTTTTACTCATTTTTACTTGACTAAGTTTGAAGAATGTTGATCTGAGCTCACTCTTTCTTCTTTGATAGATGGACTGATCGTCAAATCAACTNTGTCTTGCATAATAAGATACAGTTTGTTTTTGTTGGATTTCTAAAAAGTATGCTCTCATTGAGAAAATTTGGCATCCTGATTTTTTCTCCATTTCTCTCTTATAATTAGTGTTCATGTCTGTGTCATCCCCTTTTATTATATCGTTTCAATGATTATCTTGCATCTCGTTCATCTATGCCTTTTTATTTTGCCTTCAACCCTGCTCACGTTTTCTGTTAGCCGAGCTTTTACTCATTTTTACTTGACTAAGTTTGAAGAATGTTGATCTGAGCTCACTCTTTCTTCTTTGATAGATGGACTGATCGTCAAATCAACTCTATCATCACATGAGGGATGGATATCTTCAGTATGCTGGTCACCAGTTAATCAGTATGAATTACTGTCAGGAGCGTATGATTCAAATCTCAAAATATGGGATGTTAGGAGGTATGTATTAGGGTGTGTTTGCTTGGTAATTTAAAGCTACCAAATCCTAAAAACAGTAGACTTCGCAAAGACATTAAGTTGCCCTTTGCCTACTTGCGTGGTTGAAAAACAGGGTTCAAATATTTCAAATATTTCAAAAGGTGAGTGTCAGATTCAATTATATTTTCTTTGAATTAAATGATTTGAAAGAAACTCAGGGTACTTTGCTGTAAATCTGCCGTGGAAATGTTTTGATATCTTGATTATTTTCAAAATGGCGGCATTTTTACTTTTGTTGAGAGAGTGCATAGAAAATTTTGAAAACAATAAAAATCATGTAAATCCCAAACGAATTGACGAAAAATGACATAATCCACAGAGAAATAGTTTATGACAGTCGACAAAATGGTGGCAACAGAAATCTGTCGCTTTTCCAGTTTAGGATTTAGAATCTTGATGACATCATAGCCTTAAATATAATAAATGGCACAAATTTGAAAACAATCAGGCAGCAAAAACATTGCATAGCAGATTTACTGCAAAGTAATCTAGGCTCCTTTCAAGCCATTTGATTTGAAGAAAAATCAGTAAATCCCCGCATATAAGAACCTACTTTTTTGACAGCCAGGCTGAAATAGGTTCTTATTTTAAAGGTACAAAGACTACTTTCAAGGTGTAAAGGTTCTTATTTGAAGAGTGCCTTGCGTAGGCTCTTTAGAATCTTCACCAAAGATGATCAGCCCTGTTGTCTGTTTTTGCAAATTTATTATGTACCCAATAAACAATTCTAAGCTTACAAACAGCAGGGGATAAGATTTAGACTTTAACAACCAACTGGGACAAAAATGAACTCAATAACGAGAATCCAAAATCAACTTTGCTACCCCTGCACTAAGAACATATTTTTCATCAAACTGAAGCAGGTTCTTAATTACAAGGTGCATAAATTAGGAAAAACAGCCGCTACGTTCTTATTTTTGTAGGCTCTTATATGCGGGGATTTACTGTATACTAGAATTTATACCCACCCTTTTAGAGATTTAAACCCGATGTTATGGATGAATTGACTTCTCCTTTTCCAACAAAACTCTTCACATGCCTTCTTTTGAGACTATTTTCAGCAACTTTACTAAATTTGATCATTTGCATGGAACAAGCAAATTCTAATCCAGAGATTAATAAATTTCCGTAAGATTGTTTCTTTATTTTGTCAACTAATGCTAGATACTTAACTTAGCAGCAAAACGTGGTGCAAGTGCATATTTTAAACTTTGTAGCAAACACTACTTTTATCCCTTGGATCATTTTTGTCTGGTCAGTGAAGGAAATTCAAAGCAGAGTAAAGTCTGTGCATCAGTTCGAAAATAGGCAATGCAAACTATGAAGAATTATGAAATAATTAACCTTGATTTAACTTAAATCGTGAGCTTTAAGGTTATGCAAACGTTAATTAGATGAGAGCCCACTTCATTAGCTAACGCTCCGTTAGAACATAAGGTACAGATAGAAGGTACAGATACTTTGTACCGGGTGCGCCAAAATGAACTATGCACGTTTGGCAGGCCACAATGAATCGTACACTCGATCGATTTTGATGATTTATGACTTAATCGTTAGCAGAAAGCCTGAATTAGATACTGGGATTTTTTGCAAATTTTATCATTTTCAATTTTTAGAGCTATAAGCGAGTTTCCTAAAATTTTAGTTTTCGGAAACACTGAAAACGATCGAAAAACATCGATCAAGTTTTCTGAATGATCGACATGAATGGACAAAGAGAGAACTTGTACGTGGTGATTTGCGATTCAGAAATCGACCAATTGTAATCTGCTATACGAGAGTTCGTACTAAACCCCCAAATCCCACTGAAACGTTTTCTCTTTGTTCATTCATGTTGAACCTTTTAAAATTTGATCGATATTTTTGTATCGTTTTCGATGTTTTCGAAAACGAACATTTTAAGAAACTCGCTTCTAGCTCTAAAAACAGAGAACAGAAAAATTATAAAAAGTCTTAGAATCTAATTCAGGCTTTCTGCTAAAGATTAAGTCATAAATCTTCAAAATCGGTCCAGTGTACGATTTATTATGGCCTGACAAACGTGCATAGTTTATTTTGGCGCACCCGGTATCTATTTTTTAAATCAGTTCATAGAGTGAAACTGAGAAAGAGAGAACTGCGCGTAGTACATTTGCGTATGGACTGATATTAGCCCGGTTCAATCCTGTTTGTTGTTCCTTGTTGTCCATCATAGATTAGAGTCCATCTATTCCTTCGTTAAATGATACTGTATTCAGACATCATACAGGGTGTCCCTAAAAAAATTGTGCCCCGTTTGTCTGAAGATTGCGACAAACAGGCAAAAGATTATCGCCAAACTTTTGCATGATGGTGCTCTTCAGATGTTCAATAAAAGTTTGCCACCATCCCCGTAAAAATCCGTTGCAAAATGATGGAGCTATGACCTTCAGAAGACCAAATTTGCCTGATGACTGAAACCAGCGGTCCGCCATTTTGTTTTACTATTTTGCAGTGATGAGTATCTTCACGTGAAGTAAGAAATAATTTCTTTGATGTCAGAAATAGTGGAACTCTCCGAGGATTATCGGAATTTTCACGAGAGCTATGGCATTAGAGGCTGCTGTTTCACTTTCAATCCATGAAGCTATTTATCGCTGCAAAATAGTAAGACAAAATAGCCGACAACTGGTTTGAGTGATCGGGCAAATTTGGTCTCCTGAACGTCATAGCTCCATCATTTTTCAACGGATTTTTACGGGGATGGTGGCAAACTTTGATTGAACATCTGAAGAGCAGCATCATGCAAAAGTTTGGCAAGAATCTTTTGCCGTTTTGTCGCAATCTTCAGACAAACGGGGCACAATTTTTTTGGGACACCCTGTATATCATTTGGACATACCAAGCTCTTATTTATCTCGCATGCCGTCCTCGTGCTGAAGCATCTACGTGCGTTCTATAAAGTTGTTAAGCCGTTGAATTCTACATAGAGCGCACGAAAGTGAAATTTTCTTGCAAAATATCCAGAATTGGCCTGATTGAAAGCAAATTTAGAGTGTATTTGATCGGTACCAATTCTGAAAACGGTAGACGCAGCAGACTTAGAATTTGTGTTTCATTGACTCCAAAATTCTCAAAGTGGTAGGTGTGGTAGGTTTGGAAGGCATTCTGAACCCTTTGCTCGAAAAGGCAGAAGGTTTAGCAAACTTTGAAAGGATTCTTATTTTCATTAGCGAATCGCTATGGGGAATCCAAAACCTACCATTTGGAAAGGTCTTTGTGTTTGATTAGGAAATATATTTCTGTCGCTGCAAAGTCTACTGTTTTCAGCATATGTTCCAAATCTTTAAATCGGCATAAAAAGGTGGATGTAAAATTCTATGACCTATTTCTTCTAATTGAATGGCTTGAAAGAAACTTTAGCTACTTACCTATAATTCTACCGTTGGATTTTCAGAAATTTTGAATATTTCTCGAAATTACAGCGTATTTTGTATCCTAACTCATTTGAGCATATGACGTCATCAAATTTCTATATCACAAAGCAGAAGAGTGATAGACTTTTGCTTGATACCATATTGTAGACATTCGTAAACTATGGTTTTCTTGGAAATTATTTCATTTTGTGTCAAACAGTTTAGAAATTACGATGGTTTTAAGTTTCTTTGAAAACTTTTCTTGCGTCTAGACCTGAAAATATCTAAGATTTTTGGAGAGGTCCAACGGTAGAATTGTAGCAAAACAGCTGAATTTGCTTTGAATCCATTCTGTTCAAAGAAATAGGCCATTAAATTTTACATCAACCTTTTTAAAGATTTGGAACCTACGCTACTGTTTTCAGAATAGGCCTGTTAGCTATTCTGAAACGAATCAGAATCGAACGATGTTTTGCTGCATTTGTAGAATTTTCGAATGTGCACAATGGTGATAGAAGCTCTTACGCCACTCGATCGAATCTCTCGTATAAAAATGTATAAAACTAACGTTCGATCCAGACTCTTTCGTAGAATAGCTAAAAGGTCTATTTGGTTGGTTTGGAATTACCGATCAAACACACCCTTAGTTCTTGCAATCTGTTTCACAAAGATATGTTTGAACATGCAAACGAATGAAAAATATGTAGCGTTGTCTCAACATGTTATTCTTTATTTGCTCTAGCACGAATTCTTGTCTATACAATTTGGACTGCCATCAAGATAAGGTCATGTGTGTAGCCTGGAGAGTCCCTGAGGTATGTTGATGTGTCAATGTTTGTTTACTTTTAGGGTAGAAACATTAAATGTGTGACGTCGTGACTTTAAAGGGAATGTAAGCATATAAAAGTGGTTCAAGCCACTTGCAGTCAAACTCTAGCCAATCACCTATCGGTATTTCTTGTTGATTTTGATAAATTACCCAAATATGGTGCGGCACGTGTCACGGCCCATTATCTTTGCACGGCTATTTTTATCAAAGGCTGATATATGCTTAGATTCCCTTTAACTGGACAGACTCAGGAACCAATAAGCAGGGTGTCCAAAGAATGGTGATCGTGTATATGGTTGCTGTGGAGGAGCTATAGCCTCTGTTGTGCTGTTTTTTTACACGGTTTCATTGGATAGGCTTCAACGTAGAATTTGAGACCTTGTTTGAGTCAATCTGACACGTGGTTGCTGATTTATGGCACAGGAAAGGCAAAATAATTGGTTCCTTCAAAAACAGCACTTCTGTTGCTCTCCAGCAATGTCAAAATCAAGTACATTTTGAAAGGGTTCTAGCTTTGTATTCAATTTTTTCTACATTTATATGGGCTGATCGTGTTGTGTTATACGGTAAGGACCCGCATATAAGAAACTCATTTATAAGAAACTGCAGGCGGATTTTTTTGAATCAATGTACCAAAATATAAGAAACTTGTGAGCCTGAATTTTTCCAGTTTCTTATAAGTTCTTATTCTTTAGAACAAACTTATGAAACGAAATAAATGTAAGAAGCAATTTTCTAGAAATTAGTTCCAGTACCCTACAAGACTGATAGAAATTACTATCGGTTGCCATTTGTCATAGAGTCTGGAGTATTTTGTTTGTGAACAGAGCCTTCAGTAAGAGAGGAAAATACAATAGGATTTAGCATTTATTATCAATCATGGAGTTTTTGCTTTTCCAGTTAAACCTGTTATTTCTATCAGAGTTTCTTGTAAGAAAATGATCATCTTGTTTTGCAAAATTTATTCATTTTATAAAAAACTGTCCAGCCTGATCTGCAAAAGTTAATTTCTTATATGCGGGTTTTTACTGAAGATAAACAATGCTATTAACCGTTTTGAAAAATGTAGAAAAATCCAGACTTTGTAATACTTCCAAATTTAATTTGATAGCAAGCGCCGTCTTTGACGTAGTTGCGGATGTTTTCAAAAGCTGCACGATTTTTTGTACGTTTCCAGTAGATACTTTATAATGTTTTCAAGCTTTTCTTCAAACCAATGCCCCAACAAAAGGTTAAACATAGCCCGGATATATGGTAAAGCTCCATAAGTGTATCGTAGTTGAATTTATCTCCAAATCTCCAGAAACTTGCCTGCTCGGACCTGCTCCCCAGTTCATAGATGAAGCAATCTGCTCCTTATCATAATGAAAAATAAACACGACTGTAAGAGAGAATTTTAATTATATTTGCTCGTCCAAAAATATCATTAATCCGAATATCCGTTAAGTATGACAATAAACAAACATAGAGCCTCTTATCATGCAAACATATTTGCGAATATTCAAAACATTGATTTCTAGGCTCTCTTTGTTTACAATTTAGGCTTGCACATTCGTTGTTTTTCGTCTTCGAGGGTCGATTATACTGGCTCATGTAATTTACAAAAGAAATTTACACATTTCAGTTGTTTGTTTTCTGTCTACCGGGTGAATGAAGTGAAGAATCCCCGTTTCAAGGGCCATTGCTCTCTGAATATCAAAGCAATGGTATCGAAAACTGTCTTGTTTTATTGCCAGTATGTTCAATTAGGTTTAGTAATTTACCCGGCTTTAATCGGCCATTCCTTCCCGTAGAAATGGGAGATTTCCTGCAGAAGGCCCCTTCCAAAACCAGCAAAAACGAGTGAAAACAATGAGCAAAATGTCCTTGGTTTTCCGTTCTAAAAATGATGACACTCACATGTATCCATGTATTTTGTACTCTTGGGAGAATGGAATCCCCTTCAATAGGTTATTCATATCAGATGGGAAGACTTGTTCATCCTTCCAAGAAGATAGCACGTGCTAAATCGTGCAGAAGTCATTGCTGTAAGGCTCGTGTGAAATGCAAGGAAATTTTGGTCGTAATTTTGGGTACGCTTTGAAGGTTTCTTGAAGAGGCTTTCTTCAGAAATTCCTTCATGAATTCAGAACGGAGCGGCCGATTTCAGTGAGGTAAATTTTAAAGTAGATTTGAACGCGCCTGCCATCATAGTATATATTTGCCAATATCATCATCTTGATATCTAGGGCCCTGGAGCCGTGGCCTTTCAAACGGGGATTGTTTTTATTGATTCACCCGGTAGGAACATGAATTGTAAACTTTGAACGAATGTTTTAGAAATCATCTATCTGTACGTAAAGCAATGCAGTATTACAATCATCGAATCTTAGCTGGCGACCAAAGAAACGACCAAATTTTGAAAAATCACCAAAATTTTTATCATTTTCTAAGCTAATGCTAAAGTGAAGACCCATATTAAGGGATGCTGCTTGCTAAAAGAGAGATTATTGCAGCTAATTCATAGTAATTCGTGTTTCAAAACACAAATTCTGGCAAGTAGATCATAGACTAGAATCGAACGTGGAAGACTCGTTCAGAATCAAACCCCTTACCAGCACTTTCCTTACTTTTGGGTCTGAAAGATGAGTGATTTTACTAAGCAAAATTAGCCTTTGACTGATAGATTAACATTACAGTTTTGAATATTGACCGCGTACTTTTTATTCCACAGCCCGCCAAAGTGTGTTAACTTCTTTCATATCTAAGTTAGCCTGCGACTGATAGATTAACATTTCAGTTTTGAATATTGACCATGTACTTTTTATTCCACAGCCCGCCAAAGTGTGTTAACTTCTTTCACATCTAAGTTAGCCTTTGACTGATAGATTAACATTTCAGTTTTGAATATTGACCGCGTACTTTTTATTCCACAGCCCTCCGAAGTGTGTTAACTTCTTTCACATCTAAGTTAGCCTGCGACTGATAAATTAACATTTAAGTTTTGAATATTGACCGCGTAGTTTTTAATTCCACAGCCCGCCGAAGTGTGTTAACTTCTTTCACATCTAAGTTAGAATATA
>REGL01000009.1:353014-368105 GCA_004194395.1 Aurelia aurita complex sp. Pacific | reverse complement strand
ATAGTGATTGCAATGTAGAAAAAAAGTAAGAGATACCTTCTTAGTCGTTCCAATGCAACCAATGCCTCTTTTGCTAAACCATGCCTCATTTTGTAACTTGCATTTTTTCTCATCAACTTCAAAAGCGTACTTTTATTGTGCTGAAATCGAAATATGTGATAAAATTCATTCCACCTTTCGCTACATTGGGTCACGACCAACTTCTAATGATCGTTCAAATATCAAACCTTTGTCACTCAGCCGGTGCAGAGGTAATAGACCTTTTAGGTATTCTGAAAAGAATCAGAATCGAACAGCGTTTTGCTACATTTTGTAGAATTTTCGAATGTGCACAATAAAGAAGCTCTAACGCTATTCGACCGAACGTCGCGTATAAAAATGTATAAAAATGACGTTCGATCCAGGCTTTTTTGAGCATAGGTTCTAAATCTTTAACTCGGCGTAAAAAGGTGGGTGTAAAATTCAATGACCTATTTCTTCTGATTGAATGGCTTAAAAGAAACTTTAGATACTTATCTATAATTCTACCGTTGGACTTTTCAGAAATTTTGAATATTTTTGGAAATTACAGCGTATCTTACATTTCAACTCATTTGAGGATGTGACGTCATCAAATTTCTAAATCATAAACGAGATGAGTGACAGATCTTTGCTTGATACCATATTGTAGGCATTCATAAATTTTGGGTTTCTTCGAAATTATTTCATGTTACGTCAAACAGTTTAGAAATGATGATGGTTTTAAGTTATTTTGAAATTTTTTATTGAATTCTTGAAAAAGAAGAAAAACACTCTAATTCTGAAAATATTGAAGATTTCAGAAAATTCCAACGGTAGAATTATAGAGAATTAGCTACATTTTCTTTGAAGTCATTCAGTTCAAAGAATTAGGTCACTCAATTTTACACCAGCCTTTATAAAGATTTGGAACCTATGCTCATAACCCTTACCATGCTCATTTTGAAATGGTTACCATTAGGAATGGTCTATGCGTGCTGATATGAGTATGCCTATATTACGAAATCTTTTGCCCGGAGGAATTTTCATTATCAGCAGAAGGTATCCCCACGCGATCCATTGATCTAGTCTACAAAAATTTCGTGGTATTCTGAAAAAACCACATGCAGCTAAAGTATGCTTCACAATTCATACCAGGTCAGATAAGGTGGAGTTTAGCTCATGCAATGATTCGTAGTGCTACCATGCCAAAGGTGATAGTATTGTCTTCAGTGTTCTTCTACTTCGAGAAAGGGCAGCTTTGTTATGGCAGTGACTGTTGCTTGGTATCGCAGATTAGTTTTGGCTAGTGTGAGTGACATTTAGTTGATGGTGAACCGGTTGAATTAAAACCTTCCCTCGTTCTGCTTACCGCCATATTATAGACCTTCATAGACTATGGTTTCGTTGAAAATTGCATCGTTTTCCTGCATTGATTTAGGATTTACAAACACTACCAAGTCCGGGGTTGGTTAGCCTGCGTGCAGACAATCAGATTTGGAACTGAGGAAAAGGTATAGTCTGCGCAACGCCGCTCAATTTCGTATATTGTATGCGTCAGCTATTTATTTCAATGGCATTTGAATGACCCTTTCTCCTTTGTGTCTGTTTATTGTCTGCAATAGGGTAGTTAGAATTCCAGAGTATTGTGTTGCTAATGAAATTTGCCTAGAGAACAAAGTGAAACTTGATATTTAATCACATGATGGCCGTTCTCGAATCTGATTGCTTCCTTGTTTCACGGGAAAGTCATTTTATTGGCTGCCACAACAATAAGCTTTCTTTGTTATCACCATTACGAAATAAATGCTGAAGCACGCACTACACAACAGTGAGCGGCGCTGCGCAGACTATACCTTTTCCTTGGGTATAGTCTGCACGCAGGCTAGGGGTTGGTATGATTGATTATAAAATACAAGATAATACTGCTATGAATGATGTATGATACTTTTTTCCACTATTTTTCGCCTTCTCTTTGTGAAATTACGTATTNCTCGAATCTGATTGCTTCCTTGTTTCACGGGAAAGTCATTTTATTGGCTGCCACAACAATAAGCTTTCTTTGTTATCACCATTACGAAATAAATGCTGAAGCACGCACTACACAACAGTGAGCGGCGCTGCGCAGACTATACCTTTTCCTTGGGTATAGTCTGCACGCAGGCTAGGGGTTGGTATGATTGATTATAAAATACAAGATAATACTGCTATGAATGATGTATGATACTTTTTTCCACTATTTTTCGCCTTCTCTTTGTGAAATTACGTATTAAAATAAGAAATTTGAGCGAAGTGACGTCATATCGTACAAACGAAAACGAGGCTTTGTGATCATTTTTACGCCTCTGCATCATAGCAAGCCTCTTTTTTGTGTTCTCGTGCCATTTTCAATGCACGAGAACACGATAGAGAGGCTAGCAGCGATTAAGAGGCGAAAGCAATCTTACAGCCTCGTTTTCGTTTGTACGATATGACGTCACTTCGCTCACATTGCTTTTTCAAATACGTAATTTCACAAAGAGAAGGCGAAAAATAGTGGGAAAAAGTATCATACATCATTCATAGCAGTATTATTTTGTATTTTGTCATCAATCATACCAACCCCGGACTTGTCCTTTAACACTTTACTAGCTTGAACACTCGTAGCCAATGAACGCTTATGATAAAGTACGTACCTGAAGTTCTTTTCAAGCTATTAAATCAAAGGAAACATACATTAATCAATCGTGCAATGTTTTTCAAAGATTTGATACCTAAAGTTAAATTACCCAACAATTTTTATGCTTCAAAGATCTTCTAAAATGCCCCCTCGCTGCCTTTCATTTATGAATAAATAAACTGCTATTTGAGACTTGACAGACATTGAGCGATACAGAGATGATGTGTATATGAAATTGATTTCTGGGATTTGATAACCTCGATTTTGATAAAGATCTGCACGCTAAATGATATTAAGCAATATGATAGTTATCTGAATTAGCAAGCATCGTCAGACTTACATCCCTAAGGTATTCTTTTCATAAATCATAATTGATTAATTGATGAAAATATGTCATTTTTAACAATAACATAAATGAATTCCTTTTGGTCATAATTTCATTTGCTTGGTATCAATTTCGGCATCTACAAAGGGGAGTCTGCAGGTCAAACAGGTCTGCAAATGTCCTCGAATATTTCCATGCGTTTGAATGTTCAGTTGCTTGAAAAGTTGAGTTAACGGGTCTTTTTCGACCAGCATGCATTGCGCGTGTTATCTCTTTGTTGGCCTTTGTTGTCACCATTTCTATGGTCAAAAATTGCTCTTATTGCGTGCAGTGCAATTGTACACAGATAAACAAATAATTAAAGCAAAATAGAAGTACTTTGATTTCTTTCGCCAATGGCAAAAACAAATATCTAGTGCATTAGGTTACAGGCCCTTCTTTTTTGCCTTTCTGGCTTTGCCTCCTTTTTAGTATCTAACAATTGAACAATTTGAAAACATTCCATTTTATGATCATTGTTGTCTGGCCTAAGATAAACCTCCATAAGAGAGGAGACTAGTAACAACATTGGTGCCAAATAAATCAATTTGTAATATATGATAGAATTACCACCGAGCAAAGTTTAGCTGTGTAAAATGCTAATATTATCTCATATTATTCTTTATCAAATAAGATTGATGCCCGTTCTAGATTATCACTTTAATGTGGTATTCCTACAAGCAGTTACAACGAATTTTATTCAACTCTCTTTCCTGTGTTTGGTTTGCAAATTGGCCTTATCGATGCAAACACAATCAATGGTGACTGTTGCTATAACGTTGTTACGTTATTGATACTACCAAACAAAACATAAAAGTCGGTCCATTTTCTATCCAATCAAATTCATTGCCAATAAAAACCCACACTAGAGGAGGTTAAAGAGATACACGACAATAGAGCAACGGAGACGCTTATGTTCTTTGATACCATAACATGTTGGAATTTTCCAATTTTTTTCTTTCCTGCGATCTGGTGGGCATAGAGAGAATAATTGTGTTGATTGTATGACAATAGAGTCACGTATCGACAGAGAATTATCTACCCAATTCGCCCACATAAAGACGCAATGCAATGCAACCGTACAGGGTGTCCCAAAAAAATTGTTCCCTGTTTTTGTAGCTGCTGTGGTGGATTTAAGTGCAGCATGTGGTCAGAGCAGAAATCAAGACATTTTTTACCATAAAAAATTATAAATCAAATTTTGTGAAAATATTTCAGGCCTTAGATTCATTTGAGGTGATGTGCTAAGGTAGGAAAAATACAAATTTATTCCCATGAGATAGATGCATTTATCAAGGATGATAAAATAACCTCTGACATAGATATGTTTCCATTTATGTAAATGTGCTACCACTATCCTGCATATGGAGTAGGCCATACTTACGTAAAAATCAATTAAGGTCCCGTTCACACTGCTCCGTTTTGTTAGTATCCGTTTTTGTGGCATCCAAGCTACCCGTTCACATTGCTCCGTTTTTGTACAAAAACGGAAGGAAAAACATTGTCAGTTCACATTGATCCGCCTGATAACAAATACGGAGAGAAAAGCGTCCATTTTTGTGCGTTCACATTGCTCTGTTTTTGTGAAACTCATTGTTGAATATTGGAGCGTTTTCAAAAACCTCCGTTTTCGTGCGTTCACACTGCTCAACTGCCTTTTCAAAAACCTCCGTTTTCGTGGATATCCACTTTTGATAGCGTTTTCGAAAACCTCCGTTTTTGTGGCGTTTTTGTGCGGATCAGTGTGAACACTTTCACAAGAACGGAGGTTTTTCTCTCCGTTTTTGTACAAAAGCGGGGCAGTGTGAACGGGGTCTAAGTGACAAAGGATTCACTTTATACGCTCCACCTACATATCATTGGAAAGATATATTTGGTAAAGGTGGTACGATAAAATATGGTATTGAAATGGCAGATGCAACGAACGAAATGAGTCTAAATAATTGGCACACTGAGGCCTTTCAAACTTATGTTATCATCAGAGTTAGTCACACTCTGATGATAACATAAGTTTGAAAGGCCTCAGTGTGCCAATTATTTAGACTCGTTTCGTTCGTTGCATCTGCCATTTTAATACCATATAATATATATAATAGGTACTAGGAGAAAAACGGACACAAAAACAGACAGATTTTTCAGCACACTGAGGCCTTTCAAACTTACGTTATCATCAGAGTGTGACTAACTGTGATGATAACGTAAGTTTGAAAGGCACCAGTCTGCTGAAAAATCTGTCTGTTTTTGGGTCCGTTTTTCTCCTAGTACCTATCATTNGGATATCCACTTTTGATAGCGTTTTCGAAAACCTCCGTTTTTGTGGCGTTTTTGTGCGGATCAGTGTGAACACTTTCACAAGAACGGAGGTTTTTCTCTCCGTTTTTGTACAAAAGCGGGGCAGTGTGAACGGGGTCTAAGTGACAAAGGATTCACTTTATACGCTCCACCTACATATCATTGGAAAGATATATTTGGTAAAGGTGGTACGATAAAATATGGTATTGAAATGGCAGATGCAACGAACGAAATGAGTCTAAATAATTGGCACACTGAGGCCTTTCAAACTTATGTTATCATCATTGGAAAGAAATAGATTGTGCTTTCAGATGGTATCTGTCAAATTGAATTATGATAATAATAACAATAATAATTAATTTATTTACAGTTGGTGGGAGCAATAGTTTTAAAGAAAACTAACAAATACCAACTATTTACAATACAAAGTTCAAACATAATATAAACGTAAAATATATACATGAATCTATGTACACATCATCTGCAGATGTTGCAACTGCAAGTGTCTCCTTTCCAGCTCTTAATAATATTTTTGAATTGCTTTGTGTTTTGAGCAGCTTTTATCGTGTCAGATAACGTGTTCCACAAAATGCTTCCTCTAGATGATAAAGAATTGTTCCCATAAAGTAACGTATTGGTTTTAGGGAGCTGCAGGAGGTCATTTGCTCGTAGGTCATATTGAATGTCCTTTGGTGTGAAGGGTGCACCTGTGAAGAACTCAAACATGAAGGAGGGGCAAGCCACATTTATGCATTTATATATTTCATGCATTAGTTTTTGCAAATTTTTGCAGTGGATTGTTAGCTCGCCCGACCTGCTCAAGAGATCTTCAAACGATGCATCATAGTCACTATACAGAATTCTCAGTGCACGTTTGTGCAAACGGTTGATTGTGTTGTTTGCAGTCTTCCCACAGAACATCCAAATTAACGGGCAGTAGTTGAAGTTTGAGAGAATAAATGCATGGTAGGGTATTTTGGCCTTGTCTACAATTAAGTGTTGCTATTTTTTGTAGAATCTCGAGTAAAGTTGGGTTGCGCTATTTTCGCAACACCCTTTATAATCTACCCTTTGGTTGGCCAGTAACGCCACTAGGGTATTTATGAAATTAAACAGACTAAAGCAATAGAATCAAAAGCCTCCGATAAAAAGGATAGGCCACCTGTATGTGAACCCCAATGACATTGATGGGGTTATATGCCAAAAATTACCCAAAATACGTTAGGATTTGGCTTTGGAACCCTTTCTTGCAAATCGTAACTTGTGGTTGTCTATATTTACAAGCGGAAGGCTTTGCAAATAAATTTATTAGTTTATTGGTTTTAACAGTGTTAACGTAAGACAGTCATCTTCTTTATTCCAAGTGTATTTTGCTACCGAATTGTTACATAGGTTTTCCCGCAAACCAAACTCGTTTAACTGTGTCACTTATTTTTGGATCGCAATTGCAAGTTCGTCCCAAGGGAACCCTGTTTATAACTTGCGATCCGTAACGAAAATGTAACGGATCAGCCTCCGTTTACGCTGCTCGTGTGGTTCACTACAAAGTGCGGGGATGGCTAAGTGGTAGCACGCTTGATTACCAATCTAAAGCTGGTTTTCCACCAAGCGACAAATGTCGCGCAACACGACAAACGTCGTGCGAAAAATGGCGAGGAAAGTCTGTCGCGAGAAGGTAGGATTGATTCTAACTATATTTCTACAGAAAAAAGTTGGCATGAGGAAAAAATTTCCTCCCAAGGTTGGTAATTCCAGTCCCCACCGTGTCGAACCTGCTACTTTAAGAGCGAGGAGATTTGCCAACTCTATAATTCCAGGCAAAAGGAATCGCGAGTTGTTGTCACATCGAGAGGAAGGAACAGGACACTTCTTCGATAAGAATAGCTTCTCAGTGTCCTAAAACCTGCCATCGGATGCTAGGTAGAAATTTAGAAAGACAGAAAAACTACTAAGTAAGAAATTAAGTTAAAAACACACAGAATGGAATAGGTTATGGTGGCTCGATAAATGATAAAAGTTCCATTATTAAAAAGCCTGCTTTAAATGAATTTATACACCCAATGATGGTCAAAAATATTTGCCTAAATGTTCAGTCAGCACAATTTCAAATCCACTACTATGTGAAGAATTTCAGACCCCCTTTTCTAATATGATTGGTTAAATCCATAATTTGTTCTCTTTTCGAACAGTATGATCAGGAATCGTTTCAGACAAATTGGGAAAGTAGATTTATGTGAAGGAAACCCCAGAATTATTTGTAGGTAAATTTAATGTAGATAAATCAAATGGGAACTTGCTTGCTGTTAAAAAAAGTTCCATCTAAGTAAAGGTAAGGAAATTAATATTATGGGGTTTATGTTCTAAAAATGATTTACAACATAGTTTATCCGGAGATATTTTTAACTTTATTTTAGCTCTACAGCAATTCATACAGATGACATGACGTCACAACAGCAATGAGAACACGACACCATCCTGTTTTGGGGGTAAATTTGCAGAAAATCTCCTTAAGTTTCCACTGGAAATTTGAAAAAATGCATAAAATCGCTCGTACATTCTACATCGCGATAGTATGTAGTGAAAGGATTCGTAGCAATTGTGAGTCAGGCTTGAACAAAGATTACGTCGTTTTTTAAAGCAAGCCATAAATTCAGTCTAAGAAAGCTGCGAGAAACTTGCCTTTGCGACGATGATTTTGTAAATAGCGTCACAAACTTCACCAGTTGTAAGTTGGGCGTTGCTTCTTTGAAGTAAACCTTCTTGTTCGATGTTCACCTATCTATCCGCAAATATATATTATTCGTTAATTTAAGATAATTTTTAAAAACTGAGCTTTCTTGAGACGGTTCTCCCAATAAAGAAACTTTGAAATTCATATTTGTTTAGCTGAGTCTCCACTAGTTGCAAAATATTACGAGCTGTATGTAATACATTTCTGTTTATAACAACAAAGCATTTTGCAATTTGATTAAAACGCCCTCGAAGGTAATCAATCAAATTCGCTGTAAATGTAGCGTTGGAGGAAGCCATTTTGTAAACGTACATGGTCGAAATTTGTGCCAACGCCTCAAAAGCCATTGTCACCGAAGGTCCATTGCGGGCCACGCTATAATTTCA
This sequence comes from Aurelia aurita complex sp. Pacific, assembly GCA_004194395.1. Lineage (NCBI taxonomy): Eukaryota > Metazoa > Cnidaria > Scyphozoa > Semaeostomeae > Ulmaridae > Aurelia > Aurelia aurita complex sp. Pacific. The sequence goes on along the minus strand of REGL01000009.1, from coordinate 359,676 downwards.
GACTGTCTGAAAATAAAATTTGGCCTAAGCAAAAACGATGGATCCACACTGCAGTAGTTAAACTGATAGAAAAGTTTGACTGCAGTTGTCTGTTACGTTTTTTTTTATAAGAAACTTGGATCAGCACTTGGTACTAAAATTTTCTTAATTTTGCATGAAAATTTGGGTGTTTTAGTAGCAAAAGTTTCTTAATTAGTTTCTTATTTTTTGGGCCTAAAATTGCGGTATTGTTCGATGTTGAGCCTTCTTATCAACAAAGGGCTTTCATTTTGCATTGACATTGTCATCAAGCAGAAGCCATGCACATCAAGGCAAAAATTTACCAATTTTGCATTTAAAAGTCAAGAAAAGATAAAGGTACCTTCGTTAGAGAGACATAGAATAAGAGAGACATACAGAAATAAAGTTTTAGAGTTTCTTAACGGTTTTTTAACGTAGTACTAGAGTTTCTTAAATTTTTCGTCATCGTAGTACTAGTTTCTTATAAACCAGTTCTTATACAAAAAAAACGTGTAGTTTGATTACTGTAGTAAGCATCCATGGTCGCTGTTTAGGCCAAATTTGATTTTCAAGCTGTCCGAAATTTCAGTCTACCTGCAAAGCACCCAAGCTGTTTAAAGGACACGGCAAATCAGCCGTTACTCTCCCTCCTGGCTGAAACCATTATCAGTATCAATAAATTTCAACATTGATAATTAGTTTCTCCTTTCAGTTAATTTCAGATTTATTAGCGATTAATCTATCTTTTAAGCTTTCTAACTTTACGGCGACGGTCTTAAGCCCTGCATATCGTTGAGTAAAGTAAGGATAGTTTAGACTTAATACTTGTTTCAATATTTTAATAGCAAAATTAGTAACAAACGTGAGAATAGAAATGAGATATATGTACAAAGTGGCTATTTCAAGTCAACACTAACGTCTGTCTGTCTTCCCGGTGGGCGGTAGTTTATTTACAAGATTTATTTCACGTGATAAATCCGGTGCACTTTCTGCTGATCGTACCTAAAAGTTGTTGGATGCGTCAAACAATTTACCCTATGTTGTAAAAGTTAAACTCTGCAGATTACTATGTTAGTCAAAGAATTGACAAATTGGTTGACGCAGGAGGAATTCAACCTAGATCTGGAGTTTTGAAATGCGTTTAACTTTAAGTTATTTCGTTGCATCTATTGAAAATGTAAAAGCGTATTTGACTGAAGAGAGAAAGTTAGAATAAAAGTGCCAAGTATAATCCCAAGACTAGAGAATACCCTTAATTCAAGCAATAAAGAGTTTAACCGTAGTTAAATAGAAATGGCTGAAGTAAACGAAACGTATGGTATTTCTCACCGGGAGTTGATTCCAAACTTATTTTACTTCACTTCATTCCGAAATGTATTACTACTTACGGACAACTTGTTATTTTTAGCTCCCACACATTCAAAGCTTGAGTGATATCCTTCGTTTTGAAGTAGATGCTTTGTCACTTGAAGCCTGTTCGAATTTGCTGTGTGTGCCCTTCGTCAGTAGTCGTCAGTATTCAGCAGAGGTCAGTAGTCATAGTAGTTTCGAAAGTACAACAACAACAACAACAAATACGAGAACAAAAACAACTGCAACAACACAGCAACAGCAGCAGCAACAGCTGCATGTATTCGGTTAGGATGCCCATATTTGATCTCTTCTCGTGAATGGGCCTAAAACTTTTGAACTTTATAAGAATTTGCTTCGAAAGAGTGGCGAGTTTACTTTGATTGTGTGAACTCCATAGGTGTTTTGAAACGGATCTTATGTGGCTTGACTAGTCATTTATCTGCAAACCTCTGGTAACAATAAATTTCAAGCGACCTTTTTACTGATCAAATGTTCTTACCAGAAAAGATTGACCAAGTAACTCGGAAATATTATGCCACCCTCAACGAAAATCGTAATCATTTATACAGCAAGCTCAAACCACAACTCCTTTAGAATATCTTTCTTCTAATTTTCGCTGTTTCTTCCTGGGGTAGCACAAATGAGCTGTAGGGGTTCACTTAAAAATCCAATTTGCTGAGCATGGGGCTTGGCTCCCAAGGTATGTTGTTTACATTCCTAGGTTATCTACAGATCACCATTAAGAGCTGTTTGCTGAAAGTTAAGCGAGTGGGCTGTTCGCAGTGACCAATGATTTTAGCAGATTTTGACTGTTTCATTCATGAATTTCGCTTTTCATGACTTTATCAATCGTTTGTACTCCTACGATATGCCTTTATGGCAGTCAGTAACGATAGATTCCATTGTTTGCATTCGTGCTGTGTTTATGCTATATAGTAACTAGTTCTGAGTTTTTTGGCATGGTAGCAAACGGGTGAATAGGAAAAGTACCCGATTCAGAAAAAGTACCCGGGAAAAAGTATCGATGGTTCCAAAAATTTACAACCATGAATCATCCAATAATTTCAAGGAACAAAAATTTATTTCATTTTGGAATCATATTATTTCTAGAATTTTATGAGGAAACAGTTCGAAAAGGGACTGGAAGTTTCGACCAAAACCAAGCCAAACCAAATTAAAACCAACCAAGTTTGCCAGTTCCAACCCTTTCCAAGAATATGTTTGCTGTTACTATTTGGAACCTGAGTCACTATTTGGAACTTCCAACAGGGGCCAACAGGGGGCTAAAATGATTGAGAAATGCCGTTCTCGTATGTCATTTTGCCAAATTATGTTGGAAAATAATCAAACTTCCGACGGGAGCTAGATGCTTCCGATGGATGGGCTGAAGCCCCTAGCCCTACCTTGGGGCAACGTCTGAAATGGAGGGGACATTATATGGCCTCATAAAGCATGGGATACAGTTTACACACACAAATGGTAAAGGTGAAGATGAAGTTGCGTAGTAGAAGTAGAGAAAGCCTAATCGAGTCCTCGACCCCTTATCATGACGCTCCAGTGTGGGGGCTGTACCTCGGCTCGAACCCTGTTCCACGTGACTGTTCTTGCTGCCAAAGTCTGAAGATTACACCACTGCGCCATAGAGTCTTCAGAAATAGCCTCAGTAGGTCAATTTAGGACCCATATTTTCGGATTCCACACATGCACTGCTTTCAAAATAGGCTAAGAATAGTGTTACAAGCTTCAGACCATAAAATGCAATCTGGACCACATCACACAATTTCAATACAATGATAACTGATAAGAAATTGAAATGAAAGATGCCTCACATTTTGTTGCAAATTATTTCGAAATGATTGATTTAAAAATGATTGCTTTTATTAATTCTTTTTATCTTAATTTTATTCATTAGAATAATTTAACAGTCTGATAACTCATTGTTGAAATGTATCAAAAGAGAGAGGATTCCTTCGACTAAATGCTGCCCAACTTTGTCTCATTCTGTCTGAAAAGCAGTGGGTTGAACTTTGAGTGTGGGCCGAATGAACCAAGATCTGGGAGGACGCAGATCCACGCTCCTTCGCAGCGTCTTCTTTTTACAAACTACTATAAAATCAATTGTGAACATGAGAGTTTTGAACTTAGTTAAGAATAACAGCGGGTTAAGCTAAATAAAAAAATTTGTGACACAAGGACTGACAAAGTCAAATTATTAGGACGCTGCGGAGGAGTGTGGAGGCAGATCCGTGTTTTAGCTGTCACCAAAATTGTAAATAGTGGGGTGGGAAAGGTATACCCACGGGTAGAGACACTGCCGGTGTGCTTCTATGGAGGAGCACTGCAACTAATATGTACCTGCTGAGGAATAATGTCTATAGTTCTGCGTTAGGAGGTAACGAGGCTCCTCCATAGTAGTAAATAATTTCTTCCTCCGCAAAAGAACGAGGCTGTTGGAAACAAGCACAACTGCGGTGTCTAGCCACCCATGGTATACCCAGCCATTTTTACACTGTTTTTGCTTATGAGTAAACAATACTGTCTGCAAAAGAAGGGTGGCCATTTCCACCTTAGTCTATCCCCAGGTGACGCCCTTGGTAATTCAGCGCCAATAAGTTCGCTCATATACTACTTTCCACCGTCTTCCACCGTCTTGAATCATTCAATTCACTATGAAATATTTAAAAGTGGTTCAAGCACTCAAGCAAAGGTCGCTTCAGGTAGGGTGCTGGCGCAGAATTGTGCAGTGCACCTAGTTACAATAAATGATTGAAGTTCCCAATTAAATTCTATCTCAAATTAAATGTAAATGGAAAATGCCAGCGAATAAATACAGTTGAGGAGTTTTGCATAAATATTTATGTGATATCCAGTAGGAGACAGTTTAGATGACGAGCAACATATCTTTCCGTAAAGTTTGTTGTGTTGATCAAACTAGCATATGCAGAGTTTCAGTTTGAGAAGTTTTTGGTTTTGAGCTAAGAAAAATGGTTTGTCCAAGGTTTTTATCTGGGGTTTTGCCCGTTTGACTATGTTCAAACCTTCTACAGTAGAAATCACGTTCATGTAAACTGTCCACTTTCTCCTGCACTGATAGCCTGAGATCAGGCAAAAATAAAATAACATGTAAAAAAATTCCTTTCCCATTTCCTTCCTCTCCAATTTTCAAAAAAAATTCACAAAAAAATTCAAGAACATTTGAAAAAGAAGGCTCGTTAACAGGCCACTGCATTGATTTCAAATTTGAAGACCTTTTGCTCGTGAAATTGTTTATGGATCTCTAGGAAAAGTCGTCTAAACTCGTGGAACGTTATTGGAAAAAATTTATGCTAGGAAGGGCGAGAAATCTGTAATGGTATTGAGGAGAAAATAACAAATTTTGGCAAATTCTAACTTTTGACAGCTGCTTTCGGATCATTGTCCAATGCACACGCTTGCTGGCACTGCCAGTATTTTGAGACAAAGCGACAAAGCCCACATATCTGAAACAGATAACCCTGGTCATTATGGTCGAAACTAGTCAAGCGTAGCCCTTCCCGTTCTTCAAATTTTTGTGCAGTTACATTGGCGCCCGGTACGTGTCCTTATCGACTGCACGCGAAATATTTGCGTACCAAGAAAATGGCGTATTTGCATAAAGAGTCTCTTCATATCGTAGTTATTTAATAATTCCTTGTCTGCAATTATTTCGAATTGTCAACATGAAAAATTCTTAACATTTGGAGACATTTTCCAAAATTACATCCTATGATCCAACTTATTTTGTTGGTTCCTGGTTCAAGATTTTGTAAGCGGCCGAGCCGTGTGTCACATAAGCTGCTTCCATCAATATGTGTTCCGTTGCTTTGAGGGAACGCAGAAGGGTTTATAGATATTATATTGTGTCTGTTAAAGATGGCAGAAAAGAATTTACTTTTACGAATATAAAGAGGTTTTTGGAAAGGCAGAGATTTTCTCTTTCCTTTCTACGCTTTTTTGAATGCCGCATTGTCAACGACGGCCATCTGTCGTGGTCTCTTTGCAATGTAACCAAAAACTGAAAATTGAAGTTTACAGGTGCTTTGGAAAATGCCCATAAGATATCAAATCATGACTAGGCCCTTTTTAATGACCTCTGGTTTCAGGTGCACTCTAAAATCTGACTTAACGAACTCGTATCTCCGGTGTTTGGCGGATGATTTATTTAATACAAGTTCCATGCTTTTAATCTGAAGATTAATAAACTTAGATGTGGACTCAGAAAGTCCTGATGCAATAGAAACCCGCATAAGAGAAGCTGTGATTTTCCGTAACGGGCTATATTGGTACTTATATATTGGATCCATTATAGGATTATAGATGCAAAAAATGTCTTTTCGCACTTATGAAATTGGTCAAAAATGATTTCCTTACAGTACTCTACAACTTTGCATGTGTTTAAATGATCTAATACTCATATCTGAGTTTGTTTCAGTGTTTCAAGCTGCAGTAATCGTTTATATAAGAACCTACTTCATTTTCGATGCTGAAGTGGTTCTTTTATACAAGTACCCTGAGTACCAGAGCCAACAGAAATAAAAAACAATTAAAAAGAAGGTTCTGGTATCCAGGGTAATATGCAAGGTGCTTAATTGACGAAAAGTCTGCCTGGTGGCTCTTTATCTGCAGTTTCTTGTATCTGGCTTTTTATTGTATCTTATCACTCTATTCCTTTTTCTAGTCAACTGTGGGTACTTTTTGAGACATACGGGATATGTTGCGAAAACAAGCCGAGCTCTGTTGCGCATGCGCTCATAACACCATCAGTAGTCCAAAGAAACCGCTAAAACAATCTTGACCTAAAATGGCAAGATAGAAACACAATGCATTCGACGATAAGATCCATTTGAAAGTGTAACAAAAGATGTTAAGTAGATTAATATCCCCCGCTGTAGAAATGTTGGCATAGTAGTTCTTCAAATTCTTATCGTTGCTTCTCTGTTCTTTGTTTTTGTTTCGCGAAATCCTCCTTCGCTACACTAATTAAGAGACGCTTAATTTTACTGAACAGTTTATGGTTCATGGAATAAAAACTGGCCTCTTCTCCAGGGGGGTATTCAACGCAGAACGCAACATTTAACTCACTGTTATTCACGTGACAAACCAAAGGAAGAAAGTGAAAGGAATCGAATGCTGGTATAGTCTGGTACACAGGCTATAGACTTATGACGATGAGTCCCTTGTATCCCTGCGGTAACTTGCTCAACAGGGACTCATATTGAAACAGTTAAAAACCTGACCCTATCCTAAAAGGAATCAAATGCTGGTAGTCTGGTACACAGGCTAATGCTGGT
>REGL01000009.1:304945-318884 GCA_004194395.1 Aurelia aurita complex sp. Pacific | reverse complement strand
AAATTTACTTTATTGCAGGCAATAGTGGATTCCATCCTGAAATTGACTAAATGTTGCATTTCATTTGTTTACGTTAACTTTATGAATTTTTAGCTCTACGAGTACAACTTCGATTAGAATGAAGTTTTTTGTGTTAAACTAATCCATGTGTTATCTTTGGAGTAAAAATAGAGCAAAAATCATTTTTCAAAATTTGTTTTTTGGTATTTCTGGACTATTTTCTCATTTCTGGATCACTGTGCTTTGCAATAGAAAATGTGGCTTTTGGACACATGAAATTTACTACTGTAAAAGCAACTGATGGCCACTTTAAAATGATTGATAATGTGGTAAAGAGGTAGCCATTTTAGTTAAAAAGTTAAAGGATGATTCATACTTTTATTAGACCTTTGACCTTTGAATAGCTCTCTCTGCTCATTCTCTGTAGTTTCAAAAATGCAGAATTTGAAATCTGATGTCAAACAACTCTTAAAAGCTCGTCTTGTGCGACTAAAGAAATGGTCTGAAGAAAAGGCGACAGCTGGTGTCAATGCATATGAGCAATTTTTGAAGTTGAAGGCTGCAATGAAAGACTACAAAGCAACAAAGCTGTCACCAACACCCTTGATAGATGAAGTATGGCACCTTCATGTGTTGGATACTCAAAGGTATGCTAATGATTGTGTTGATTTTTGTGGGGAAGTTATTCACCATGATGTTGATGGAGACAAAGTTGCCTTTAAACGTGAAATCAGAAGAAATGCCACAAAGGTAGCCTATGAAATGCAATATGGCAAAGAACCAGAGGGTGAAATGTGGGCTTTTGAATCTACAATTTCTAATAAACAGAGCTTGCAACGCAGGTATACCATTGGAAGTAAAAGGCCTGCAAGTGATTCTCAGCTCATAATCGCAAGTCAAGAAAGCTTACCTGAAGCTATCGATAAGAAGATTATAATGAAACTTGATGCTGTTAATGCCCCAGAATTTCATCATACAACTGTCAATGTTTCTAATGGCAAAACTTTTCAGATCCAAGTCACTAATGATACTGAGATGAATGAAGTACTCAAGTCTATTGCAGATTATGAGGGAGTTTTGGACTACAGTCAGTGGCAAGTTTCATATGATGGTGGCATGGAAAGGCCTCATTCAGTTTTTGAAAGGTGCAATGCTTATAGCTATGGAAGAACTTGGCAAATCGTTCTGCCCAGTTCAAAGAAGACACGCTCAAAAAAGAGAGGGAAAAATGTTAAAATCAACTTAGTACCTGCACGCTATTTACTCCCAACTTATTTTGTTGATGTTAAGGTGAAAGGCAATGAATACTACCAAGTCAAGATAAATAAAGAAACAAAGTTGCAAGATATTTTGGCTGCTTTGCCCAAAAATGTTGGGAGATGGAAGCCATCAAATGTGGGGGCCTCTCTGCAAGCAACTAACTTTCTAGAAGGCTCTTCAGTAAACTTGGAATTTAAAGCATGGAGTGATGATCAATTCCAGATTTATGTTCATACTGCAGCTATGGAGAAAATTCCAATGGAAGTCAAACAAAGCACAAGCACTTGTGAACTCAATGAGCAAATAGCAGCCAAGATTGGGATGTCCAGATTTGCATTCAGACTTCTATATGATGGTCAACGCCTTGCAGGTGATACCACTGTGGGTTGGTATGGCATGAAACATGAAGATGTAATTGAACCACTTCTTGAATGTACTGGTTGTTAGATGATGAAAGCGCGTGGGTACTTTAATTTAATTTGTATGGGGGTGTGCACACAAAAGATGTTAACTGGCTCCAGAATTTTCCCTCTACCGGGTGTCCCAAAAAAGTATAGGCGTTTGAACAGTTCCTGTGAAGGAGCCTTATGTTAGAAATTTTTTATTTTCAGTTTATGGTTTAGATCAAATCTCAACTTAGATTTTGTGACCTTGTGTGTCCAAATCGGGTTTGTATTTGCAGAGTAATTCACTTAAACAGGCAAAATGTCTTAGGCTGCCTAACACAAATGGTTATTTAATTATGCAGTTACATTTGGCTATTTGGGTTTGGCTATCTGTTGAGATCCTGCGTGCCCGGGGAGGTACTTGACTAGGGAAGTGACGGGGGTGTGCGGAAAGCCTCTCCACACCCAGCACCCTGTCGCATAAAAAATAGGCTAAAAGTATACCCTGTCGCATAAAAAAATTTTCATCTCAAATATAGTGTAGAGCGCAATTTTTGCTTGTGATACCCTGTCGCATAAATGTTTTACCTGTTATAATACCCTGTCGCATAATTTTCGTTAGAAAAGGACACCCTGTCGCATAATTTTTACGGCAAAAGGACACCCTGTTGAGCGGCACATCCCGTCAGGTCAAGTATGGGAGTACCCCCCCCCCGGGCCTGCGTGGTAACACTGGTTTTGTGGAGCAGTATTCACCATGATCCTCATGGGGATATAGATGCCGTCAAACGTGAAATCGGAAGAAATTCTACCGAAGTGGCCTTTGAAATGCAGAATGGCACAGAGCCTGAAAATCAAATGTGGATATTTGATTTTGCAAAATGCAACAACTGCAGCTTGCCGATTGACATCTTTTTACGCAATGCATTGCAAGTTTTCAAGAAGGCTAAGCTGTCAATTTGAAATTTGAAGAATCAGTAAAATTATCAGGTACTTGGATTATTTGCATTCTGCAGTGGATTTCCCTGCCAGTGGCACCATTAATGATGTTGATGTTAAAAGAAAATTAGAGACAGAAATGGTATACCTGTGGAAGAGCTTTGCTGGCAAACAGTTTCAAGATTTTAGGCTCCAAAGGGAACGCACGTTTGCTTGCAAGTTTCTAGAGGGCTAGCCATGAATATTTTTTGGTATCGAAAAATTGTTTTTTCAAGGCTCACCTTCGAAATAGATTTTTGTAAAGAACGGTAGTATTAAAGTCCCAAAATCGCTACGTTCTTTTTTGTACAAGAAAGTTTCTGAATGCTGATAATGAAAATTTTGTTCCCTTGTAATAATGCATCGTGAATCCTCGAAGGATCCTTTGATATTTCATTCTGAGGCTGAAAGAGCACAGGGCTACAAACTCATTCAAATGAAAAACACTTTCACTTTGGACATTTTGTTTAGACTGTCTGACCAAATATCCATGGAGAATCGAAACTTTAGGTAAGTTCTTAGTTTTCTATTTTGATAAAGCATTTTCTGCATCTTTTTTGTTCTAGCTCAAAGCAGAGGCAGAGTGTTCCGAACGTTGACAGTCAAGTCTTCTACAGCGTTGCTTCCAAATTATGAGATTTTTCTTGGAAGTAAAACCGGCCTAACAAGTGCCTAACTAAAACGCAAAATTGCAAGGCATTTGTTGCTGGATATCCCGCCGAGGACTGTTTCAATCAAATTGACCCAGTTGCACTTGCACGGGGGGTACATATATATAGCATGTTGGGAATGTGCCGCACCCCAACATGGGTGGGTTCTTGGGGTTCAAAATTATCTAGTCCTCCTTCGGCAGATTTCCCATAAACATGGGTGGGGTTTCGCTGAAATTCGCAAAAATAGTTTAGAATGGAAAATTTTCCGCCAAAATTTATCATAAAAGTGGGTACCACCAAGCAACCAAGGCAAGTTTTGGCATAACACACCTTTTCAACTAAGAAGCGGTCTGGTTTTGGAACTTTTCAAATTTCTCCAAATTGCTTCATATGAAATTTCTGACGTCAGATTCAGCACAAAGTTTAGTCTGGTTGCTAATTTTCATAATCCTATTGTTCGCAATTTTGATTTTATGACGATACAGTGAATTTGAAAATTCATAAGGGATTTGACTGTAAATAATGACTGGGGAAATCTCTTAGATTTCCACAATTGTTATCATCATAAGATAGATCAAAATCGCAAACACTAGGATTATGAAAATTTGAATCTTGACTAAACTTTGGCTGCTTAAATACATATTTTACATACAATATAATACATACAATATAAATACATACATATTAAAATATATGCTGATTGGAGGAAATAAGCGAGTCAAAGATTTTGGAAATGTGGCGCTGAGCATTGAAGGCAAGGGATTAGAAAAAGTCAGCAACTATAAATACCTAGGAGTTATCATCGGTGAAAATCTCTCCTGGACTGATCATGTAGAGTCAGTTGCCAGAAAAGTGTCTCAAAGAATAGGTGTCCTGAGACGAATAAAGCATCTACTACCTGGAGTTCAAAGAGAGACGGTGTACGACTCAATGATGCTGCCTCTTTTTGATTATGCTGATATTGTATGGGGAGACCGTGACAATAAAGTATTAATGAAGTCACTTCAGATTCTGCAGAATAAGGTTGCAAAAGTCATACTGGACCGCCCAAACAGGTCATCAAGCTCTGATGCACTTGCTGCTTTGAAATGGGAATCACTTGAAGAAAGAAGGAAGGCACACAGGAGTTCATTTGTAAAGAAAACTTTGCTAAATAATGTGAACAAAGCGAACGTGAGGGGTAATGAAATACATACCTATAATACTCGAAATAAGGGGAACTTTAGATTACCGAATTCAAGAACTAATTGGGGGAAGCAAAGATCTTCATATTATTTTTTTAAAGAACAGAATGAACAATTTTGAATTGTAACGAAGGACTGTAATCGCTTTTAGCTGTGTAAGATTTTATTAAGTTTAGGTAGTTTACTATTAATTTCTATTTTTTATACCTACATTGTAACTTTTTACTTTTGAGGACCCCCATGAAAAGCACCTCTTGGTGATTGGGGCATCCTCTTTAAAGATATTTAATCAATCAATCAATCAATCAATCAAAAAGGGGCTGTACAGGTACAAGCTAAACTTTCTCCATCTAATGCAGTCAAGTAGCAGCAGATACATTGCAAATGAAGATGTTTTCTACATGTTTGAACCCCGTAGAATTCACCAGTGCAATCAGATTTTTATACCATCAACGATTATGAAGATACAGCTGGATTCTGAGCGACGATCTTCAGGTGTGTTTAGCCTAAACACACAGAAGGCAACAGGCACGCCGTGTGCCAAGTAGAGAGGAATTTATCATTGAATTTGATGATTATGGCCAGCTGATCTTTCTCTTTGTTTACAAAAATCTTGTACAGCTCCTTTAAATACCAAAATCACGAAAATCGTTACCGTTCCTTTTTGAAAAATCGCGAAAATTGATACCCTTCCCGATGGCAAGTCCCCATACCCAAACTATGTGTAGTGCCCCCCCCCAGGTAAAAACGTTATGTTGAACACGAATAATCTTTTTGCAGCCACTAACTTAACAGATTCCTTTTTCTTTGCATTTAGCAACGAAATGTTAAGTTTGAAAGCAGATACAAAAGTGCTCTTAAAAGCTCGATTGAAACGTCTCAAGGATTGGTCTGAGGAAAAGGCAATGGCTGGAGTCAATGCATATGAGCAATTTTTGAAGTTAAAGGCTGCAATGAAAGACTACAAAGCAACAAAGCTGTCACCAACACCCTTGATAGATGAGGTATGGCACCTTCATGTTTTAGACACACAAAGGTATGCTAATGATTGTGTTGATTTTTGTGGGGAAGTTATTCACCATGATATTGATGGAGACAAAGATGCCTTTAAACGTGAAATCAGAAGAAATGCAACCAAAGTGGCCTACGAAATGCAGAATGGCACAGAACCTAAAGGTGAAATGTGGATGTTTGATTTTGCAAATTACAACAATCAAAGCTTGCCAAATGACATCTCTTTGCACGATGAAACTAAAAAAGGCTCAACCGTCAACTTAAAGTTTAAAGAATCATTAAACTTTAAGATATTTGTTCTAAAATTAACAGGTGAAACAATTCCATTGGATGTTCTTCCTAGTGCCACCATTGATGGTATTAAGAGAATGATACAAGCAAAGGATGGTATGCCTGTGGATGAACAGCGCCTCGTTTTTGCTGGCATACAGCTGGAAGATGGCCGCAGATTGTCTGATTATCGCATATCAAAGGAAAGCACATTGCATTTGGTCCCAAGACTTAGAGGCTGCTAATAGAACTGATCAGTTAGGAACCAGCACCAACCATGAACTTTTTTTGGTATTCAGAAAACTGTTATTTCAAGAATCATCACAAAAATGGATTTGTTGTATAGAGCGGTGACAAGTTTTAAAATCGCTACTTTCTTTTTTGTATAGTTGTTTTATATGAATTTTGCCATGAGCACCATAAAACATGTGTTAGTTACGGTATTCAGATTGACCGGTGCTGAGTTTTCTGTAAAACGACTGTCCAAGAATGGGGGATATGTACAGAGGTGACTAAATATACCTAAGGAACAATGCATGCGATACGAGTAACACGGGTGCAAATCAGGGGCAGCCCTACATATGGGAACTGTAGCTGATAAAAGGAGGGTAAAAAGAGTCTCCCCGACATAATAAAAGGGGCTGCATACATCTAGATTTTTCCCCAACAACATTTGTTGGATGTTTTTCACAGAAGGAGTTTTGCTCAAGACCTTTTTAAGCGTGGTCTTCTTGGGGTCTTCTTCCATACAATACAAATACAAACGAAGTTCTCAGGAAATTTCCCGACCACACGTGGGACTACACAAACTGCTGCTCTTTTTTATGATGTAAAAGACGACTCAAAACGGGGAATACAAGCAGGGGCGGATCCAGCCCGAAGTTGAAGGGGGGCAATTTGCAAAGTGGGCGCCAAATATATGATGGAAATTGAGCGCGCCGAAGGCGCGCAAAAATTTTTTGGACGCCTTTGAAAGAAAATTCTTTGATTTACTGCTAATTAACGCCTTGATCTATATGTTTCCCCCATATTGAAATCGAAACAGTTGAAAAATCATGCGTTAGAGTCAGGAAGAAGGGCGCTTTTCTCGCCAAAAGAGGGGCGCCAAGCTTAGTTTTCATCGTGAAGGAGGGGCAATTGTCCCCACTTGCCCCCCCCAAATCCGCCACTGAATACAAGAACAATTATAGTGTCGACTGGGACCTCTTCAACATAAAACACGAGGAATTTAACGAACCAAGCCCCACAAAGCCAACGAGTTGAGTGAAAGGAAAGGACGATATCACAGGGAAACCAGTTATATAGGTTGAGTTTGCTATATTATCTATTGGATGCTGCATTGCTTCTCTGATACTGCGTTGGTGGAATTGTTCTTTTCCGGCGCTGCGCGAAGCCCTCTGTTCTCCAAAGATTCAACAAACTCAAGCTGTATTACTGGTTTCCCTGTGACGATATGTTCCATTTAATTCATCATGAAATTTATACATTTAGCAGTCCTAAATTTTTGATGTTAATTTTGTGAATTAGGCCTATTAATTTTTCAGACAGAATGATTGAGTCTCTCTCTCTCTGTCAATAGAAATAATTCAACTATTTTCAAACCATTTTCTGACCTAAAACAGGATTCAATAAGTTCTATTGACTATTATTTAAACATATACCCAGGAGATTTCTACATTCAACAGAAGTAGGCACACGTAGGCACTTGTAAACAAATTAATCCCACGTGTGACAGACACATTAAGATCATAACATTGACACCTAAGGGTCTTGTCTAATTCAATGCATTTGATTTAAATTTTATGTTGACGTTTGCCCAAGGGGCATAAAAAACTAACTCTGTCTATGCAAATCTGCATCTTTATTTTCGCATATGGGCGAAGAATGCGTCGCTGGCGCTGGCAAGAAACTCGCAAGGAAGTTTCTCAGGCAATGAAACTATCGCTCGCGAGTCAACTGGAATGAAAAGTGGACAGCGTTCCTCTGTTCCCCTCAAAACAGACGTCAAGAAATACATTTATAAGGTTAGTTGCATTTCCATCTTGGCTTCATAGTAAAATATGTTTAAAAGACATCTCGAGCCAGAACAATATTATCATCATGCATTGCATTGCATTACTGTATTTTTGATATGACTTTTAAACACTACGATTTATGCTTACCTGGTAATGTTTTATTATTCGTATATTGTTGGAGTTTTCTAAACCTTCTTTTCATTTAACAAAGAGATACGCTTTCTACACATCAAAGGACATCAAATCGAACAAATGGCCTAGATAGCTCTTTGTGAGTTCTTTTCGTATATCCGACAGCAAACTGTTGCACTGTACTGTAGGTCGCACTGTAGGTCTGTAGGTATATCTTTGGTACGTAATCTTTAGATTTATTTTAATTGGCGGTTCTTTTTTAATACACGTGTAAACATAGTAAACATAAAGATATCTAACACGACAAGGAACGAGTTATGATCCCGGGGGGGGTACATGCCTTAAGGATGGACGGGGGTCTGCTGCCCGGTTTTCAGAAAGCTACCCTCTTCTAATTACCCAAACTTACTTTTGATACCCACTTTTATGATGAATTTTGGCGGAAAACTGCCCATTTTAACCATTTTTTGCGAATTTCAGCGAAACCCCACCCTTGTTTATGGAAAATCTGCCGAAAAAGGACCCTTGTTTAGAGAAGTTTGGGCCCAAAAACCCACCCATATGGGCGGCACATACCCGTACCCGAAATATGTTATGTACCCCCCCCCCCCGGGGTTATGATGCGCGATTTTAATTTGTTGCATCGAGATTCTACCGGGTGTCCCAAAAAAGTACTCCAATTTGAAAAATCGCCATAATCTGATTATCAAACGTATCATAAAGTTTTCTTTTTGATCCCTTTAGTTAATGATCCAAATATATTTAAAGATGATTGAATGTTTGTTTTCATTACTTAAAGGGCATGAAATAACGCATTGAAAAACCTCATTCTGAGCTATACTCTTTAAGCAACATTGTTAATCTTGCCTCAAGAACCATTATAATGAAATTTGTCATTATCCTTCAAGTCTACAATAGTAGTTAGCATTTCATTCTGACATTTACGACCAAACTCGAGGCCTAAAGTACAAAAAGAAATTTCTCAGGTAATCATTGGTGATTTTTGCAGTATGCTTCAAAACCAGACATCACTAAAAAGGGCTAAATTCACTAATTAAAAGCAAATCAAAAGATCAGCTATGTCTGGAAAAATAATTTGATCTTTCCTCTACTTACCAAAAAAGTTTGAAGATCGATGTTTTGATAAAATGTTGGTGATTTTTCAAACGGGGGTTCCTTTTTCGGGAAACCAGGTAGGATCTACTCCTCTCCTATTATGTAACATTTTCTTTACCGATTTTGAGATCAAGACCGCAACACGACTAGCGCATGTATATTCGTACGTTCGTATGGTTCGTACGGACAAAAATCCATCGGAAGGTACTTGAGTAATGTCTAAACATTGGAAAGGCTTCAAAAAACATTGTTTTGAAAATTGAAATGTTCACGAGGGCAAGCAAAAACATTCTCACCTGTAGTTGCTAACGCTCGTAACAAAGAGAGCGCGCCAATGTGCACAACAATAGATGCAACAACAAAGGAACAAAGCAAGCAGGCGTCATATTATGCCTCGTATTGAATGAAGAACACCTTCGTTGCGAATCCGCACCAAAATTCGCAAGGGTGCTATACGAATTTTCATCCGGCTTCCTTATTTTAAAGTTTCAATTTAACATGCTTTCGTAACCATCTGCCGGAAAGTAACATCTTCCTATTGGTCATTTGATTTACCGTTTCCATATTCCCCTATTCCCCGGATAACGGGCCTGTTATGCGTGTGCGTAGGCTACAGGTTCCCCGTTGTAGAAATTATTGCATCTTTTTTTACCCTGGTGACAATTCAATTCAATTCAATTTTCTTTCTACAGGGGTAACGGAATGGACTTGTCCAAGTCTCACTTTCTTGCATCAGTCGATTGAGCCATAAAAATGCAGACTGATGAAAGAAAGTGAGACTTGGACAAGTCCAGCAACAGAACAGCAAGGGCTGTATAAAATGTGTAAATTAGGCCCAAGTTAGACGGCCCAAGTTAGACCTGTACTTGTCCTTGTTGATGAGGAAGTCAATCATATCTTATTTTCACTTCTCTTCAGTTTTCCCTGGCGTCCTAATCTTCTCTTTCCTGGTGTTAATAGATATTCAGTTCATTCACATCACGTGTCTGATCACATGTTGTACTATTTTTGTGGCCTATTGTTTAGCGCCAGCCAACATTCTCCCACAGCTTCATGTTGCCTAGCATGATAACCAGACCCTACTTAGGAAAAGACGCTGCTACACGTGTTGCCTGCAACTGCTTTTTCTTTTCTTTGCCTTATCCGTAGTAGTCTCGCTACCTTCTCTAAGTTATCTCGCGATTTGGAGGAGATTTGGAAGAATGAATTTATCTATCTGTCTGTCTATCTGTGACCAAATGATGGGTATTAATGCGTACAGGATGGTTAGCATGGTTAATAAAACGGAATAGAGGGTGGCAGGTCCACATCAGCCATCTGCAGGTCCACATCAGCCATCTTGAGGCTGCCACGTTTTAACCTGCGTTAACAAATAAAACAGAATAGAGGGTGACTAAGCAGTCAAGCAGTTTAGTCCCACCAACCCACCACTGTACATTTTTTTTGAGCTATAGTTCTTAAGGAATATACTCAATCTTGCCTAACAGTCAAAATTTTAAGATTTTTATAGTCATTAAAGTCTGCAATGATAGTTCGCATTTCTTTCTGTCATTTATGACCAAACCAGAAGCTTTACATCCACTAATATATTGCTCTGGCAATCATTAGTGCTTTTTTGCAGTATGATTCAAAACCAGGTAGCCCCAAAAAGAGCAAAATTTGATCATTTTAACACCAATTAAAAAGATCAGCTATATCTTGGAAAGTAATTTGGTCCTTGATCTACTTGACAAAAAAAGAAAATCGAAGATTAGCCTTGTAATCAAGTTTTAGTGATTTTTCAAACAGGAGTACTTTTTTTTTGGGACACCCGGTAGTAGGCCTAAATTAGCAGTAATTTTGCTATCTAGTATTTTAAGCCTACTTTAAAGAAAGAAATAATAATAATAAAATAATAATATCGCCGTTGGTGCCCGGTGGGTGCAGGGCCTCCGACGATGGGGGGGGCGGCCGGGGGGCCATGGCCCCCCACTTTTTTGCAAATCATGCCGTTCTGAAAGGCAGCTCATCATGTTGTGTTGTGGTAATTATTTTGTATCAAGTTTGGCCCTCCCACTTTTCTGATCTCGTGACTCGTCGGGGGCCTTGGGGTGCAATTCAAGAGTAAAAGGTACACCAAGCTCGTTTAATACAATTTCATAGGAAAGCCTTTTCTCTGACTTTCTAGTTGGTGAGTGAAACGACCCCTTATCATGGAAAGTTTTGAAAGTAACCCCCTTTAAAGGAGTATCACTGAGCTCTAACGAAATCTAGTACAAAAACTAGTTCTGAGAGAAAGGTTTGGCATTTTTGCACTTTATCACGATTCACTTTACTGATATCTCTTTGCTGGAAAACAGTAGAATCCCATAAAACTTGGGGTATCAAACTTGGGCCAGGCGAAATTGATTTTTATTCTAGGGTCCCGAGTCCACCAGCATTGAACTGTTTTTGGGTTGGTGTATTTGCTGAAGAAAAATAGCCCTTTTTCTGAAATTCTAGGTCCTAGGATTCTGCTTCAAACTTTAAATATACCCCTTACTCAGCGAAATCAGCGATGAGTGGTGTCATGTTTTCATAACATTGCACCCACCGGGCGTTAGTGATAGTGACTGCCCGGTGACTGGTGGTTGGTATTCAAAATCTAAATGGTATGATACCTTATCTGTAAACTATTTCGCAAATGCTGTCCTGACCGGAAGCACGTAGCATGATTCTGAAATACAATCTGACTTGTTTCAGCGTGTACACTTCAGCATCAGGTATCTTAAAAACCGGCTTAAAAAACAGTCAAATGTTTGCTAAACAAACGCAGTTACTATTGAAAAGAGCTTTACCCGAAACACACATGAAACGGACACAAAACAAACAAGTGGGCATCGAGTGTAGATTCACAACAAAAAGAAACTGAAACCAGGAAAGTGTATGCGAATATGTAACCTGAAGTTCTTTCGAAACGATACTGCATGTTTCCTCATTTCAGTGGGCAGGACTATATTTACAGTTACGATGGATGGAATTTTGTGATTGGCACGAAGAAGCATTTTCTTGGTAATCTATATTGACCAGTTAGCGACTACCTAGAGTACCTCATGATAGTATCTTGGAGTTTATGGGAAAATGCACTAATTGGCAGATCTTCAAATCAGAGTTATCCAAGGTATAATTTTCTTTCAGAGCAAGGATGGATATGCTTTGAGTCGCGAGAAGGGTGTATACTGGCAGTGTGGTATGATGGTCAATATTTTGTTTGTGTTTTGTTTATAAATTGACAGCCAATGATTATGTTAAAGGTAATGTGTCCGTGTAAGTACAGCTGCGTATACACTCTTGTCAAAATTTGCTGACGCGATGCTGACGAAGAGTGCACTGTGATTGGTAGAATTTAACTGATCACATGCAAAACTAGAATTTAAATTTCACAACGAGGCTGCCTGCTGTGAGACTTTGGGTTCAGCTCTGGAATCGCAACCGCAAGTAAGTCATCAGTCTGCTTTTATTAGAGCTGGCTATCGTTTTAATACCACGGTGAAATGATCACATGAAATATCACGTGAAAATAACAAAGTCGCTGTACTTACATGGACACATTATACCTTTAAATGTTGGTGTCAGGTTTTACCTGGCTTGAGAAATTTTTCAATGGTTTGAATAGCGAAGATCTCAACGTAAAAGTAGCTCGATATACGTTGAAAGAGTTCAATTCAGTTCAGCCGTGTATCGTGTGAACCATGTGTATCACTCCAAACAAACTAAAAGGACCTGCTGTAACACAATGCGTTTCATGTGATCAGTTTCATTTCACACGAACGTTAGCCAATCAGATTCACCATTGAGAACCATGAGTCAGCAGACTCTTGACATTTGGGTAGATGCAGTCTATTTAACATGACTCTATGCCTTTTAAATATCATTTTAAATTCCACTGCATAAAAATGCCATTGCAACATATACATCAAAACAACGAATTACGATCAGGAAACACAAACAAACAAAATCACAACTCTGAAACAAAATTGTCTGCAGGGAATAATTTCTCAAGCAGCTGATTGGTTTTTGAACACTGTTGCATGACAATCGATCCCATTGTTTTCAGGAGCCAATCAGCTGTGCGACCGCGACATTAAATACTTTAGAATCACAGCATAATCCTACCCAATTTGACACATTCCTTCAGGGATCTGAACTTTAAGGGGCTGTTTCAACCAGCATACCTTGCACGTAGACTCACGAAATAGTCCCAGTTATCGCATGCACGTGCCATCTCTTGGTTTGCCTTTGTTGTTGCAGTTTTCGCTACCTCCTCCGTAGAACCATATACATTTTTCTTCCGTAGAAGCATACATCTCCGGCAATCGAGTACAACTGTGGCGTCTACCCATGATTTTATCAAGGGCTATGGGGCAACTTTGTGCTTGTTTAACACAGAAACTTTGAAATAGATATTTTGTTTCGAACACAGGAATTTGCCAAAACCATAAAAAAAGGATATCGTTCAGCAGCGCACAAAAACTTGAATCAACAAAATCGAATCAGAGGCTTTTGTGTTATCACCGATAAAACACATGTCACTCATTCTTGACCAGTCGGCATAAAATTTCAATCTCCTTATTCTTTTTTTTCAGAGCAAGATGAAGTAAAAGCAATGAGAGAGGAAAGAAGGAATTGATTTAATCATAGAAAATAAACAACAATTCTTCAATCAAACATCATCAGAGAACATTTAATCATCAGAAAAATTTGTCTTTGGTTCTTTATTCATTGAGAATTATGGTTAGTAAACAAGTATTGAGTTTCAATCTCCTTATTCTTTTTTTCAGAGCAAGATGATGAAGTAAAAGCAATGAGAGAGGAGAGAAGGAATTGATTTAATCATAGAAAATAAACAACAATTCTTCAATCAAACATCATCAGAGAACATTCAATCATCAGAAAGATTTGTCTTTGGTTCT
>REGL01000009.1:274674-285766 GCA_004194395.1 Aurelia aurita complex sp. Pacific | reverse complement strand
GCTAAAGTTATGTGATAAGTATCATATCAAAATGAACAGAGCAGAAACTGCGTAAAATGACATCTTTGAGCAATCTGATATAAGAAAATGTTTAGATACATAAGCTTTTTGAAATGATAAATCAAGAGTTTAAAGCCCAAGGAAAAAATATCAAGTGTTGCCTAATTTTGGGATCTGTCACAGGGAGTTTCTGCTCTGTCATCAAAATGTGGTCATAGTGCATAAAATATATTAGTTCTAAAGCTTTCAAGCAATAGCTGATTATCTCTCTTTAAATGAGCTTGCCTTTGACAGACTGGGGAATAATGAAGACGTCACATTCCACTATTTCACAGTAAGCTTTTCATACAACAAATTGACACAAAAATGATCCACTTGTCTATAAATAGAACAAAGAAAACACCAGTTTTGATCGCCAGTTTTACTTAAGTTAACCACGTTTTCTTATAGCTGCAAACACCTGTTGGGAATGACTTAATAACACATGAAAACCTATTTGGTGATAAAAAATCAATCAGCATCTGTTGAGGAGTTTGAGACTTTCATCTACCTGTCCATGAATAAATAAGTGGCTGAAGCAGAAACATACTTTTGAGCCCTACCTAATATTTAAATAATTCTTTTATCTACAGTAAATCATTGTGAACAGCCAGTCTCTAGATAGAAGCATTATGCTGTACAAAATGCAATTATACCTAAAAATGGACCTGCTACAGGCTCATAGCCTCCACAGAGTCATTGAAATGTTTTATAGAATTATTTATAATGAAATAAGCACACCGAAAATGCAATGAGCTACAGATAAATAATCAACCCCAGAGAAGCTATTCATATGAATGAATCTATGATTTCACATTACTAATTTTAAGCTTTCGGTCAAGATGTTCCTTGCAACCAATTGGCTTGTATTTTTTTGGATTATCTTCACTGCAGCAAACTTCCATTGGGTTTATGACAGCATTCCTGTTTGGTCCAACAAACAGAACTAGTGACAGTCTATGAATACCTGCCTTTTCCTCAGGAGGATTTGCAACTCTATGGACAACAGATCGCCAGCAATCATTTGTCCATCTTTGCAGAAGATCTCCAACATTAACAATGAAAGAACCAGGGACATATTCCACTGGTATCCAATTGTCATTCTTGCCTAGAACTTCTAAACCTCCAGCTGCATCATCAGGCTTGACAATAGCAAGGCAGGCATAATCTGTATGCGGGCCATATCTCAGTTGACCTGGTCTTGGCTTCTCTTTATCTTGTGGTGGATAGTATGCCATCCTCAATCGCTCATAAGGATTATCACCAAAATATTCCTCAAAGAAATTCTCTTCCAATCCAAGAGACAATGCAGATACATGGAGCATCCTTTGGTAAAACTGATGGAGGTGATTCCAGTAATTCTCAAGACTGTCCTTAAATGAGCTTGGATTTTGTGGAATAAGAAACTCTCCATCGTTGTCATCAAATCCTTTGATATATTCCAAAGTTTCCACAAAATCTGGTACTGATTTCTTAACTGCCACATTTACCTCGTTCTTGCAAGATTTCTCTTCTTCTATATCATGTTTATTGTAGACCATGGTTTTACCTACAACTTCTTGCCCCAAGGCAACGTAACCTCCCTGGCCATAACCCTTCTTCAAGTCAAGTGCGACTTTCTCCTCAATCTTTTGCTTGAAGAAATTTACTGCATCATCTTGCAGATTTTCACACACCAGCTCTGGAATGTCATGCCCAGTCACTATCACGAAACCAATCTCTTCAAAGGCGTGTTTCCATTCGGCAAGCAGATCATTGATATCTTCGATTTTCCCTGACCTTTCATAACGGATATAGCTACTGAAATCGATGACTGGAATGGATTCAGTAGCCATACCGAGAATGAAACAATTTAGGCCCTATTTTTATTTTACTCACAGCATTCCGCGACGGTCGGAATCGTCTGTTCGCTTCGTGTGTCTGCTATACTGCATATATCAAATAATTTCTCATCTGCATGCACACAATATGCAACCAGCAGTCTGGAACAATGATTAGATTTGTTTTAATCAAAGATATTTTACTTGCATGAGCTGTGAGACGACATCTGCTCTTCTCCTTCGATTTTGAATGAACTCTCGACGATGGAAACGTGAACAAGTAGTGAACAAGTACTTTATGTAACTTATGATGACATCATATCTTAAAATATATTCAAAGCTTCAGAAGAAGGATTTAGAAGGATTTTGATTGGTTGACTTGTTGATGTAATGGGATGAATGGTTAGATTTACTGCACGAGTCCTTGTCTTCGCTCAATTTCGGTAAGAAGTTTAGGCCCGGTTGGCCCGGATGACATTTCTGCCAGAAATCACTGAAAATCATCTGCTATTCTTCAGGGCAATATGCATAATCGCTGGCTTAGATTTTTCTTTATATCTTATTTGTAGCAAATTTTATCGTTGTTTGAACGAAGGTCAAAATTCTTCGACCGTCTGAGCGAGCATCCCTTCTATTGTTCTATCGATTTATTAAAAAGAGTTCCAGGTAAATTACGGTGACTTTGTAGCCATTTCATTTTTCGTGAGGGTACTCAAAAATTCACTTCGAATGACCGATTGGGTAATCAAGGGGATAAAAGAGCGATTTGATTTGATTGGCATGTCAGAGGCAATATGTGAAGCAAGCCTCTGCGAGGGATAAAAATTGAAGGTGTGTTCACATCGTTCACATGGTCCCCTGTGCCCCACTCTTCTTTTTGGCCTAATGAAAATAAGGAAAGACTAATGGTCTAGACCTGTTCACGTTTTTGTGTATTCGCCTTCAAAATGAAGATCGATATCCATAACCACATCCTTCCTGCATCATGGCCGAATCTTAAAGAGGTAAGTTGAAGTTTAGAAAATTTGGAAATATGGTTTGTTGCAAACAAAAAGTTGGTAGTAGGCCTAAAGGAAGGGTAGAAACGTTCGTTTGTGACGACGACATTACACTTGTTTCTAACTGATTAGGCCAAGGGTGGTTTCGGGTATTATGAGATGTCGGATATTTTGGGCCATTATTGGGATGTGATTTTTTAATCTTAGTTTTTGCTTTCATCTTTAACAAATGTTTTGCTTTTGAGAGAACAAACTACATACACAGTACCTCAAAATTATTTGAAAGATACATCCATTTATTTTAAAATGAGTTCAAAATCAAAGTGTCAATTTGATATTTTCAGAATTCCCCCACCTCAACCCCTCAAACCCTGGGAATTTTTTTTTGAGCAAATGCTTGGTGATGTATTCCAGACGCCCATTTAGAAATTTTGAGCTTTGAAATGTAAAATGTCTACAGGGTGTCCCAAAAAGTATGTGCGCTGTTTGAGTGGCTTCCGTGTCGCAAAGCAGCCATAATAAATCCAATTTTTCTGTATTCAAGATTGTTGACAGACGAGACTTCAAATCAAAGGTTGACACCGAGTTTGAGTAAATCTGATCACCAGTTGCTGATTTATGGAGCAAGAAAGCCAAAACTATTGGCTGCCTCAAAACCAGAGGATTCATTATTGCATTAAAATCAACAAAATTGATTGAAAAAAACATACCTAGCCCCGTTTTCTGATGTTCATAAGTGAGACAGATAGTCATGCATTGAATTTTGTGATNATTATGAGATGTCGGATATTTTGGGCCATTATTGGGATGTGATTTTTTAATCTTAGTTTTTGCTTTCATCTTTAACAAATGTTTTGCTTTTGAGAGAACAAACTACATACACAGTACCTCAAAATTATTTGAAAGATACATCCATTTATTTTAAAATGAGTTCAAAATCAAAGTGTCAATTTGATATTTTCAGAATTCCCCCACCTCAACCCCTCAAACCCTGGGAATTTTTTTTTGAGCAAATGCTTGGTGATGTATTCCAGACGCCCATTTAGAAATTTTGAGCTTTGAAATGTAAAATGTCTACAGGGTGTCCCAAAAAGTATGTGCACTATTTGAGTGGCTTCCGTGTCGTGAAGCAGCCATAAATCCAATTTTTCTGTATTTAAGATTCTTGACAGACGAGACTTCAAATCAAAGGTGGACACCGAGTTTGAGTAAATCTGATCATCAGTTGCTGATTTATGGAGCAAGAATGCCAAAACTATTGGCTGCCTCAAACATAGAGGATTCATTATTGCATTAATATCAACGAAATTGATAGAAAAAAACATACCCAGCCCTGTTTTCTGATGTTCATAAGTGAGACAGATAGTCATGCATTGAGTTTTGTGATAGCCAAGAATATTGAACTTAAAATTCAAGTTATAAAGATAAGCACGGAGATACTGTAAAATCCTCTGGTTTTGAAGGAACTAGGGATTGTGACTTTCTTTCTCAATGAATCAGCAACCACTTGTCAGATTTACACAAACTCGGTGCCAATTTCTAAATTGAAATCTCTTCTATTCACAAATCTTAAAAACGAGAAAGTTAGATCTATGGTTCCTCCACAGTATCCATTCAAACAGGGCACACGTTTTTTGGAAGACCCTGCATATAAATCATCTTAATTCCTGAAATGTGTATTTCTCATTTCAATATTTTTTCTCATCTTTTTGACATTCTTTCCCTTCAATTAGGATTCAGGAAATTAACCACCATCCCTGTTTATTCTAGACCCTGTTTATTCCACACTCTATTTCCATACCCTCTCTTTGCCAGATTGAGATTATTTAATATCATTGTTTCATTCTTTCTCAAATTGGATGCAGGTACATTTTTGAATATGTGTACAGGTAAATTTTCTCCGACACAACTGGTACATTCTATGATGGATCTTTGGCAGAACTATCACAGAATTCAATTGGACCACAACAGTTTACTTCCCCATGATTCACAGGCTTTTTAGGGTAATAAAATGAAATATTCAAAATCTTAAGAAAAGAGCATTTTTTTAGAATATCTGCTCCCCATCTGCTCAGAGCTCAATTCATATATATGATATGCAGCTATGACTGTACATGTTACAGAAGTAGAAAGAAATGAATTTACTCATTTTTTCAGCGTTATGGATATGGCAATTGGATCCAGCTACACAGATGTGAAGGAGAGAAGGTATCTATTACTGTTGCATAAACAAATGTATTTTAGCAGAAGTTTAAAATCTCTGGAAAAAACCTTTTTCCATCCATACTCATGCCCCTGCAGTTTATTTGCTTCAATGTTCAAGTTTCTTTAAAGGGTCACTGAATGCAATTTTACTCATGTGGAAAGTATTTTCTGCCTTCATCAAAATAAAGAGCTTATCAAACAAAGTCGTTTAGTTATTTGCCAGACTTGATTTGCCACAACTTGAAACATTTCCTTGGACTTGATTATTCAAATTGGATTGGAAAGGTCAAATGATCAATTTTGGAGCTGCAATCACCATTGTGTAGATTCAAAAATTCAACAAAGAAATTTCTATGAAAATCTTGTGGATTTTATCACCATGAAAATTACCCAGGGGGGGGGGTACTCTGGTATATTCATGATAGGGATGCTCAGGTTCCTTTTTTGGGTCTAAAATTTAGGCAAGGATTATTTTTTGGGTCAATGATTTGGACAGTTATTTTTTTGGGTTCAAGAAATTCTGGCCTACTTTTTTGGGTCTCAAATATGAGAGAAAGTAAAAAAATTGAGAAAAACATAATTTACCAACAAAATTAGAGTCAAGTAACAGTACTAAAATAAAAAAACATAAATATCCAAATACATTATGTGAAATCTAATCAGTTAGGGCACTTTTCTGTAGATTTAAGGCACTGACTTCATAACTTTTGGGTATGTAAGATCGGAAAAGTTATTTTTTTGGGTCTACTTTCATGGTAGAAATTATTTTTTTGGGTTGATGCGTTGTACCCCAGTCTGAGCACCCCATATCCCAAATATACCTGAGTACCCCCCCTGGGGAAAATTATGTGCTGGGTACTCTCTGAAAAGAACTCTCACATGCTCTCCTTCACATACCAGATGAGTCAAAAAAAATTTACACATTTGGGAGGCTGTGGAATAAAAAGTATGTGGCCAATATTCAAAACTAAAATTTTAGTCTATCAGTCAAAGGCTAACTTAGATAAGAGAATTTGGCTTGGTAAAATCACTCATCTTTAAGACCCAAAATTTAGAAAATGCCTGTAAGGGGTTTGTATGGGAATCAAAAATTCCACCTCCCATTCTGGTCCATGATTTATGTGCTATTGAAATTAAAATTCTATTTCATAAACTGACTGTAGAATTGAATTTAAGTTTCAATGCCAAATAAATCATGGGTCAAAATGGAATGTGGAATTCTCGATTCCCCAACAAACCCCCTTACAGGCATTTTTCTAATCTTTGGGTCTTAAAGATAAGTGATTTTACCACGCAACATTTTCTTATCTAAGTTAACCTTTGACTGATAGATTAAAATTGTAGATTTGAATATCAGCCAAATAAATACTCTTTATTCCACAGCCTGTCAAACGCATAAACTTTTTTTCACCTCACCCGGGATATTTCATATATTCTATCACAGGATGGTGATATGATGATAGATGACAAGTTTTTCAGAAAAGTGCAACCAAATTGTTGGTCACCCGAAGAAAGATTAAAAGACATGGATGAAACTGGTAAGTGTCTGGTGCTGTGATGTTTGGTATTAAAATTGAGAAAACTGGCAGCAGTGAGCAGAACAGGGACATGTACCACTCATTGACACTTTGCATGTTGCACCCAGTAAGAAATTAAGTTTGTATTGAGTTCGCATTTATTTTGCAGCAAATTTGTGCAAGTTTGCGCAAAGTTTGTCTTGACTGTGTTTCAAATTTAGGAGTCTGCAAACTGTTTGTAAAGAGTTTGAATTTTGCACCAAACCAGTTTGCAACAGTTTGTTTGAAGCTTTGAAAGCATAATATGCTCAAGCTCCATGCAAAAACATGGAAATTCCAAAAGAACGATAGAGCATAGTTAATGCAAACTGATTGCAAAGTTTAGGCAAATTGTATTTTTTTGTTCAGAAATAAGGATGTTTTAAATGCAGAAAGAATTTAAATATTATGTTCATAACAAAAAAGCAAAGTTAAGTCATTCGGTACAATGGACCTGAGACAAAAGTTCATATACCTCCTCTTAACAGAAAATATAAAGGTGAAATATGCGAGAGACGCTTTGAAGTTCAAAATAACAGTTTACAGACCGGACCGTGACCGTAACAACTACCATTCTGCGTTATTGCCACAAACTTAGATTTAGTTATTTGTTCATTTTTTATTATTATTGTTTTCGTTCACTTCATTACTTGTTACTTTTTGTTTTGTTTGGTAGTAGTTCCTTCGCACCATTGCTGTTAGATTTGTTTAAATTGTAATCGTTTAGATTAATTAGTTTGCGTTTTTGTCAGGACAACACTGCAGTACTGTGTCTATAAGTCTATATATTTAAATGAAGTGAAAATGTTTATTTTTAGGTGTGACTGTACAAGTATTATCCACAGTCCCAGTCATGTTCAGCTATTGGGTAAGTTTCATTCACTTGAGAAATATCATAGATTTTTCATGTCAAAGGCTTGGCAGTGGGTTTTTTCCTGGTGTTGTTCTCAATTTCGTTTGGTATGATTAAGGACAGAAATGAATCAAGATAGAGATGTGTAGTGACAGCTTGTATTTATATATATTTTGTTGGACCAAAAAGAACTTCAGCTGTTTATATTCCGTCATGCTGAGAATACTGGGGAGGTGTTGGATTGAACCAAAGTTTGGTCGATAGTAATTGATAGCCACAAGGCTGAAGTATTTTACATATTTTATTTTATTTTTCAGAGCATTAGAAATAAAGTTAAATTTAGTTTGCAAAAAATCCATACCTTTGAAATACGCAGGAGGAGGCTTAAATACCTCAATCAAAATGATAAATTATGTCGTCATTCAAGCATATTTCATTTCCCTCAAGAGCTAAGAATCAGATCTTTTTAAATTTCAGTAACTTCCATTATAGGCAAAACCAGAAGACACATTGGATTTTTGCCAGATTATCAATAATGATCTCAAGTCGACAGTGGATAAATATCCCAAAAGGTTTATTGCCTTAGGAACACTACCTATGCAGGTAATTTTTTCATAGTGTGTTGTCTGCTCGAAGTGCCTCCAAAGGGGCCCATTTCTGAAACCAAAGCAGACCATCCCTGCTTGCCTTTTATTCCAACGACTTTAAGCAAGAAATTTCTTGATATAAACATTCTTTATTAAATAGTGCGATAAGAAAATGACGATCGTCATGTCATGATCGTAAACTTCAATGTCCTGCGAACGCTCCAATTTCTACAGTCAAATTCACTAGATAAATTAAAGGCGTACGAGATTTTTTAAAACAATATAATTTTTCGGGATTTTTACGGATCTTTCTCGAAAACAAAAGGATTTTTGACAAAGATTTTGTCAAAGATTTTTACAGAGTGATACATCCCTCGATATATATGCTGCATTGCAAATTATGCTTCTGTGTAAACAGTGTTAATTTGAAAGTGAAGTTGCCGTTTTTAGTGCCAAGCGCTGGGATCGCAGAAGTAGCGAAGACCTAATCGAGTCCATGACTATTTGTCATGACCCTGAAGTTGTCGTGCTCTACCTGGGATTGAACCCTGTCCGCCTGACTGCTTTGGTTGCAAAATCAGAGGATCACACCATTGTACCACTTAACCTTCAAAAACCGTGACTTGATTATCCTCTTTATAGGCGCCAGAACTCGCAATCAAAGAAATGACTAGATGTATTAAGGTGAGCAATTATTTTCAACCATCTTTTGCTGTTTTATATGATAGATTTTATTTTACTGGAGCATTTTTCATGTTTACTCTCGAGAACCGAATAAACAAGGGGAGTGAGAATAGTAGGGGGGCTGGAAATGGCTCGATATACTAATCATCAGGGGGTTGGAACGATCGGGGGGAGGCGGGATGAATTGAAAAATAGTCGTTTTCTTCGTTAAACACGCGCAAATTATGTTCATTATCATTTCACTTGTTCAAGAATTAATTAAAGGTGTAGGATTTGTTATTGAAATTTTGCAGTTCCGACGAACGTGCACAGAATTGAAACTAAAATCCCTACCGGGTACCCCAAAGAAACTCCACTATGTACCGGTTGAGCTATATACCGGTTGAGCTATTTACCGGTTGAACTATATACCGGTTGAGCTACATACCGGTTGAGCTCTATACCGGTGGAGCTATATACTGGTTGAGTCAAAAATACAATTCCTGTTTAAAAGGCCACTACTCCCTGGATATCAAGACAATGACATTGGCAAACATACCGTTTAATATAGGACATGCTATGACTTTGTTGTTTGTTGACTTTGTTCCACTTGCTGATAAAGAAATGTTGATGGTATCAATTTTCTCATTCATTTTAGGAACTGGAATTTCCGGGTGTTGAGATTGGTTCACATATTGGTGATTGGAATTTAGATGCAGAAGAACTGTTGCCGTTCTGGAAGGTGTTGTATACTTTCTATTTTCAGCTCTATCACTAATGTAAAAGGCCTGCTCACACTGCTCCGTTTTCATAAATGGAGCAAAACATATCCGTTTTTGCCTTGCGTTCTCACTGCTTCGCTGTGAAAGGAGAGCTTTTCAAAGACGCTAACGAGAACGGATAAATTTGAAGACGATTCTGTTTTCTATGTGAATGGCAAAACCGGATGCATTTAAAAACGCATTGCATTCTTTTGTATAGGCTGTTGATTACAATGGCCTTCAGGTTCCGTCCACACGTATACGTTTACGTTTGTAAACGCATAGAATGTTTTCCATCCACACTGATCCACTAATCGTTTACAGAGCGTTTTAGCTTGTCCACACGTAAACGCCAAAACAATTAAAAACGATTGATGAGCATGGTGGCCATGACATCACCGTTTACAAAAGTATGCGTTTACGACGGTCCACATGAAAACTCGAAAACAGCGTTTTCAAAACAATTGAAAACAATTGATGAATACAATGTCTATGACGTCACCATTTATGAAAGTATGCGTTTACGACCGTCCACATAAAAACGTGAAAACAGCGTTTTGAAATGTATCCACTTTGGAGAGCGTTTTCGAATCTATCTGCTACAATTACCCCCAAAATAACACTGCAAAGTCTGGCGTTAAACAGTATTGGTAGGAGATTAATTGGATTGATTGAAATACACTTCTCTCTGTCAAGATTCTGAGATATCCTAAATGACAGCTAACGCATTACCTTCCATATCCACATGTAACCGTGATGGTAACAATGTTTTTTATTTCAGGCAGCTGAAGAACTTGGTGCTTGTGTTTTTATTCACCCATGGGATATGGAACAAGGGGGCAGAATGAAAAAATATTGGCTTCCATGGCTGGTAGGTAAGAAGCTTCATTGTGTCAATTTTCTTCTGTAGTTGTTGACCCAAATTTTTGCCTCAAAATGTTTTCCCGTCAAACTGACATTTTTTTTACCGACATTTTTCAAACCGAGTCTAAAACCCTTTTATTCTTCAGAGTGATATCTTTATGCACGGGCAGTAGGAAACGCTGAATTTAGAAAAAGCTTTATGGTTGATACATCGAGTTGTTCCTTTCCTAGTATATCATTCCATTCGTGATATATCGACTTGTTTTCCTTCCGTGTCTACCTCTCCTGCGAAGGCGCCATTTCAATCCGATTGACATGCCTTCAAGGGCCCTACCGCAATTATCCGTTTCATTTTACCACACTTAGGCCATCTGGTGTGAACCATAAGATGCCCAAAAACTAACTTCCATTGTGCATATCTGAGATCTAAGTTCTCAAAGTTGATAAAGGAGCTCAGGTACACCAGGAAAGATAATCCGAAAAGTTCCCATACCTAGCCCCCGCAGTTTTTGTAGAAAGAGGGGGTAAATTTTGCTTAGAAATGCTGACATCAGCAGAATGGAAAATGCAGTATACCGTGATTATTTGAAAAGACAGTTGTATAAAAATGATATTATAGAGTAGTGAGATCAGATTTTATTATAATCCACTGCCATTAAAAAAATAAATTAATGCACTGATAAATAAACACAACTTTGTTGACAATGACGTCATCATTTAAAGCAAACAGTGGCTATAAAGTTTGT
>REGL01000009.1:230178-242541 GCA_004194395.1 Aurelia aurita complex sp. Pacific | reverse complement strand
GGAGCTTTCTCTATAGCAAGGCATGTTTCTACTTTCTTTTACAAAAGGATGCTAATTCCTTGCGTTAAAAATTTGCTAAAACTCACTTTGAAAAATAGTTGTGAGAGGAGGGAGCTTTCTCTATAGCGAGGCATGTTTGTACTTTCTTTTACAAAAGGATGCTAATTTCTTGCGTTAAAAAATTGCCAAAACTCACAGCAATACAACTAACGCTTCTGGGGTAAGGGTCTGCTTCAAGACGAGCTTCAAGAATCTGCTATGTTTGAAAAATAGTTGAGAGAGGAGGGAGCTTTCTCTATAGCAAGGCATATTTGTACTTTCTTTTGCGAAAGGATGCTAATGCATGTTGAGAAATGATGATTAAATTAAACTTCTGTGGTAGTATTTCCTTTCTTTTCCCTGACGACTAATCACAAATTTCATATACCACATACTTTTGCAGATTTTTTATTCTCAGAATTCTCTCGTTTATGATTTTTGAATTAGGTTGTGATTAAAAGTTTCAGCTCTTCAGAGTTTAAACTCAGCCATGGCCAAATTTATTCATTTTCTCATAGGCCCAATGTCACAATCATTCTAATTCTTTCCTCATGAAAACTTTGAAAGAGAATTTCCTTATTAATCATATGTTTTTGCATACAACTGCAGGAGGGGCCATTGACTTAGTACGAGCCCCGAGATACCCAAAGTCGTTTTTCAATTGGTTTGTTTTCTTAGCTAAATAAAATTAAAAAATCATTTCCTTTTAATAAACATGGTTTTGCACGTGTTGTGGCATACCACTGTAGGAGGTATCTTTGACTTATTTCATCTGAATAAACCCTTTTGAAATAGCAGTGCGTGCTGTCTTATTGTGTATCCGCCATGATATTCTCATATTCAGCCCTTGGATACAGATTATATTTTCTATATTCATTATTCAAATGGATTTATTCGTCGTTATCAAGTACCAGCAACTTGAATATTGTTGCCATTAATTTATTATGAGTTGTTCTCCTACTTTTCATACTTCATACGCAATATCAAGTGTTTTTAACTTTCCAAAAACAATATTCTAAGTGCTTGAGTCATTGCCAATCTAAGCATATATTCAATCCACAATTTTCATACATGGTTCGAATTTTGCGTCATTGTTTGCCTTCCCTTGCTTTGTTTTCAAAACACCAGTGTCTATTCCTCCCCCCTGCTGATATCTCCCTGCGATAGCACGGTACACCCGACGTTTACTTTTTTGACTTTGTTTACAATAAACAATAGCGTCATTCGGTTTGTTTATGGTCTGTTTTCGTGAGAAACAATTCAACGAGTTCTTTTATCTATACGAATATGTTGAATTACGTCGAAACCACATTCCATTAAGAATCTGATATTGGTCAGTGGTCGGAGGATATTTTACCTTGCATACAGACTAGGCAAACATTTTGGAATTCTGTTTGCTGGCAGGTCGACCTTCTTGAGTTGATGACCATTAAAATTGGTTTTAAATTGCCAAAGATGTGATACTTTTAGGCTAATGTATTCCAAAGCGATGGAGAATTGATTGTGGAGTGATATGACTCTTGACATGTGAAAAGAACTGATTTTTAGCCTGGAGGAAGGACGAAGCCAAAATGATTGATAATTTTAGTCATGGAATGGCCAACATTATTCTGCTTTGGTGGTATTACAAAGATGTCAGAAAATATTGTAAATATATTTCATCGTTGCAGGATCACTTGAGATTCTCGACAATTGCAATTGAGGGTAAGTGTGTCATCTTGAATTTGATTTCTTTCGAAAAAGTTGATTTCATTGCTGCTGTTAATCAAATTTTCGCCCACAATGGCAAAAACACAGAATGGTATGTAGCCCGCTCTCGTCACACCAAGTCAAACAGCTCATTCTATCAAAGTTGTTTATTGTTTGAAAGTGTGATACTCATACGAAAAAGTTCCTTTACTATGATTATGCTATAATGAAGGTAACCTCCAAAGCTGTCGATTTTGTATGACTTTATATATGTACGTCGACTTGAATGATAACATTCTTGTAAAGCAATTTCTGAACCGAACCAAACTGCTTATTAGAATGATTTCTTTTCACAGGAGCTTTGATCAAAGTTGCTTCAAAATTTAAAGCAAATGCAACAAGAATTTTACAAAACTTGTGACAATGTTGACATAGAAATCTAAATTAAACAACTGCAGTAAAAAATTCGAAATTTCCCAGCTGGGGCTGTATGGTCTGCATGCAGACTCGCACGCGAAAAGCTGAACATTGCCGAAAAATTGAAAATTCTCCTCTTTTCAATTTCTCACGCGAGAGTTTGCACTCAGGCTAGGGCTGTAGGGTTCAGAAGCATAACGAGAAAAGCGAGAAAGATTTTCTCCGCTACTTTTTATATTTTTGTCCATAAGTGACAGGAACTAAACCCTCCAGATGATTGTGCAATCCGGGGGCGAGTTCTCTAAATTTGATAGCTTTGATGGATTGCTTTTTATACAGTACTTCGCGTTTTAATTTAATGTTTCAGCCCGATTTCGAAGAAATGAGTAATCAGATTTTAAATCAATTCATTCCATAGTAGGGGAGGAGGAGAGGATCAGGGGAAATTAGTAAATTTTCTGTTGATGTAATGTTGCATGTATGACACCCAGTGATATTTTCTTGCAATTTTCGCGTTTTCAAGGCCTTCGCATCTCCTTGTTTTGCATAGCTGGTTACGTTTGTCAAGTTTTCGATTCAACTTCATTTCTGAAACATGCATTTGGCGGGGAAGATAGAATTTTGCTTGCAGATGACAAATTTGAGAGATTTTGAGCTTGTGAGGGTGATTTTGCGATTCTCACCACCAAAAATTCACAGCACTGTACTCCTGTACTCCTATCACCAGAGAGTCAAAGCATAGTCTCCCAGATGAGAGCCACAGAGAGTCAAAGCATAGTCTCCCAGATGAGAGCCAATACAACATCAACATTCTCTTTCTTTCAAAATTCGATGCACAATCAAGTGTTTCCTTTCTGGCTCCAGCAAGAAGATAAGCCTTTGCAACAACGTCGCATCACGATCCAATATTTTCATCTTAGCTTGAGACGGTGTAAATAGTGACAAGTAGGAAACGAATGCAAGAAACGAGGAAAGGAATATAGATAATCCATCTCTCAGAGCCTGTAAGCTCCTTTTATAAACAGGAAACATGGTTCTGTTCAAGATTGCTCGTCTGCGTGAAAGCAATACCTTTGGAATACCCATTTGACCGTTGGCAGCCTGTTTTGAGACTGGATTGGTGATAGGCCACTTAGGAAATTAATCCCGGATCTGGACTTAATCTAAGGCTTATTTCCTTTCTGCTTGGCTAATGGTTTTATGATAGGAAACAAGCAAGCAATTTTTAGTGTCTCAGGCTTGTTTTCTTATTTTTTCTTTACTCACATTTCTCTTGAGTTCGGTGNACTGATTTTCAAATCAATGTGTTTCATTTGAAAACCACAAATATTTGTACTTTTCTGCTTATCGAAACGAGGCAGTCATAGTCATTTCAAAATAATGGCGTTTGATTACGAGTCGTAGTTAGGAGCGTCCGGCAGTATTTCAATAGCGATAACTACGACCATATCATCAGTCTAGGGGATGACCGCTGCTTTGAACTTTGACGATTCGTATCCCCAACAAATCTAAGGCTTATTTCCTTTCTGTTTGGCTAATGGTTTTATGATAGGAAACAAGCAAGCAATTTTTAGTGTCTCAGGCTTGTTTTCTTATTTTTTCTTTACTCACATTTCTCTTGAGTTCGGTGTTTCGCAATTTTGATTGGACTGACTTGAATGAAGAGCGTAGTGGACCATATTACACTTTTCACTATTCATGGATCGTAATATGTGTGTTTGTTGAACTCAGAAAATTGCGGATCGTCCACGTTTACTTTTCTAAGGGAGAGTTCAAAACATAGTAAACTTATCAAAATAGAACATGTTGAAATGTTTCGAGATGACGTGTGATCTTCAGCAGAAACAACCTAATTCATTGTCATAGATACAGGCTACTTGATTTTTACAATGGATAGGAAATACATCAGGCATGAGGCTTGACTTTGACATGGGGTCCCTCTTTTTTCTTCAGAACAGTATGAGTTTTCCTTGCGTTGCTGTTGAAACTTATTTCGCGTGACAGGATTTATCAGGCAGAATTCATAAATGAGATTCTTTGTGCATTATGTTGCCCTACGCTAATTTCTTGTTGTGTGCTTTTGCCTGTCCGTAAATCTTCTTTCACCAAAGATACTGCTACATTGTATAAGTTGTAGTCAATGGAACTTTGATCGAAGTATGGGAAAGGTTGAGTAACTCAACTCCATGCATCCTGTATTAGGCCTAAAGAGATTTTATATGCAAACTTGATAATTCAGAGAGATCAATCCTATGTGTTCAGTCAAACCACTTTGGGCCTTGAAAAAACTTAATTGTTCTCTTGGAACTTCAAATTAAGGTCGAATAAAAATTAGCTTAGTAAGAAAAACCATCAGCCTGCATGCAGCCTCTTCTGTCTCTGCGGAAGGGGAGGAGGAAAGAGCGATAAATTTAAAACTAAGGGACCGCTAAAGCCTCAAAATTGAGTAGTTTTCAGTCAAATTATAGAGTAGGATTTGATAAGGTCTTTGTTCAAGTAACCAAAGGCCAGATAAAAAGAGCGATGGTGCCACAGAACTGCCCACGTAGACGGATGGTGCCACAGCACGGTCCTAAAGTGCTTAAGTGCAGTTCGGTACCACATCTTCAAGCCATTTTATTATTTCCTTCACCAAATATAGAAGTTTGATAGAAAACAATGCTCGATGCGAGGGAGGAATCCAGCTTGAAGGTGAGAAAGCAGTTCAGAGAAAGATCGGGTTGAGGGTAATTCACCGGAGGAAGTAGGAATGTTTGGGCTGTTTGTAAAGGCGTCTGGTTTTCCAACCCTATATCGTATGCTTTCCCGCATTCTGTCGAAAGAAGTAAGATATGTGAAAAAGGGGATTCCAAGAAGAATTATCAGTTGTTGTTGAGAGCTTTCTTGCCCCTTCCCTGTCCCTTTTATCTCCAGAAATACGCCAATGATCAGGGCAAGAGAAATGGAGATAAACTTATCAAACTGTTGTTAGTGAAATATTTACTTTGCTGCGTTTCAAAACACTGGAAAACCTTTTTTGATAAAGCTTAGAAATATAAGATACTATGCATATAAAATAAGGAAGAGAAGGAAATGATGCAGTGCTCTCAAGTACATCAAGCGCCAAACATTTCAGACCAATAAGTTTCGGACAAAATGTTTTCGAGCGAAAAATATTTGGACAGACGCTTCAACTGTCTGAAAATATCAACGTCCGAAATTTGGCGTTTAACAGATGTATTCCCACGTGCCATTATCACTCAGGCCATCTGTTCCTTTTGAAAGTTAGGTTAAGATTGTTATCTGTGAATCTCCTCGATGCAAAGGAGATTCTCTGCCTGTTCTTTGAATTGAAAGGTATGGAGAGGACAGCTGTATTATGAGAAATGTGACTATAATATGACTTTCATAGGCAACAAATCACCTTGTTGTTTATGGGAATGTAACAAAATACGATATGCTGGTTCAGATGATTCAAAATACGAAGCTCTGACCTGACAGAAGAACCCTAGTCGGAACGAGCATGTTAAAACGTTGCTTCCACCTGACGAAAGGAAAACCCTTTCAATATATTGCTTTTGCACCAGGCGCAGGCAGGGCAGGGGTTTTTGCACCAGGCGCAGGCAGGGCAGGGGTTTGTTTTCTGAACTCTCAAAGGAATCCAAAGAAGATATTTTTGGTTATCACTTTCACCAGGAGAATGTGTCCAAAGTCTCGAGAGAGAGGCAAAAGTAATTCCACTTCGTATTTTATCTTCATAAATAAAAGAAAGTCTGGCGGCGGCTGCTTGACGCCTGNAAATATTTGGACAGACGCTTCAACTGTCTGAAAATATCAACGTCCGAAATTTGGCGTTTAACAGATGTATTCCCACGTGCCATTATCACTCAGGCCATCTGTTCCTTTTGAAAGTTAGGTTAAGATTGTTATCTGTGAATCTCCTCGATGCAAAGGAGATTCTCTGCCTGTTCTTTGAATTGAAAGGTATGGAGAGGACAGCTGTATTATGAGAAATGTGACTATAATATGACTTTCATAGGCAACAAATCACCTTGTTGTTTATGGGAATGTAACAAAATACGATATGCTGGTTCAGATGATTCAAAATACGAAGCTCTGACCTGACAGAAAAACCCTAGTCGGAACGAGCATGTTAAAACGTTGCTTCCACCTGACGAAAGGAAAACCCTTTCAATATATCGCTTTTGCACCAGGCGCAGGCAGGGCAGGGGTTTGTTTTCTGAACTCTCAAAGGAATCCAAAGAAGATATTTCTGGTTGTCACTTTCATCAGGAGAATGTGTCCGAAGTCTCTCGAGAGTCAAAAGTAATTCCACTTCGTATTTTATCTTCATAAATAAAAGAAAGTCTGGCGGCGGCTGCTTGATCTATCAGTCGATCAATCTACCACCCTTTGTTCCTTTGGCAATCAAAATATTCATGATTTCATTCAAATCCAAGGGCCCTAGGACGATATACACTCCTTACCAAAAAAATTGTACTTGGTTGTTTCTTAGTTGATTATTCTCTTGGCTTTGCTTCCCAAACGACATAAATCCCTTTTGCCTTTGGATTCTCAAGACTTTCCCAAGACAACTCAACATTGCTCGCCGGCCATTTTGTTTCCTTCGACAACTAAACGAAAGTGCGAGGTTGAACCCTGGGACTATGTCGTGAGCCTATTTTGTTTAAATCGATGGAACGAGTAGAAAGAGAATAGGAAGCCACACATTTATAATTGGAAAGACGGTCGAAATTGTAGCAGAGGGGAATCTGAAATAATCTACATCATTTTGACTATCTAAATAAAGAGGCGAAATCCCCATAGAATAAAAACTACTATAAGAATACTACTGTATTGCAGTATACATCATCAGTTACAACAGCACAGGAATTCTAAATCATCTCTGCAATTTTTGGGAGGTGTTTACCTCATTGCCCACTCCCTCCGAGGCCCACTCTGCAAAGCACCCAACTTGTTTTGCCCTCCTTTGCCCACTCATTGGTCGTGTGACGTTTCTAATCTATTTGGTTGGTTCTTCGTATGATTGATCACCTCCCCTTTGATACACAAGAATCTGAACAGTTCATGTTATTTGTGTTCCATTGTAAGAAATTTCTCATTCACGAATGTTTCGGATTCTTCATTTTTTCTATCAATAACCTTTAATTTAGAAGTCATGCAAATATCAGGAAATTCGTGACCCTAGTCACTCTTGCTATATACAAAGGATCTCATATTTTTTGTCCGGCATTTCCCATTCAGCAGATCCTTATCTGTTGTTTGTAAGTCTGGACAAGATGCAATTGTTTCTTCAAGTTCGTAGTTTGTTTATCGCTGTTGATAGCCTGATGGACAAAAGTTGTTGTTGTTGTTGTTGTTGTTGTGATAACTGGGACTATGTCGTGAATCTAGCCTCACCAGCTGGCCAGAGCAAAAGAATTCAAATGACAGATAATATTTTTTATGCTCCAAAGCCTGACTTTAGCATCAGAATTCCTGGAAATACTGCATTATTAAGTGCATGTAATGGATCAACGTCGCTTCTACATTCTATTTATAGTAGCTACTCCAAGCTGCCCCCCTCAAGGGCGAATTTTGTCAAACACTAGATTTAGGTAGACTGATTACAAGTTCATAATTATCACTATTGACAGACGATATTGATAGACGATGATTATCGCTATTGATAGACTGATGGACGCTCGATGTTGTTGCTGTTGTTGCGATAACTGGGACTATCTCGTGAGTGTAAGATTTTGGTTTCCAAGAAGACAAATAGATTTTCCTTCAGAAGAATAGATTTCACACCTTTAAGTGCACTCAAAATAAACAGAGAAATCAAAACATTATGGTTGGCTGCGCACAAGATGTGAAATTTATTCTTGAGGTTATCAGATTGCTTTGGTTTGATCAAACCTGTATCCTTTGTCTTGCAACATTCGCCCGTGCTGCCTCCTCTCCGTTGAAATCCTTGGAATTCAGAGCTGGATTTGAATCTACGACTAGGGGCCACATCCTTCCATTCCCTGCCGGCTGAGCTATCTATCTGGGCAAGGATTCTCCTACTCGCTGTAGTTGCACCATAGTGGTTGCACTGAGTCCCAGAAAGTGTTTTTATTCTCTACAAATCATCTATGTGAAGACTTGTGTGTTATTCAGAAAATATTTAGAAAAGGTGGCCTTTAAACGAAGGGCCAACCGCCGGCTGTCCAGTGTAATTTTCAAACGATTTAAAATTAAAGTTACAAATCGACCGATTTTATCAAATCGAAACAATAAGATATATTCTAAACTAGATACTTAAGTTTGGATTATACTTTAACAACCAGATTAATGCAACATCTGAGGAACTCGAAGAGCACGATTTTCAGATTCATCATGTACTGATGTGATAACCAAATTCAAAGATTGATGGTTCATCGATGAAAGTCTAACTTTGAGTTGACCCTTTAGGCCGGCCCCCATCGATCATTGTTTGAGTCTCCTGCTGGTAAGTTTAGCATATATGGTATTTTCTTGACTTCAGTATAAACCAGGTCGTCGAACAAACCTCCACTCCAACTTTCAGATGCACGTATTTATTTTATAAGAAACTTAGAATTTGAGCCAGCACTGAAAATTTCTTAAAATTGTCAGATTTTGAGTTCTCAGAGTTTCTTGTAAGTTTCTTAAAGGTTTCATAATAATCTTCCTATTTACTACCTGTGTCCTCGTGAACATTTTGAATAAAGTTCTTGATTTAAAGTTCTGGAGTTTCTTGTTTTTTTACGATCTGAGAGTCGACTTTCTTATGAGGGGGTTCGTATACTAAAATACTTGTATGTAGACTTATGAACTAGAATCCCTTGTTTCCCTGTGCTTTTTTATTTCAAGATGGCGCTTCGGTCAACCTGTTGAGCAAGATTTACCGCAGGGATACGAGGGACTCATCGTCACAAGTCTACAAGTTTTAGCATGTTTGTCTCATTATTTCCAATTTCCATGACTTATTCTGTAGATATGATAGAATGCCCTTACTTCATTACCATGTGGCCTATATTTCAGATACTCCAGATGTTGACCTCGATGCATTACTAGAAGATCTATGTTCGATGGAGAGGGACATCATGAGTTTTGACAAATCTGGTGCAAATGACAGTGGTATTTCATCCAATTCATCAACAACCTTGTCATCAACTGGTACCACATACTCTGACAGTTTGTCATTCAGTTCTCATGGCAGTACAAAACCAATGTCACCGATGTCACCCAGGTCACCAAGGTCACCCGTCCCAGCTAATGTAAGCATTTCTAACATAGGGCTCCAATCTTTAAAAAGGTCGGTGTAAAATTGTATTACAGTTTTCTTTGAAATAACTGGCTTGAAAGGAACTTAGGGTTGTTTGCCTTAAATCTGCCGTGGAAATTTATTGATATCTTGATTAGTTTCAAAATGGCGGCATTTTGTTAAATTTGAGGCTATGACGTCATCAAATTTCTAAATCCTAAACCAGAAAAGCTACAGATTTCTGCTTGCCACCATATCGTAGACCTTCATAAACTATGGTTTTCGTGAAGGTCATATCATTTTTCCTTTATTGGTTTAGGATTTAGGATGATTGAAATTTTTTCAAAATTTTCCATGAATTTAAAAAAAAATCAAATTGCTGCCATTTTGACAAAAATCAAGATATCAAAAAATGACCACGGCAAATTTACATCAACGTACCATAAGTTCCTTTCAAGCCATCCAATTCAAAGAAAAATGTCATAGAATTTTACACCCACCTTTTTAAAGATTTGAAAGATTTGAGCCCTATGCTAGCATTTCTATCATTGTATATTGTATGATGCATAAGCTTATTGAATGTATTTTTTTATACGAAACTGCTTATTGATGGCCAAAAATTGACAGTACTGAGATATCATGGCTTGAGAAACTATTTATGTTAATATAGGTCATTCACTTGTTTCCTGTATCATGTTAGTCGGAAGGTATTGGAGTTCTGTCATGTGTAAACATTGTAAACATTCATTCTGAAATGTTCACGAGGGCATGAAGATTGTCAAAGATTGTTCACGAGAACATGAAGATCGTTTAACTCTGAGAACTCAAAATCTAATTGTTTTAAAGAGACACAATCGCAAATTTTTGATGTCGGAAAATGTCAACGAAATTCTTCTTGCATAAAGAAGAGAACTTGTACGTTCTGAAAATGTATGTAGTAGTTTCGTACGACTTCTAGAAGTATCATAAAGTAGTAAACCGTACCAAGTATAGTTCCAAGATGCTATCGATATTGACGCGTATGAAATGAAAATTATTACACAGAACATTCGACAGATTGGAGTGAATCTAAATTGAAGGGATTTCTTAGATTTTCTTAGCACTTTCAATGTTGGCAGATTTAGAGAATTTGGGATAATCCTTGCCTGTGAATTGCACGAAAAAGGTCACAAGACCGTGAATCATTGGTACAGAATTACACCAGAGAACAGTTCGTAAAATACAAATTAATCTCTCTGGAGAGTCGTCAGGATAGATTTTGAACACATGGTAAAATTTGCGATCCCTTGGTAGTAAATGTGCCTTTGGTAATAAATGTGCAGACGGTATATCTTCTCTATGAAAGTATTTAATTTAGAGATGCATATCTTTTAATTTCCACATAGGTAACATCTGATGTCAGAGATCGACTTGAAAACCTGCAAGAAGAAACGAGAGAGCTAACACCCGAGGAACAAGAAGCGAGAATAAAAGCTGAGAAAATAAAAATTGCTTTGGAGAAGATGAAAGCAGCTAGCGTTCAAAAGTTAGTTGTTAAAGTTTTCGATGATAATTTAGAAACTTCAAAGACAATGCTGATGGACCAGACTTGGACAGCGAGAGAAGTTGTTTCGAAAATGATCAAGAAAAATGATGTAGAAGTTGACCCTAACTGGTGTTTGGTGGAGAAATTGCCAGAAATGCATTTAGGTGAGTCGAAATGGTATTTTGTTTTGCAAAGCCTCAAAATGAAATTCCGGCTGGTGTTTTCATGACAAAACAATTGTAAAATTGTTGTTTATCCAAAATCGGAGCATTCCCAGAATTTTCTAATAAAATTGAACCCCAATCCCAGAATATTTCTACAAAAAGTACATCCCATTTCCAGAATTTTCCTTCCAAAAACTACCCCAAAACTGGCGCACATCTCCTTATGATTGGATACTGAATTGGCCCTCCGGGAGCTTTTTGCAAGGTTTTTCGATGTCAAGGGAAAATGTGCTTCTACTGCAGTAACGGAAACGGTGTATACACATTTAGTATACACCATTCCTCTTACAACAAGAGTATGATTCTGAGGATTTTTGGAACTTTTCGAGGCTTGTGCTGCAAACTCCTTCGCCTATTGGACTACGTTTCTAGAGCTTGATATTCATCCTGTCTGTGTTTCATACTGTATATGTTTTCTTTCAGAGAGGATTATGGAAGAGAATGAAAACGTTTTACCAATTGTGTTTGACTGGACAAGAGATACTGCAAATATGATGGTATTTTCGAAGCGACGAGACAAGTACACATTA
Source organism: Aurelia aurita complex sp. Pacific (assembly GCA_004194395.1). Taxonomy (NCBI): domain Eukaryota; kingdom Metazoa; phylum Cnidaria; class Scyphozoa; order Semaeostomeae; family Ulmaridae; genus Aurelia; species Aurelia aurita complex sp. Pacific. The sequence continues at coordinate 230,868 of REGL01000009.1, read as the reverse complement.
TTTCGAAACCCACAGGTTAGTCTGTCTTATTCTTCCTAGCTTGTAGCATCAGGCGTCTGTGTCTTAGACTGCCCTTCTAAGTTATATATAACTGATTAAGCCTCCACCTGCGAATAAGCCCCTCTCGAATATACCCCCACCTCAGAACTAATGTTAACAAATATTTTTTGAATTCCAAAAAAGGGAAGTTTACATAAATTGATGCATTCTTTGCAGGGCTCAAAATATATTTTCCTTCCTGGTAGCAAGCTAAGCACCTGCGTTTCTCCTTACGCACTTTCTTCTTCTTTCCCTGTATGCCGCCCAATTTATCCCTTTTCCTTCTTCTTTCTTTCTCATCCCTTTCCTTCCTCCATTTCTTTCCCTTCGTTCCCTTCTTTCCCTTTTCTTCCGTTTCTTTTTCCTTTTTTTCCCTTCTTCCTTCCTGGGAAATTTAAGCATTTCAGCTACTTTCCTGGTAGCGCCGCTACCACGCAACTTCGTTTTTTAGGCCTGATTCTTTGTCTGGGAATGATGTTGATCATCGTTAGATTCTAATGTTACATTGTTCTTTGAACTTTAATTCAAACTTGAGATGTTTTTTCTCTCACTTTTATCTATACCTTTGTCACCTGGAATAACAGTACACATATCTACCATACATTTGATAAACCCTTCCCTCGACTGATCCCCTTTCAGTCAAGCCCCCAT
>REGL01000009.1:200273-230097 GCA_004194395.1 Aurelia aurita complex sp. Pacific | reverse complement strand
ATTCCGTGTCATATATCTGTTAGTTTTTTTCGCCACTGTTGATACCTATTCAATACCTAATATCTTGAATTTTGATCCAAATACGGCTACCCATTTTAATGAAGTTCTCTCCATTTTAGAACTTTCTGTTGGCATCAGGGACATCAGCTGGAGCAGCACAATTGGCAGAAGCAAGCAAAGATGTCCTCTTGGAGGTACATTTTCTGAAATTTTGCAGGAATTGTCACAATAGATTATTTACCTCAAATATGACATTATTAAGGGTCTTCAGAATGTCAATCTTTTTGAGAATTTCCATTCTCATAGTGTCTTTACAGTGCTGAAAAGTAATGAACATACCCATGGGGTACTTAGTATATTTTGCTTACAGGATGTGCACTCCTTAATGGGTATCGTTTTCGCCTTTTTGCTAACGCTGGGTTTCAAAAGAAGGCAATTTTTCTAAAGCTGGTTGCCAAAAGTGTGATTTCATTTTTTTTCGACGAAATTTTACGCACACCCCCGTACAATTAAAAGTCAAATACCCCCCCCCCCCCCCGGGAGCATACAATACCACCAGAATTGATTTATATTGATTTCCTTATGATCGAGGGCTAAAGGATATGGTTGTTACATATGCTACAGAAAATAGGTTATAGCTCATCATACTTCGAACAGCTCAAAAGAGTATTCAAAGTAAAATATTTTACTCCAAAGGAAACTAAGTTTCTCAGTTAGAATTTTGTTGTTTGTACTTTTGAAGTGTTTAATGCTAAAGTAAATTCCATATTTATTTACAGAGGTGATTTGAAACTTTAGCTAAGATGGAATACTATATTGATGCATATCTGTCCAAAAAGGTGTTTATCTTTCTGTTACATTGACGAATATCTGCTGAAAAGAGGATGCAGTTTCCAAAGTATGTAATAATTGATGTATACCGTAATTGTACCGAACAATACCGTAATTGCTTTACATCCTTTGCTTTACAGGAATTCTTTACCAAAGAACACACGAGAATACCAGAAGTTGAAGGAGTATTATGGCTTCGAGAAGGAAAGAAAACTTGGCAAAAACATTATTTTGTGCTCAGAGCATCAGGAGTTTATTACACGCCAAAAGGAAAAACTAAGGTATACATTTCAGGGTTGCTCTGAAGATGCCCTAGTGGGTATTTTCATGAATTAGTTTGAAGGATTCTACCGTGCATTACAACTTTCTAGGTTGTAGAGAGTTTTTCAAGTTTTCATTCAAATCTGCGAAGGAAAGAAAAGGGCAAAGGATGGTTTTGTCATTCTGCTCTGCTAAAACTCCATATGTGCTACCAAATAGGCCGCTCGTCTCATATTGTTTAAAATTATCGTTGTTTGACACAGAATCAAAAGGCCGTTGGCGTCATAAATTCTTACATCGTTCCTCCTACATTTTAGGCGTCACGTGATCTTATCTGTCTCGTCAAATTCGAGCACGCAAGTGTGTATTTTGGAGTTGGAATGAAGAAAAAGTATAAAGCACCAACAGACAATGTTTTCTGTTTAAAGGTTTGTCAATTTTCTTTCAATCATCAACCATGTCTTTGACAAAATATTCGAGAAGGGTGAATGCTTGACACTTTTGCCGAGGAATCTAAACTAAAGTCGATCTCACATTTGTGGGGTGAGACAGTCTCCGTCAGGTGACTGAAGTTAAGCTCGGTCGAGTGAGGTCAAACTCCGGATGGGTGACTTCTCAGAGGCCTGACCTCGCAACTCACTTCGCCTCCTTCGGAAGGGACGTTAAACAAGGGTTCCCATGCCAGGATGCGGTTTGCATAGTGGGCCTAAATTAACTCTAAGTAGCTAGAAATTTATCGCAAAGATGTAAAGCAAAAAAGTCCACGAATAAACAAATAAAAAACTTTGCATGACTGATTTGGCGTCATCGCAAACCTAAACTATTTTACAAAAACTCTGCATTGAGCGACATTTTAATATATTTTGTACCAAATTCTCGATTGAGTGGCGTTATAGCTTTATCACAATTATACGCATAGAAAATTCCGCAGATTTCTACAGTATCTATGAAAATATCGTTTTTCAATCAAGATTCTTTGCTCGAATAGCTAACGGTCTATGCCAGCAAACTATTGCTCATTTTGTTGTGACAAAGCTAACTTAGATACGAAATTTTATGTCGCTAAAATCGGTCAAACCGAACTCTGATAATGGACGATTTTTTTTGTTTGAAACTTTTCTCAAAAAGAAAACTAAAAGAATTACTAAAAGTGTTGTCTTTGGAATAGAATTGAAATAAAAATGATAAAAAGCAGCATGAGTAACCCTTAGGCAGGCAGCGAGTGACAGATGAGCATCTATTGGGTAAAGAAATTATCATAAAAATTATTTCACGTTTCAGATGATCAATTATGCAATAGACCTGTTCGGAGATAGAAAATTCCAACTATGAGTTAAAAAGAAGGAGATCATTGCTTCTCGAAGAGAATAGACCTTTTAGCTATTCTACGAAAGAGTTTGGATCGAGCGATAGTTTTATTCATTTTGATACCACGGGTTTGATTGACTATGCTCAGAGCTTTTTGCACAATCGAAAATTGGACAAATTTTTACAAAGTGTATAAAAATATCGCTCAAACCAGAGAATAGCCAAAATTCTTATTGTAATTGTTTCCCTCTCGCCTGCGCTACTGATAGCAATGCACGCCAGGAGTGTTTCAATATCTCCTTTGTGTGCGATCCCCTTCCTATGGGAGTTGCAGCTTTTTGCCTGGGACTAAAAACTATCAAAGGTCAATTTTTCGTTTTTAACGGCGAAACTTCATGGCAAGTTGGTAAACCTTTCTAGCCCTTAGAATATTCGATTTCTTTTCCAGCATCCAAAGGTCCAGACGTCAAAGAGTAAACATGTGTATTATCTTTGTTGCGAAGACCAGAAAACTATGCATCATTGGGTTATCTCTATCAGAATGGCCAAGGTAAATGCAATTCTCTCTATGTGGCTAAATCTGTCTTCTACTCATCAAAAAGTTTTACAGAAAAAAGATACTTAAGACACTACATAACATACGAGCTTCTGTACAACACTACANATAGACCTTTTAGCTATTCTACGAAAGAGTTTGGATCGAGCGATAGTTTTATTCATTTTGATACCACGGGTTTGATTGACTAGGCTCAGAGCTTTTTGCACAATCGAAAATTGGACAAATTTTTACAAAGTGTATAAAAATATCGCTCAAACCAGAGAATAGCCAAAATTCTTATTGTAATTGTTTCCCTCTCGCCTGCGCTACTAATAGCAATGCACGCCAGGAGTGTTTCAATATCTCCTTTGTGTGCGATCCCCTTCCTATGGGAGTTGCAGCCTTTTGCGTGGGACTAAAAACTGTCAAAGGTCAATTTTTCATTTTTAACGGCGAAACTTCATGGCAAGTTGGTAAACCTTTCTAGCCCTTAGAATATTCGATTTCTTTTCTAGCATCCTAAGGTCCAGACGTCAAAGAGTAAACATGTGTATTATCTTTGTTGTGAAGACCAGAAAACTATGCATCATTGGGTTATCTCTATCAGAATGGCCAAGGTAAATGGAATTCTCTCTATATGTGGCTAAATCTGTTTTCTATTCATCAAAAAGTTCTACAGAAAAAAGATACTTAAGACACTACATACATACGAGCTTCTGTACAACACTACACTGGTTTAAAATTGGCTCATTGTGGGAACTCGCTGACTACGTGTCCTTTCCTGCAGTGAGTGGCACAATAGTTGCATTGTTGCATGTTTCTGTGTTTTTACGGACAGAAAAAAAGTTGGCAGCCAACGGCCTGTAAAATATAGATATCGAATGTCGATTGCCTCTTGCGATAACATTGTTTTAGACTTCCATACAATTCAGATAAGATATTTTTCCTCTGAAAGATAATTCCACTGCCCCACTTCGTGATAATGTTATTGATATTTTTTTGGCATCTTTCTTTTGCAGTATGGATATGAAATGTACGATAACTACTTATTGACACAACAGAACGTAGAGAAAGAACTTATGTTATCCAGTTTAGCGAACAGAGGAACAGCCAGTGTCAAGTTCCAGGAAGACGAGGAAGAATTTCAGGTAAAGTACATCTGCACATCTTTCTTAGGTTATTGAATGGCAGAGAGGAATTCTTTTCTTTTTGTCTTGAAAGCACCAGAAATAGAATTGTTTAAAAAGCTAGAAACTTTTTGCACTCAGCATCAGCTTTGATTGTCCACGTTCATTCAAACTGTTTTCAGTTCAGTTTTCAGACTGTTTAAAGGGAGTGTAAGCATATAAAAGTGGCTCAAGCCACTTGTGGTGAATTTCTAGCCTATCACATCTCAGTATTTCCTGTTGACGTAGATCAGCTACCCAGATATGGTGCGGCACGTGTCATAGCTTATTGTCTTCACGGGGCTATTTCTATCAAGGGCTTATATATGCTTAGATTCCCTTTAATATCCTGTAATCCATCAAGTTGAAATGGATTGAGTTCTGAGTGTAAATACTGGTAATACTGTTAATATTGTTAACTGCTGCAAAAGACATATTGTAAACAGTATTAACAGTATTGTAAATCCTGTTAGTATTGGAGTCAAGATCTTACCAGGTACTTCGACAGAATTTTGATAAAAATCGAGTTGGCTGAATTTTTAGAGCATTAAAAAGTTAAGAAACTCACAGGAAACTTTTAGAGGGAAAAATGCCGCCAATTTAAAAGACTCACCGACCCAGGAGCCTCGTACTTCATCACAAACAATGCATGTGGTCAAATTTGATCTCCTAATTCCAATATAAAAGACTGTATGTTTTAAGACTTTCTTGTTGTCCTACGTATTAGCAGCATCTTCCTGTTTTCATGTCACCCGAAACTGGCAGTGGACAATTCAGTTCTTCAAATTCGTAGACTGAGAAACATTTTTGCGAAAAAGAAAACACTTGAAGGTGATTATACCTTGAGCTAGTAACGTTGATTTCAAATTAGGAATTTGTTATTTAACAGAATAATCATCTTTGAAATATTGCAGGAAAAACCTGGTGGCTTCAAAAGAAGGGCTTCTGCATCGCAGCGTGAAGGTACGAACGTTTTCAACTTTTTAAATCGGCATGAAAAGAAATTTCATTGGCAGATCTTCGTTTCATCTTCGTTACACCGTTTCAGAAGAATATCAGTTTGAAAGCATGAAGATTTCATGATAGAAATTACATTATCTTTATGAGAAGTCTCCTCTTTTCGACGGTACAACACAGGAAGCCCAAATGGCTAAATAATAGATGTGATTTTTGGCCGTCTACTGGTGCTGCCCATGGGGATTACCATTCAGTGCAGCAGTAAAGAAACCGGCTCTTATCAATAATGATGAGTGCATTTTCAGAATGAAGTTTAACATGATGATTTATCGTTTTAAAGCATCAATGTTGCTAATTATTCTTTTTGAAGTAAAGCCAACCAGCCGTACTCGATCTGAAGTCGAGCAAACTATATTACGTCACTTAAACAATATACTGCAATCGTGTTTTTTCTGTNAGTCTCCTCTTTTCGACGGTACAACGCAGGAAGCCCAAATGGCTAAATATTAGATGTGATTTTTGGCAGTCTACTGGTGCTGCCCATGGTGATGACCATTCAGTGCAGCAGTAAAGAAACCGGCTCTTATCAATAATGATGAGTACATTTTCAGAATGAAGTTTAACATGATCATTTATCGTTTTAAAGCATCAATGTTGCTACTTATTCTTTTTGAAGTAAAGCCAACCAGCCGTACTCGATCTGAAGTCGAGCCAACTATATTACGTCACTTAAACAATACACTGCAATCGTTTTTTTCTGCAATGAATAAAAGTTAAAATACAAACAACAATACAACTCAATTTTATCTACTGTTGGGATTGAGGCAAAGAACATAATGTTATCAAGTCGCCTCCAAACTCAGCAGATCAAATTAACAATTATTTTACAACAGATGATAAGATTACACTACTTGAAAGACGATAGATAAACAAAAAATACTATACATGCAATATAAAGATATTTTATAAACATGATCGTAGTCCAAGGCCATATGTTTGGGGCTACTCCGCTCCCCACCCCAACGAGCGCGGAAGACCAACCCCCAATCCCCCCAAGCAACTATCAACCGCCTGGGAGCCAATCGACCCCCGAAACCCAGGAACGAACGCTCCACGGAGCCCGAAAGACCGACCAGCCCCAGTGCAGCCAACAGCCACCGAGAGAAGAGGAATGAAAGCCGGTCCACCGCACCCATCAGACCGGAAAGTAGAGCCACCCCAATCTATCTGATACAGAAGGCAATCACAATCGTTCATTAGCGTTATGTGACGTGATATCCCGTAATATAATTTAAAATGCTCCAGCCTCCCCTCCCATTGTTATTCCAAGCCCCCCTTTATTAATTCTTGAAAAATTGAAATGATAGTGAAATTAGTTTTTGAATATTTTTTGCATAAATATAAAAAGATACGCGTTTGACTAAGAAAGCGACTATTTTCAATTTTTTCCAACCCCCCTCGGATTATTCTCACCCTTCCTTTTATTTGGTACTCGAGAGTACATTAACTTTGTTTCTCTTCTTTAAAATGGCATGATGGGAACAGAGCCTAGACTGATTACCTTGGACCCTTGTTTCCCTGTCCTTTTTGACTTGATGATGTAGTTTCGATCAACAGATCACTTCGGTCGCTTCGGATTTTGTTGAGCAAAATTTACCGCATTTTGATGACCAGTTTTGCTGCTATAATTCACGCTTAGTTTGAGTTACGCGATGGAAATTTTGCCATAAAATGCATGGATATGATAGCTTTTGCTTAAATGTTGTGTTATCTAAATTTTAAAAGATTTGAACGTTTTTCAGCATTCTAAATTTAGGAATTTGAACGGAATATTTAAGGGCAGATTAAAGCAAACAGGTCAATGTACTTATTGTCATATTCTTTGCAGGAACTCAAGGGAAAACATCCTCGCTAAGCAGAGTCAAAGGTCAAGGCACCAGTAATCTTGGTTCATTGTTTTCAAAAGCATGGTCGAAGGGAGTTGAGGAAACTGATGTAAGTTGTTTCTTAAAGGGGCTCCGTCGTCAAAATGTAAACAAAACGATGATTTTGCAGTTTCTTAAAAGGTGAAATCACACAGGATTTTCGTATTTTTTTTTCAAAATGAAAGTTGCTGTTTGTGCATTAATCATTGTACTTCACTAAGGAACAAACCAAACATTCATATCTTCTACAATTGCTCGGATATAAGTGGATTTTTAACGGTCGCTTTTTGGTGGCTTGGGCACAGCCACCAAACAAACTGCAGAGAACAATGGATGAATCAATGGATANCAGGATTTTCGTATTTTTTTTTCAAAATGAAAGTTGCTGTTTGTGCATTAATCATTGTACTTCACTAAGGAACAAACCAAACATTCATATCTTCTACAATTGCTCGGATATAAGTGGATTTTTAACGGTCGCTTTTTGGTGGCTTGGGCACAGCCACCAAACAAACTGCAGAGAACAATGGATGAATCAATGGATAATCCCCGGCACGTGCGAGTTTACGGATTTGTTTACTGTTTGACGACGGAGCCCCTTTAAAACCCATCCAATGAGTCAATAAAAGCAATTTCCTTTTGAAAGGCTACTGCTCCCTGGACATCAAGGCAATGATATTGATAAATATATCATTTAATGGTCGACATGTTGAAATCAATTTCAAAATTCACCTGACAGAAATTGGCCTCTTGTTGGGAAATCTCAATAAAATCCATTGAAGAAACCGTGAAAGCAGGCCTAAAATGCGACCCAATTTGCTGCCTTACAGCAATTACAGTAGTGTCCCGCATATAAGAAACACAAATTTAAGAAACACAGACCCTGATTTTCAAAATAATACCCTATTTTATAGGAAACTTGTTCAGGTCTGAAAAAAGCTTGTTTCTTATTTAGAAACTATGGATTGAAACTTTGGAATTTTTCAGCTTTCCAGTTGTATTGAACTGTACCTATTCAAATGAAAAAAAAAATTGTATGCAAAAAGCACCTTCCTGAAATAACTGTAGCATTTTCTGGAAGTGAACATTTACAAATACAATTCAAAATAATGATCATCAATAGAGATCATGTCTGGGCCAATAGTATATGATTTTTGTAATAAGAAACTTTACCCTGATTTGCAAGTTTATCTCATTTTATAAGAAACGCATCAGACCTGAAAATGAAAAAGTTGTTTCTTTTGTGCACTACTGTACTTTACATGCTTTCGCTCGTGTTATCGCTCTTGGTGGATGAAAGTATCATCCCTGAGAGCACAACAAAATTAATCCGGGCGATTTATCCTCCCAAGAGAATAACACGTGCCGAAATCATGGCTGTAAGATAGAAATATAGGGAAAGTTTGTTCGTGATTTTAGGCCTGTTTTAAAAGTTCCTCGAAGAAGTGCTCTCGAGACGATCCCTCGTAATTTCAGAACGGAGAGACCGATTTCAGTCAGGTGAATGTTAAAGTGGATTTGAGCATGTCCGCCATTAAATGATATATTTGCTAATAATATCTTCGTGATATATAGGGAGCAATTAGCCTTTCAAACGGGGATGGTTTTTACTCATCCGTTAGTGAATTCAAGTTAATCATATTCTAAGGGCTCTTCTTGATGATTGTGTTCATGTGACACTGGTCACAGGAGAATTTTCAAAGAGAATCTTCAAATAGAATCACTCTTGTTTGTTGCTGACGGGGTTGCCAGTGTACAGAAAAGATGGTTGTAGGACTACCGTTTAAACTATCATGTCAGAACTGCTGTGGTGTGTTTGCATAGATTTGAAATTGGCAAATCAGAAAACTCAGTGCACTTTTTAGATTCTCGTTTGTTCGCATTTTGATATTATTTGATAATTTTCTGACGAACATACTCAGCATTGCTAAATGCGATTTTCAGATGAAATGTTAGTCTTTCAAACGGGAGAGTACTTCTTTGTAGCTTCAATAGATCTGCATATATGGCTGATACATTGAAGCAAGAGGAGAGATGTAATTAGTCCGATAGCAGAAGGTTGTTTATACCACCAAACGAGGTAATTTATGAGACCAAGTNTACTTCACTAAGGAACAAACCAAACATTCATATCTTCTACAATTGCTCGGATATAAGTGGATTTTTAACGGTCGCTTTTTGGTGGCTTGGGCGAAGCCACCAAACAAACTGCAAAGAACAATCGATGAATCAATGGATAATCCCCGACATGTGCGAGTTTACGGATTTGTTTACTGTTTGACGACGGAGCCCCTTTAAAACCCATCCAATGAGTCAATAAAAGCAATTTCCTTTTGAAAGGCTACTGCTCCCTGGACATCAAGGCAATGATATTGATAAATATATCATTTAATGATCGACATGTTGAAATCAATTTCAAAATTCACCTGACAGAAATTGGCCTCTTGTTGGGAAATCTCGATAAAATCCCTTCAAGGAACCGTGAAAGCAGGCCTAAAATACGACCAAATTTGCTGCTTTACAGCAATTACTTTACATGCTTTCGCTCGTGTTATCGCTTTTGGTGGATGAAAGTATCATCCCTGAGAGCACAACAAAGTTAATCCGGGCGATTTATCCTCCCAAGAGAATAACACGTGCTGAAGTCATCGCTGTAAGATAGAAATATAGGGAAAGTTTGTTCGTGATTTTAGGCCTGTTTTAAAAGTTCCTCGAAGAAGTGCTGTCGAGACGATCAAAAACCATCCCCGTTTGAAAGGCTAATTGCTCCCTATATATCACAAGAGTACTTCTTTGTAGCTTCAATAGATCTGCATATATGGCTGATACATTGAAGCAAGAGGAGAGATGTAATTAGTCCGATAGCAGAAGGTTGTTTATACCACCAAACGAGGTAATTTATGAGACCAAGTGATTTTGGTCAATTTTGGGGCGTAGAATTCGAATTTTGATGTTCTTTTGATGGGAAAAAGGCCCGTTTTTGAGATATGGGGGTGAATGCCACCAAACTTGAAGGAAACTGTGTTATTGTTAAAACTTTCGATAGACCCCTTTAAAAGTAAAAACATCATATGGTTTCCTGAACAATTTTTTCAAGTAGTTGTTATAAGTTATTTTCGATTGATTTCCAGGAAGCACTTTCGCCACCAACGCCTTCATTTGGTGCTGAGAGCATTCTATCACCAGAAGTACCTTCTGCAACATTCAGTGTAACAAACAGAGCTTCAAGTATCTCAAGCAAGAGTTCGTCCAAATCTTCATCAAGCAGGGGGTCATTAAAGTCAAGCGCATCGATCGATGACCAATCCAAAGCGTTGCAACTGGAACCTGTACCAAATGGAAGGAATAGCAGAGCATCTATGAATGGCTCAACTTCAAGCATTAGCATTACACCGGCAGCACCGCCACCCCCATCGTTGCCTACATCCGTAGCACCACCTGCACCTTCCAGAGACGTCATTGCACCGCCTCCTCCTGCCAGACCCGCTGTATCTCCTCTCATCTCAGCTCCTCCGGCGTCACCTCCCGCAACAGCTGCAGTGTCTTCTCAACCACCACTGCCGCCGCCACCACCTCCACCCCCTGTTCCCTCATCAAAGCCCTCTTTGCCTGCCACCGCACCAACCCCACCTCCTACCCCACCGAGATCTGCAGACAGAACACCTTCCCCAGCATTCCCAAGCCCGCCCCCTCCGCCTGTTCTGTCACCTGCACACGAATCATCTGCCCCACCACCCCCACCGCCACCTCCGCCTCCTCCTTCTGAGCGACTCCCTCCTCCACCCCCGGCAAGATCTGCAGAGAGGTCGCCCTCCCCAGCATTTCCAAGCCCGCCTCCGACAATGAGTCTTGAGCCACCTGTGGAAGACAACGACCGTTCACCGTCACCGGCGTTTGATTTCCCGGCGCCACCTCCACCGCTTCCGCCAAGTCGAACATCATCAATAAGTATCCGGTCTTCAACGTCGTCGAATTGATCAATGGAAATCACTGAGGAATGAGGCACAAATGTGATCTACGATTTCAAGTCATATAATTCTTAGGAAAATTTATAGAAATTGCAAAAACCACACTGAACAAATCAGCATAAATGACAGAAAGATATATTGTCTTCATCAAAATGGAATTATGTGATGGAAAAATGATATCATATAGACCTCCTGATATGTTTTGATAGAGTTTGATTGGGCAAACAGCTATAGTTACATATGTTGTTTATAGGTGATGCCGTAATGTTCAACGACTTAGGAAGTCTTCATCAGTAAATTTGCCAAATATAGTGGTAAAACTAAAAGGTCTGTTTGCTGCACATAAAAATGTTACTGCAAAATGGGAGGATAAACAAACACCCGGTGAGAAAAAAACAATCCCCTTTTGAAAGGTCGATTTTCACTGGATATCAAGACGATGGTATTAGCAAAGATATAATTTAAGGCACACTGTCGTGGCACTGATTGGATGAATAAGACAATATGAAAGAATAGAATTAGGCAGGCTTCAGTAATTTCGCTGTGCACTGAAATTCACGAAGATGATAACGATCAGACTCCCTTTATTCTCGAAACAAAGTATGAGCTAAGAGCACAAAGGCTTTATAATGATCCAGAGGCCAGGTCTTTGGTTAGTGATTTCAACATCACAACCAGCCAATTACAGCCACGACAGTGTGCCTTTAATGATGAACATGCTCAAATCCGTTGTGAAATTTACCTTACAGAAATCTGCCACTCCGCTTTGAAAAGATCAGGGATTTTCTCGAGGAAGCTTCTTCAAGATGCTTTCAAAACGTGCTAAAATCGTGAACAAATTTCCCAATATTTCTGCTTTCACACGTTAGGCGATTTTGTTGTGCGATGCAACGTGGCCTGATTGAGCAGTACACAGAGATTGCAATATACCTCTCAACATTATGGTTTTGTGTTGGAGCCGTGAAATTTGATGAAAACCTTTTCAAAAGTGTTTTGAAATCTGATTTCTTAATCATCCACCATATGGCCCTGCGACTGCATGGTCGCAAAATGGACTAATTCTCCCATTTAATGAGGACTTTCTCGAGTCTCTTCTGCGTACCTATATAACCTGAAAACGTAAATATCTAAACAATGACCTCCACAAACGAGCATCTGCGAATTACTTCTCCCTCACAAAGGCTAACGTGCATGGGAAATTCTCTAGGTGGCAGTTTTTTTTAGGTATGGATGGGAGAGCCTGCGGCAACTCCAAAATTAGTGTGACTGTGGCTTTAAAAGAGATTTGCCCATTCGAGAATCTAGTTCATTTTAGTCTATTTACATGTTTGGGGATTGAGACGAAATTGTGATGTATTTAAGATGATGGTGCATTATAGTAAATTTGGATAATTGTCTAGATTATATTTGATATAACTTTTAAAGTGTTGCACGTAACTTTTGTCTTCAGTTAATTCTTAAATTGTGGTAAGTGCAACCTCAAACTTTGGTGTCTATCTATCAATTTTGTCCAGCGACTCCTGTTATGTCAGCGACCTAATCTACGCCAAGAAAAGGAGTCTCTTTGTCATGTCAGTATATGGCCTCACATGAAGATGGCATAATATTTAAGGAGCAATCGGTTAAGTAAAGGGGATTATGATAGTTGCCAAATTTTATTTACAAATGGCAGAAAATATTTTCACTGTTCCTTAGAGTTAGTAAGCACCGTAACCTTCATGTACTAATTCTAAGTTGAAGCCTCTCCCGTTGGATACCAATAGTTTAAAAGATGACTTTGGCAATATTAGAATATTGCGATTATTTTTGAACAAAATTCGTGTAGATAGCAATGTATTAGAAGTAAATCCATGACAAGAGATAATTTTTCCTTGATATATGCTGTGTTTTTCTTACCTTCCTTTGCTTATAAGACACGACATGCGTTTCTAGAGAAAAAATATGTCAATGTGTGCTCACGAGCTGGGCTGAACTAATATTGTAGGGGAGACCGGGACTGTTCAGAAAAAAGAAATTTCACGACATTGAAGTTTTTGACTCTACACAGGTTTGATCTAATTATCAGGCAAGGGAGATAAGGCCCATAAATATGACATCTTCTCGCTACGTGTTGCCCTTTCATGTATGTGTGCTTTGAATTCGGCAACCAACAATTTCCCCATGTCTTGAGTATGACAGAAAACGTTTTATTCCTCTATGATATCTTAAATGTCAAGAAACAGATCTGCAGCAGTGCTAAAGACCACATTGGAAATTCATGCATGTAAGAAATAAGGAACAAATTAAGAAACTTTTAGTACTACTAGTATTTAGTACTACCACTAGCATGAATATTTCAGGTCTGAAAGGTTTGCCAAAGGTCCGTGCGTCTCCCCAAGGGTCCTTTGAATAATAATCTGATCCCGCAGACTCATTTGTTCTGCAGCGCGGGTGGAAGTCCAAGTTGGAAGAAAAGATGGAGTCGTTCAGTTCTTGGCTTTGGGCAGAAAGCTTCTGGCTTCCTCCCGGGAAGACTTGGCAAGATTTCAAGTCAACTGAGAGCATGAGAAAACCTCAACGTGAGGACCTTTACATAGTTCTTCCTCTTGCTCTTTCGTTGTTGGTGATACGATTTCTTTTCGAGAGGTGAGTTGAGCTCGCGCGATTCTGATGAGCACATTTTATTTTTAGGCCCATCATCTGACTATGGCTCGATGTTAGAATATTCAGATCGGGATTTATTTTTATGTGCTCCAGTTTAACTCATTTTCAAAGTGAAGAAACCGGGCATTGATATATGATCAAATTAAACATGAATGAAATTTACGTTGAAAGCCACAAATGGCGAAAAGACTCTCATCGCCCATCGGGCAAGAAACGGCATGTGAAGTGCTGAAATGCTCCCAAAGCAACAACAGGCAGGGCGTTTCCTGTATTATAATGATAATAAGTACCAAATCTCCATTTCGGAGCAGTTACAACCCGGGGGGGGGGGGATACATAACATGTTCAGGGTACGGGTATGTGCCGCCCATATAGGTGGGTTTTTGGGCCCAAAATTTTCTAAACAAGGGTCCTTTTTCAGCAGATTTTCCATAAACATGGATGGGTGGGGTTTCGCAAAAATAGTTTAAAATGGGCATTTTTCTGCAAAAATTCATCATAAAAGTAGGTACCAAGTTTCGGTAATTAGAAGAGGGTACCTTTCTGAAAACTGGGCGGCAGACCCCCGTCCAACCACAAGTCATGTACCCCCCTGGGAGTTACAAAGTAGAACTAATGTAACATTGGTGATAAAACTAAACCAAATTAAACTAAAAATGATTCAAAAGCTAAAAAACAACAGAACCTAACACAAACTCAAACTATTTACAAAATCTTTTGAACTCTCTTTCTTTCAATGCCGGAGATTCTTGCCAAAGCAATGGAAGAACAATAGATTGTCACAACTCCACACCAGAGATGTCTGGCGCAGGGTGCATGATTCCATCCTGGCAGCAGATTCCCCACAGGACCACATATTAGTTTGCAGCCCACTCATATCTGATGTTACTTATATTTTAGATTTATAGCAAGACCATTCTGCCGACATATTGGAATTGAAGATAAGCCAAGGAAAGAGCCAGAGCCAAATGTAATTTGTGAAAAAGTATTTAAAACTGTATCTAAATCACCTGATGATACTGTGATAAAAGGCCTTTGTAAGCAACTAGGATGGACAGATCACCAAGTCCGACTCTGGTTTTCAAGAAGGAGAAATATTTCCAAGTTGCCTGTTATGCGAAAAGCTACAGAGTCTTGGTGAGTGATTTTTTGTATTTTGATGTGTGAGGGCCAAGATGGTTATTTCTTCTTGATGTGTTCACCTACTGTGTTGAGAGAGAGAGAGTTCCTCCTTTAATTGTTCCCAACTTAACGTTAACTACTCCCTTTTCTTAGTTATACTAACATCTCAATTAAAATCATTATAACATGAATTAACATCCGCGCTGGAAAACATGTATGTTACGCCAAATATCTTTGGCGTATAGCGACATAAAGAACAATGGCAAAACAATAGGCCTATTGTCTTCAGACAATTGGCGTGGCGTAAACCTTTGGCGTACCAAAAACGAACTTTCCACCCTGGATCAACATGAAATGAGATTGAGCGATAAATGATAGTTAAGAATTATTGCTCAATTTCATTTCATGTTGACTCATGTTATAATGATTTTAATTGAGATGTCAGCAAAGGTGAAAATTTGAAACTGGACTGAAACTGAAGTGCTGAAACCACTACCCTGTTGCATGGAATTTTTAAGAACTCTCAAAATGCAGAAGAAATTAAATAGGAGAGGGAAGCAGTTGCAAATTCAAAGCTGATGTCTCTATTGCATTCAGGATCATTTTCAGTTTTAGATTGAGCAATCCTTTGAGGGTCTATTTGAAGTCTACAGTGGATTGATGCAGGCTAGCTTCCCTTGTAATTCCTGGTACAAAGTGTAATCCATTGGTATCCATTGTCATCCAGANTTTCATTTCATGTTGACTCATGTTAAAATGATTTTAATTGAGATGTCAGCAAAGGTGAAAATTTGAAACTGGACTGAAACTGAAGTGCTGAAACCACTACCCTGTTGCATGGAATTTTTAAGAACTCTCAAAATGCAGAAGAAATTAAATAGGAGAGGGAAGCAGTTGCAAATTCAAAGCTGATGTCTCTATTGCATTCAGGATCATTTTCAGTTTTAGATTGAGCAATCCTTTGAGGGTCTATTTGAAGTCTACAGTGGATTGATGCAGGCTAGCTTCCCTTGTAATTCCTGGTACAAAGTGTAATCCATTGGTATCCATTGTCATCCAGAAAAGACAAGAGGCTGATAACACCCTATGCAAAGATCAAGGCTTTAGCTTGCCTGGGGTGAATTTTTTTACTACTGTAGATAAGAATAGCCCAATGATATCATTGTGGTTTGACACATATGGTAATTTGATTGCTTATGTGGCAGAAGAGAAAGCATGAACAGCAAGTTATTTTACTTGTAGGCAAATGTTTATCAGAAAGCATTAATAGACCTTTTTACTTCTTTAAATAGAGATTTGGATCAAGCGTCCAAATCCGGTAAATTTTGTCAAAGAAATGGAAACACAACCCCCGTTTTGATAGATACCTGCTAGCTGCGGCAAGAAGTTCCTTCGGATCTCAGAAC
Source organism: Aurelia aurita complex sp. Pacific (assembly GCA_004194395.1). Taxonomy (NCBI): domain Eukaryota; kingdom Metazoa; phylum Cnidaria; class Scyphozoa; order Semaeostomeae; family Ulmaridae; genus Aurelia; species Aurelia aurita complex sp. Pacific. Next base: position 213,972 of record REGL01000009.1, on the reverse strand, counting down.
ACTTTTCAGAGAGTTAAGCAACGATAACTTTGCTCGATTTGACTTACGACTGATTCAGTTTAAATACACTAGCAAATTTTATTTGCCGTTCTGGCCTTGTTTCTCATTGTTTTCATTTGTTGTTGGCTGATTTTGTTGTGTAACAGTGCAAGCATTACAAGGGTTTCATTTTGCGACTTTGCAAATCGAAGTTTGCGTTTCAACTGTCATTATTCAAATGAAAGAAAAGTAAACTAAAAATGAATGAAAATAAGGAGAAACAAAGAAAAAAGACCAATAACACTTGCCGTTGCCTGTATGTAAACTAAACCATATGGCTAACTCATTTTGCACAAAGTAGTCAATAACAAACTCTTGAAAAGTTTTGAGATCCAAAGCAACTTCATACCACAGCTAGCAAAACAACTTCATACCAATGAGAACAGGGGGTCGTTCTTTTGTTTTCCTTCCCAAACTTTACCAAATTTGGACGCTCGATCCAAACCTCTTTTTTAAGAAGTAAAAAGGTCTATAGTCAAGGGCGCCGGAGCCATGGGGGCAGCACGGGGGCAGCAAAGTGCCCTTTCAAAAAAATTTTTTTTCAGAGAATTAATCCCGTCTGTTAGATGTGTTAGTTGATGCGATCATGAGAAAGTTTGTTTTGAAGACTATGTCCCATCTTTATTCACTGTGATGAAAACTAAATGCTGAAATTGTTTTGACTAATAAAGCAATTTAAATTAATTGTTTTAGAAGCATTTGCTTACATCATCTTTGTTTTTTTCTAGTTGGAGGTTTCTTTTTTACATACTGGCATTCATTTATGGATTATATTGTCTCATACCTGTAAGTAAACCTTCTTTGATTATAATATCATCATGGGTTTTCATTATGTCATTGAAATTAAGTTAGTCTAGCATCTAAGATCTGTCTCAAATTAGATGTAACATGAGATTAGCAAAAGCTGACATTGGTTATGCAGCCCAAATTCACAGGCAATTTCATATGACATCTAATTTGAAGCAGACTATAATTGTCTCATTGCATAAGCTAAAGTAGTCTACAGATGATTTTCAAAAATTTTGGAGAGAAAAACTTTTGAGCAAAATTCTATCCAAATCTTTGTTGTCTAAGTTACCTTTGGAAGTTTCTGAAAATGTTTTGAGGATGTATTTAAGCCCCCCTCTCTGATAAGCCCCTCCCCTCTGAGCCAAAATTTTAGATAAGCCGCCCCCCCCACTTATATCAAATTCCAGAGGTTACCAAAGATGCTCCATTTATTGAACTAAATAAGTTTGCATGTTAATTTTGATATGGTTTGAGATAAAACTGTGTTGAAGTTATGTATTTGACTCTTAAAATTGTATGTTGCATCGGCAAAATATGGCGTAAAAGAACTAAAAAGCTATCATATCAATCCTTGTCATTTGATTTTGTGAATAAGTCCCCCTCTCTAATATGTCCCCTCTCTTTTAAGCCCTCCTCCTCTGAAGTGTCCAAAATGAAATAAGCGCCTGGGTGCTTAATAGAGCTTTTACGGTATCATAGACTGTTGGAATCTTTTTCTCTAAAGTTGTTTATCAGAGACTGTTCCATTTGAAGCAGTTGCATGTTAAAATGAATACCTTATTCTTCCTTATGCTCCTTTGTTTTCATTGAATTTAAAAACCATGCATTAAGATGAATGAACGGAGCTGAATGGATGTAATCCATAAATAGGACAAAGAAAACTCCTATGCACGGTATTGTTCCTTTGGCTCAGCAATGTGCCCGCATGTGTGGACATCATCAAGTACAATCTAGGAATATCTAGACCCCTTCTGTGCATAGATTTTATCTCCGTTGTTTATACAGGGTAAATACCTTATCAATACTAGAAAGTATTGTTATCAACAAGGGCCCTGTTAAATTAAAATGTAGTAAAAAATAATAATAGTAATCGTAATACAATATAAAACTGGTCAAGGTGTTTACAAGAATATTTACAAGAAATCGTTTTCACAAGAATGTCTTATTTACAGGGAATCAGTTTTAATCATAGTACTCCAATTTGGTTGATAGAGCTACGTAGAGGCAATCTATGAATAGGACAGAGAAACGCTTTCGCACGTAATTGCTCCCCTAGTGAAAAGATATGCATGCCCGTGTAGAAATCTTCAAATACAATAGGCTAATTTTAGACCTGCATATGCAGCTCTTGAGTTAGCTGTTTATCTCCATCAACCAACTTTAAGTAGGGGTTTTATTGTAGCAGCCTTGACCTTACTTGTGTTATCAGTTTATTGTTGCAACCCCTCTAATACAGTAAAGGCCTTGTGCATACTAACCAGTGGCGGACACTTTGCCAAATATTGGGGGGCAAAGCTATTGTTTCAATTAAAGAGCATTGTTTATTTCTATTGTTTTCAAACAAAAGAGCTTTGTTCTAGCCAGAATTGGGGGGCGATCGCACCCCCTGGCCCCCCCAAGTGTCTTCCACTGATACTAACATGGTTTCTCTGCCTAAGAATCATCCTGGATTAGTTGTTTAAAAAAATTATAGTCTTTCATTTGGTTCAAGAAAACTTATCATAATATGTAGAATTCTAGCAACTTCTTGTCATATAATGTGTGCAAGACCTGTATTGTAAAGTATTTGCAGCTTTTAACAAAGCAACATACTTGTTTTACATTTCATTTTTACCTTCCATCAACAGACAAAATGGTTTCTGAATTCAAGGAGCTGGTTTGCGGGCTATCTTACCGATGTAAGTAAGATATACTTGCACCTGATTTTATAAATTTTCTATTAACCTTATTCTATTCACCAAATTTATTCTCTTTGGGAAAGTTTTTACTTTTCATTTGTGGAGAATTTATGCTTAAAACTAGGTGCCCCATTGAAACAAAATTTGCCAAATGAAATATATACTGAATCCAAACTGGATGCCAAACAGAAGTTGATGCTTATGAAACCTTTTACCACTGTAAAGCGTTAAGAATCCTTACAAAATATTAGATCATGATTGCTTTTAATGTAAAGTGAATATATATGTCTCTTCCTGTACGAAAATACAAGGCCATGTAATAGCCATGTACGAGCCTGGTACTTATGTCCTTGTAACCTCGTTCTAGCCTAGAAAAGCCTTGCTGTCTTGTAAATGGCTCGAAAAATGCTAATTAGCCTTGTGGGAACCTCACTTTTTGGTAGTTTTCCTATAATTTTCTACATTTCCGCTGCTGGAAAATTATTAGGAAACTCACAAAAAATGCATAGTAAAGGGAATATAAGCATGTAAAAGTGACTCACATCACTTTTGATAAAATTCTAGCCTTTCAGGTATCAATACTTCTGTTGGCATGGATCAGTTCATCAAATATAACATGGTGTATGTCAAAGGTCTATTGCCTTTGCATGGCTATTTTATTAATATCCTACATATGCTTAGATTCCTTTGAGGCTTTCACGGTCAACTAAAGTTTTGAGTTCTTAGAACTTTGAGCTTTGAGTATAAAGAACTTTTCAAATATTTCTTTATCTATTTTTGAATTAAAGGGAACATGCAATCACAGCTGTTTCAATTTATTTTCTGGTTTATTATGAGGGGCATTTCACTCCTCAGCAATCTTGTATACCTTTAGCTAAAATTCTTTTGTTTTCATGTCAGGAAAAATCCATCAAAAGTTGGTCCGTCAAATCCTTTTGTTCTGAAAATATCTCGTAAGCTTTTTCGAATTAGTGAAATGCCCCTCGGTTTATCAGGCCATGAAATGAGAATTTTGTGTGTGTTTTAAGTGAATAGACTCGAAATATGTAAACTGCAGGTTTATGCTCATCATACCTTGTCTCCATTTCAGCACAATCTTGAGGTGGAAGTAAAGTGGTATTACATAATTGAATTGGCATTTTATGTCTCACTCTTGTCATCTGTGCTCATTGACAACAAGAGAAAGGTTAGCAAATTTCATTTCTATACTTATCTTAATTCTGAGAATATGAATCCCCTATTTTATCTGCATTGTACAAGTTAGGTGGAAGTTTTGATAAGGGGAAACGGAGAAGGAACATAAGGTAAAAACGAACTTGAGTCAAAAATATGAACAGTGGTAGACACATTGCCAAATATTGGGGGCCAAAGATATTTTTTGAATAGACAATTACGCTAAAGATGGCAGCGAGGAACTTTTTACCAAGATGCACTGCGTTCTTTAATCGAATTCCTATAGAATCGTTAAAGATTCGTTATTCGAATGCAATGCATCTTGGTAAAGATTTCCTCGCCGCCATCTTTAGCCAAATCGTCTATTGAAAAGCATTGTTTATATATTTTGCTTTCAATGGTCGCCATTTTTGAAAGGGGCTTTCTGCAGCAGATCTCACATAGCCACTGGAAGACATGGTTGAGTAAAGCCGAGTACATTCCTAAACCTAACTGAATATATTGGCTATGAAACGAGACAAGATTTTACCATGATATTCAGGTAGCAACATTTTTTCAAACGCTATGTCTCGTTTTACTCACCGGGTATATCTTTGTAGGATTTCTGGGAAATGACAATTCATCATTTCGTAACAATCTTGCTCATTTGGGGATCTTATTGTATTGGTCATTTCCGCATTGGAGCTGTAATCATGTGTGTTCACGATTCATCAGATTATTGGCTTGAGGTATGTCATAAGTTTGATTTTGTATGTAATTTCTCAGACGAATTCTACTGAAAATGAATTTTATGTGCAATTCATGTATTCGGATGTTGTGACTTTGGACTTATGTATGTATGTATGTATGGATGTATCAATTTCCCACAATAAATATTTACAAGCTTTATAATAAAAAATAGATAAAATATTATATTAAATGTTAAAAACGTAAAGATAAACACCCCTAGTTACAGTGGCAGGGATAGCACTAAAAGGTCAAGCTGACCTTATTTCCATAATGGTCCCCTTAGAGGTGCTGTATAATGGAAATACGCAGGAAAAAAGGAAATACAGAGCTGCATGTGTGTTTTCAATATGGTCCTTAGTAGAAGACATATATGTCATCTTCCTCTTTCTGTATATTTTGGAAAAAATTCTCTTTGATCTTGCGGTATCAGACTGGTTGGTCTCAGTTTGGAAAGGACTGGACTGTTTTGAAGAATTTAGATATGAAGCAGTCTTTTAAGAAATCGCCTGAATCCGGTTGTTTTAACCAAATTCTACTGTAATTGTTGTCTGCAATCCATGTATTCAGATATTGCATCCGAATTCAGTTATTTAGCAAGCGAATTTGGCTGCTTAATGAGGAACACGTGAATATCAGCTGAACGGATCAGATTTTTCGGGATGTTAAATCGAAACATTCAGCATTCCATTGTTCGACGCAAAGTCGGCAAACGGGGTTTAAAAAAATGTTTTCCTTCCTGGTAGCAAGCTAAGCACCTTTGTTTTTTCTTACGTACTATGTTCTTCTTTCCAAACATACTGTCCAATTGTATCCCATTTCCTTTCTGTCCTTCTTTCTTTCCCTTTCATTTCCCTCCCTCCCTCCATTTCTTCCTCTTTTTCCCCCTCCTTCCATTTATTTTTCCTTTTTCTATTCATATCCTTCCTGGGAAATTTGAGAACTTCAGCTACCTTGCTGGTAGCGCTGCTACCACGCTACTTCGTTTTTTTGAGCCCTGTCGGCAAAATATTTTATTATCCAAGTGCCGGTATGTAAGCGGTGCTATCGGCTCTGTTTTCCCACATCTTACAGCTATTCAAGAGATTTCACTCTGCCGGAAGTTAACCGATCAATCTTGTTATGGATTAAATTCTAACAGTCTCTTAGCTATTCTACAAAAGATTAGCCGTACAACAATGATAGAAGCTATAACGCCAATCAGTCAAACAGTTCGTGTAAAGATGTATGAAAATCTTGGCTCGATCCCAGACTCTTTAACATACATTCCGCAGGTTGGGTATCTAACATGATATTCATGATTATGTTATTATGTTCAATGCTAATGTTTTTAACGGTTGTGTAAATAAGACTTTTCCCCATTTATTTTATTTTACTTTTATATGTTTGCTAAATAGTAGGCCTGAATTAGCAGTAATTTTGCTATCTCGTGTATTTTAAGCCTACTTTAAAGAAAGAAATAAAAATAGTAATAATAATAATAATAATAATAATAATAATAATAATAATAATAATAATAACTCGTTAGTAAGTAACTAAAAGCTCTATTAATAGACCATCTGCCAATTAGGAAAAAGGGACTGAGGTGAGCGCGGCCAATTCTGACAGCCCTAGTAACAGTCGGAAATTCGGGGAATCCTCTCCACTTCAGAATATCTTATTCGATGTATTTCCCACGATCGATTTGTAGAGTAGGGCACATAAACAAACGATCAGCTGATCTTGACCCCTTATTTCACATGTAATAAGTCCAAAACTTGAGAGAAAATTTTGAAAAATCAACGAAAACTGGCCGATCGTCTTGGGCTGATTCTGAAGTGGATAAATAGAGAAACTGAAAACAAACTTTTGGATGACCTTATTTCAACCCTTTTTCAGGTATTTAATCATTAATATAGTATTCCATCCTATATCACAGTGTTTTGATTTTAAACAACGATATTTCAGAGACAGAAAACACAGAAGTAGTAACGTTATCCGTTACATAAGAACCAAACGAGCTTTGTTTGAAAAATGTTGGTTTCTTATATGCGGGTTTTTACTGTATGCGAAAGGTCCGAATGACCCCTTGGTTACTTTTACGGATTATCGGAAGACGGCAATATTATTTTTCTGAGTTATGAATTCTCGTCTTTAAGTGCAATTGTCTTTCTTCTACGTTTGATCCGAGTTTGCTCGATTTCAAACGAAGATTTAGCATTGGCCCGTCCACTTAACTGTTCTTTACAAAATATCTCATGCTTGAATTTTGGCACATAAACAGTAACGGTCTTTCGTGCAACTGTCATTTGCAACGTCGCATATCCTTTCGTAATTGCTTCATGTGGTCTTGCATCGTAAACCATTTCCTTTTCAAGTTCGCAACCTTTTCTAAAACTGACCTTCTTTTTTCGCGTTGTTGCGACCATTTTCATTGCAGGAACAGATGTAGCTGATGAGGTTGAAGAATCGATTTTAGTTTGAAAAGGTGGACTTGGCGTTCGCATATGTCTTTCTTTGGCTGATGACACGAAAGAACTCTTTGGTCTTGTTTCGTCCTTGCTTCTCTCAGTTCTTCTGACATTGATACCTTTATCTTCGCGTGAACCGTCTCCCCAAGCTTCTTTTGTTTTCCTAGCTTTTCTTTCAACATCATTGCCCTTTTCTTCGTTCATCCTCTCGAGAAATCGAATTCCTTTGACTGTGGCTGATGGATCACGACGGGTCTGTGGAGGTGGGCATGACATAGGCCGCCCTTGGGAATGGCGAGCAGGCTTTGGCTGAACATGAACCGATTCTTGCTCTGCTGTTTCAGTTCTTGAACAAGGACTTGATGCTTTTCGTCTACTCCGCGGTGAATTAATAAAGGATACTTGTTTTTTATGGTGGTGCTGAAGTTGTTTCTTGTTGCTGTTGGTGTTGTTGTTGTTGTTATCGTTGTTGTTGTTGTTGCTTTTGTCGCAGTTGGTATTTTTTCCAAACAATCCGCTATTTATTTGCTGAGTATCGATTTGTTGTTGTTCGATAGATCGATTCCTCTCCTTATCTTCTTTGATTTGCTCCAAATAGTAGTTCATAGGATCTTGTGGCTCCAGTTTTATATTTTGCAATTCATTTTCTAAATTACCCAGTTCATCATTTTCAATTTCGCTTGCTGACTCTTCGCTACTTTCATTCCTGCTCAAATCTGGAATAGCTCCTGCGTCATCAGGTACATAATCGTCCAAGTCACGTATTCTCGTAAACCGTCTGCCCTCTGCTTTCAAATCGTTGTACACTTCCTCTATCTTCCGTCCATTAACTGGGGGAACAATTTCTCTGGACTGGAATAGCTTTCTTTCATCCCTTACTTCTTTTTTAGAATTCGATTCTTCCAAATATTTCAGCCCTGCAAAAGGACCGGCGATTTTACGTAACCCATTTTTCACCCCTTTCTGCTTCTTGAAGGTTAAGGGAATGGGGGTTCCTTTTCGGGTGTATATGATATCATCCACGTTTTTAATGAACTCTTTAAGATCTAAATGTCTCTCCTTCATGCAGTATCCATGTTCTGCAAGGAACCTCCTCCGCATCGCACTGATTTCCATCTTGTCTTTCACAGTGGTTATCTTACGTAGTTTTGTACCAAGCAAACGAATCTCATCTTTGATTGCAGCTCTGTTGTGATGATAACAGTCATCAATAAGGCCCAGTTTGTCCTCCAAATCTTTTTGTACAGTTGTGTTCTTCCGAAAAACAGTTAAAACTTGTCTTGATAAGCAAGATGGCTTCTCTTGCTGCGTTGGCGACATCATTATCTGTAGGCATTTAACAAAAATGAAGGCATGGAATATTGAAAACTGTCTAAATTTAAATCCCACTGTAGCTGTTTGATCCCCAGAATTGAATGTTCAGATGTCTGTCTGTCAGTTACCTTTCCCCTTGCTTTGCTCGGCGGCAATTATCCATCAGTTCCTCTTCGTTCATTTTCTAATTCTCAGATGTGAGTGCTGTCACTCGTCAAATGCTACTAAACTGTTTTGAAAGAAGTCAGAGAAATCGTCTATCGAGCGGTCCTTGTCCAAAATACAACAGTGGTCAGTGTATTGCCACATCTCTTATTCATACTGCATTCTCCGTCATTTTTGGTTATTTCTACGGCCTGATAAACTGCTACGTTGCAAATCCAGATATAACTGATCTTAGATCGAATTTTTCTCGAGTCGTATTTTTTCTCTCCAATTTATGACAACACAATCGATTTTGATTTTGTCTACAGTCGAGCCAGCTTTTCTTTGCTTCTTTCATCAGGATTTACATCTCTTTCATTTTTACAGCGTTGTTGCTGAATTGAATTCCTCAATGTATTCCTCAAGTAGATTCTTCTAGCAACGGTTGCAACTTACTTTCCTGGAAAGTTTTGCCTTGTTTTGAAACATCCTGTGTTTCTGTAGAAACCATGACACAACACGGTTCATCACAAAACGCCTCTTAAATGCTTTTCAAATGTAATCACCTTTCGTTATTGAATACACCTCCCCAAGGATTCATTCCATTGTATGGTTTCTTTTTATGTCTTCAGCCTGTAATTTTCTTCGCAGCTTAAAGGACTCCGATCATCAAGGGAGTTGGGATAAGCATCTGCCTTCTTAGCGGCTATCGTTTAGCTTGGTTTGACGAGTTTCATGAGTTCCGAATCTTTAAATCTGTGTAAAAAGGCGAGGGGCGTAGTGCTCTCTAAAAATCTCTTACACCTTTGGCAAATATTCTTTTGTTTTCAAGAAAAATCCGTAAAAAATCCCTGAAAATCCTATTGTTTTAAATCTTTTACGCTTTTTCAGAAGAATGATACTCCCTCTCGTAAAAAGGATGTATCTTGGTAAAGAGTTCCTTGCCGCCATCTTTTAGCGCAATCGTCTATTAAATATCTTGAAAGAAGCTTTAGCTATTTATCTATAATCCTACCGCTGGACTTTTCAGAAATCTTAAATACTTGAACTCATTTGAGGACTTGACGTCATCAAATTTCTAAATCGTAAACCAGAAGAGTGACAGACTTTTGTTTGATACCATATTGTAGAAATGCATATACAATGGCCTTTCTGAAAATTATAACATGTTTTTATCAAAAAATTTTTTGGAAATTACGATTGGTTTTCAAGGTTTTTCTTGTGAAAATATTGAAGATTTCAAAAAGTTTTTCATCCAGTTCAAAGAAGCAAATCATAGTATCTTTCCCCAATCTTTTAAAGGCACACTGTCCCCTCGATAATTTGCTTCATCCAAAGAAAGCAAAGTCATTCATGCATAATATTCATGGTCATGAAAATTACGCATGACTGATCCAGCCTTCGTTGAATAAAAGAAATTAGCGTAAATTTGTGGAATATTTAATAGAGATCTTTATCGATTTCTTTCATTCATCAAGGGGACATTGTGCCTTTAAAGATTCTGAACCAATGCTAAGGTAAGGGGATAACTTTTTTGTATACATTTCTACCTAGCATCCGAAGGTAAGCTTATCGAAGCAGCGTCCTGGTCCTTCCTCTCAATGTGATCACAACTCGTGATTCCTTTAGCGTGGAATTACAGAGAGTGTGCGACTCTCCTCGCATTTTGTAGCAAGTTCGGCAGGGTGACGACTCGAACCACCAACCTTCAGATTGGTAATCAAGTATGCTACCACTGAGCCAACCCTGCTACTGGGATATCTGGACCTTAAAGATGAAATTCATGTGCAAGAACTGTCAGTTATGGTGCAAGTTTTTATCCTCATTGTCTATCTGAGTGGAACATGCTTGATCCTGAAATCAGATCATTACCCACAGTAAGTGCATTCAAGAACAAATTATCATCTCTCATTCGTCCCCCTGTAAAATCGGTTTTCAGTATTCACGATCCAAAAGGTTTAGCAATTCTTACACAGTTACGTGTGGGTCTTAGCAAACTAAATCTCCACAAGTTCAGGCACAATTTTAAGGATACAATAGATCCAATGTGCTCAATAAACGATGGCATTGAGGATACGGAACATTATTTGCTGTTCTGTCACTTGTATGTTGTTTGCAGACGTGATCTTCTCAACAGTGTCAATGCAATATTGCACCAACATGGCCTGTCAAACCTTTCTAACAAAATTATGCTTAGAGTTTTGTTGTATGGCGATGAAAGGCTGCCAATTGTCTCGAATACAGAAGTCATCAAGGCAACTCTGAAATACATTCATGCATCAGAACGTTTCCGATAAATCGCTGCAATTGTTTCCTCTCGCAAACAGTTTCCCTTATTTTTCATTACGTGATTTTTCTTTTATAGTCTTGTTATTTGTTTCTTTTATATTTGTTGTCAAAGTCTGTTCCAAAATAGTAACAGGTAAGGCTTTCTCCTCCGACAATCACTATTACTCATGCATATCTCGATATTCATCGAAATTTTCCTGAATGTCTGGCCTGGCGTCTATTTTGGGACAAACTTTGAGTTAATTTTAAATGGCCGCAGGGTTGTTGTGAAATTCCATGCTCCCTGTGGCATCGTTGTGTAATCGTATGTGATTGTGTGTATGTAGGTTGTATTTGTAGTTTAGATATATTGTAAATATTATGAGCATACAAAAAAAAAAAAAAAAAATTCATGTGACATGAACGACTCAGGAGCGTGTCATTTTGCCCGAAGACTGTTACCCATGATTCTGCAAATCTAATGCCAGGGTCATAATTTCCCCTTTCTTTCAATGATCTTCAGAACGACTTCTATCAATTTTCGCTCATTTTTCTTTCTAGTCTGCCAAAGTGTTCAACTACGCAAAGATGCAAAGAACGTGTGATTGCCTGTTTGTTGGTTTTGCGTTGACCTTCTTTTTATCTCGATGGGTTATTTTTCCATTTTGGTAAGTTTTCAGTTCTTCATTTACATAAAATTGTACCAAAACTAACATTGCCTCATCAACGAAAATAAATAATACAAAACTAAATCATTAGATATAAGATCTAAATAGTGATAATAATGACACGCCAATGCAAAGTGAATAGCCATTGAAAATAAAGGAGGAATCTCTGTTTTCGTGTGGTCCAAACACAAGACTCACAAAATTTGCTCTGAAACATACCAGATGAGTGAAAATTAGAGACAGTCCTCGTTTGAAAGCACATTGCTCCCTGGATATCAACTAGACTGATTACATTAGTCTCAGTTTCCCACACTGAATTGGATGTTGTTTAGGCTTTAAACTGTATTGAGTGAAAATATAAACATGAACCTGAAAAAAGTTCCCAATTTTGAAAATTCATAGCATCAAGAGAACGGAATGGATTGGAATGAATCAATATTTGCTTGACAGCCAAAAGATCGAATTATTTTTTTGATTTTTCTCGCCTCGTTACAAGTATTGGAAAAGTTGGAAAATTCAAATTTAGAAACATTTGTTGGTTGCAAAATGATTGAAAAAGGCCTGGTCAAGTCGTAAAGGACTCCTCGCTCAGAAAAACAGAGAAAATGCAATTTGTCATGGGTAAGAGATATTGTCTGCACATTTATTGTCATGGGATTTGAAATCTTTAGTATCTGTTTGAGAATCTGTCTTATAACTCTCAAGAGAGGGTTAAACGCCCATGTTCATTGTTCTTTGTGAGAAGAGTCCTATCGATTTGATCAAGTGTTTTAGGCCCGTTTGCAGTCATTTTGCAACCATGAAATTTCTGTAAAGTTGAATTTACCTATATTTGCAGTGCACGTAAGAAGATGAGAAAAGTCACAAAAATACTTCGATCTTTTGGCTTTTAACTAGAAATTGAATCGTTCAAATCCATGAAGTACTTGTGGTGCTACGAATTTTCGAAAATGGGAACTTTTTTCAGGCTCACCCGGTAGATTGAAAACGTTGAACGCAGAAAAGGAATCACGTCGTCAGTTTAGATATCAACTCCTTAATATTGGCAAATATATTATTGACAAATGGTGGACAGGTTCAAATACATGTCGAAATTTACCTGATTGAAGTCGGCCATTGTTTATGAAATCATAAGGGATCTTCTCGACAAAGCCGTTATACAAAATTTAGGACTTTCAGAACTCTTTGTTTGAAAATGTCAATCGTTTTGTACTGGCGTATCTTCAAACATTGTGATTTTGCTTCAAAGCAACTGATGCTGTAGCAACTGATGCTGTAGCTACGAACTCTGTCCTTGTTGAAACAACTAGTTTATCTCAAATTAGATATGTTGTGAGATTTGCGAAAATGCCAAATTACTCATGCAAAGCACATTGATTTTTGTTAATCGCGGACATTTTCACGGGACATCTAATTTGAGAGAGACTATACCGTTCTAATTGTACTAAAATTGATATTGCCTCATTAACGACAAGAAATAAAGCAAACAGTTTATCATTTTATGTTAAGAATATAACGCTCAGTGGAAAGGGAAGTGGGGGAGGGGGGTAGAGGGGTTGTTCTTTAATAGGTACATGCGACTCATTTTGGATTTATTGGTTGCATTTTTATGACGTTTTAGACTTTTTGGTATTATTTTCAAACCATCCCTTGGATTGCTTCTTGTTGGGGAGATGAGATACGCTTTGTCCGAGGCAACCTATGTGTCCCCCCGTGCAGTGGGTTAAAGCTCATGCGCGGCAGCGTTTTGGGGTTGGAGCTCTGACGGCGCATAACATGAGCTTCAACCCACTACATGGGGGACACATAGGTTTCCTTAGACAACGCGTATGTCGTCTCCCTAACAACTTCAAGCAAAAATTGCAATACATCATCAAGATACCCATTGCCATACCCCTTCCCCCATTTCCTTCCCTTCCCTTCCCCTCCCTCTAAACTCAAACAGACACAGACACAAACACACAAACATTTACGTACACGTGCACACACCCAGGCGCACACGCAGCCGCAACATCTTATCTTTTTTCCCCATTTATTCCAGAGTGTAGAGTATTTCTTGTCATAGTGGACGAAAAGCGAGGGGCTGATCACTCCCAAACCTTTTATACATTTTCGAAGGAAATCTTTCAATCCCAATTGAAAACCGCAACAATCTTAACAAAAGCTTAGAAATTCCAAAGAAAATCCTTCGAAGTTCTCAAAAATTCCAGTTTTCTTCCTCCCCACCCCC
>REGL01000009.1:158342-177813 GCA_004194395.1 Aurelia aurita complex sp. Pacific | reverse complement strand
AGTTAGTTGATTTGTCAATATTTTGGCAATTTTGAACTAGCAAGTGTGGATGAACAGTACCATTTTGAAATGCTGGCGGCACACCCTTCCCCGACATTCTGCACAAACCCCCTACCGTGTCGGCGGTAACCCTTAACTCAAATGAGACCCAGAGATTTCTTATCTCTCTATCTCTGATAGCCAATCCCAATTCAGTATTCTTTGAAATTGCAACAGCCATATTTTTCTTCAGAAAGACGCACCTTTTATTCTCAGTATATAATATGAATGATAAGAATCCAGCTATTGTATGGGAATTCATGGGAAGAAATATGTGGCCTGTGACCTGAGGAAAAAAATCTTTGCATACTTCCAAAAGCAAAGGCAACATCTTATGGAGTAGAATCTTGATCTTTCTGGGGAAGTTTTCTTTGGAATACCTTTGATGACAGTATAAAACGAGAACCGACACTCGCACGTTTCAAAAATAAGATAACAAATTGGGCTGGAGAACATTGCAACCTGCAGAATATGCCGTTAACAAAACAGGATGTGGTACTAGTTTTTTTTAGATTTTAAGTATTTTTACTACTTTAATACTATTGTAAACCAACGTTAAATAATAAATATGAAAGAAAAAATCAAAAGTCTCAAAAGCAAACATGCTCGAGCGGAAAATGCAGCTCCAGGAAATAAGCCTTATTTCCACTTAGTAGAATTTTCCAGGCGGACTGAATTTTGCACAATAAAAGGCTTTTTACGCGTAACATTCTGTTCAATTTCATAGCGATATTTTCCCTCGCAAACAATAGATTTCCAGTCCGCTCGGAAAATTCGAAAAATCAGCCTTTAAGAATGAGTAATTGCTGAAACGTTTTATTTCAATTATTTCCTGAAAAAAATTTCGCAAAAAACACTTTCATTATTTAAATGTTTTGGTTCGAACGGAATAGAGAAAAGGCAGAGTTGTATAACATGATAGAAGAGGTAGCTAGTGTTTTTTCACCGCTCCATAAATCATTAATTCATGTTTTATATTTAGAAGCTGGCTTTCATTTGATACATCTTTGTGACTACCTGCTTATTTTCATTTGTCCAATCCAAACATCTCAATGAATGGAAAATGTGGGAAGGTTGCCATACACCCCATACACTAACAAACTTTCAGAGAGCCTGGTAACAAGCTTGTTACCCTTGGTAATCAAACCGTTTATTAATTTTAACCTGTTTTCCTAGCTGCCTCCCACAGCGTCTCCATTCCAAGCCGTCACCGTTTACCGCATAGAGGTGGTACATGACTTGTGGGTGGACGGGGGTCTGCACTGGAGCACGTCTCCCCAAGATTTGGCGAAAAAGTGCGTTATTTGTTTCAGCAAATGCCTCTTTAGCCAAATGAAAAATGCCATTTTAAGTGTCGTGCCCCCAAATTTAAGATGTTCCCTACGGCCCTGTGAACATAGGAATCAAATTTTTTAAAACTGCATCATTGGTTGGACTGGTACTTCGTTCTAAGTGTTTATTGGCAATCTTTAATATCTTAATTATTCTCAGAATTATTGCGTTTTTCTTTTTTGATAAAATCAAAATCGTTTTGAAGTCTAAATTAATAGAGGAAAACGGTGCTGGTGCAATTTTCAAAGAAACCGTAGTTTATGAACATCTGTAATATGGCGGTTAGCAGAAATCTGCAGCTCTTATAGTTTACGATTTAGTCATTTGATGACGTCACAACCAGAAAACTATTTGAAACTTTAAACTCGCTGTAACTCTGAAAAAATCAAATTAAGACATCAAGGGTTGCCAATGAACACTTATATTAAAACGAAAGATGCATTTAAAGGGGCTCAGTCGTCAAACAGTAAACAAATCCTTAAACTCGCACGTGTCGGGGATTATCCATTGTTCATCCATTGTTCTCTGCAGTTTGTTTGGTGCCTTCACCCAAGCTACAAAAAAGTGACCGTTAAAATCCACTTATATCCGAGCAATCGTAGAAGATATGAATGTTTGGTTTGTTCCTTAGTGAAGTACAAGGATTAATGCCCAAACAGCAACTTTCATTGTGAAAAAAATACGAAAATCCTGTATGATATCACCTTTCAAAAAACTGCAAAAATCATCGTTTTGTTTACATTTTGACGACGGAGCCCCTTTACGCAACCCTGCAATGTTTTTCAAAGATTTGATTGGTATGCTGGCCCTGTGAACAAGGACAGATAATGTTACAATAGAACTCGCTACTTTTCATTGACACCTAGATACAAAGCAATTTGTGATTGCAGACAAAGGGAATTCCATGCTCGGTTGGTCAAGACATAAACAAAAACAAAGCAAGCCGCAAAAATTGCCCTGAAACTCGGGTCGCTAGTGCGCTCGTTGTGCATTCCAAAAATGGTTTTTGAAAGCAAATATTAGCACATATCGAAAGAAGAAGGATATATCTAAACTTCTGCCTCGGGCATTTTATCTATTTTGTGCAGAAGCCAATTGGGAGGGGATTCAAATTCTCTTACTTTTTAGGTGTAATTAAAACACTTACTGCTCAGCTTCTGTACGAAAAGAATAAAATGCCCGAGGCAGAAGTATAGATATATCCTTCTTCTTTCAATATGTGCTAATATTTGCTTTTAAAAACCATTTTTGGAATGCACAACGAGCGCGCTAGCGACCCAACTTTTAGGGCAATTTTTGCGGCTTGCTTTGTTTTTGTTTATGTCCTGACCAACCGAGCATGGAATTCCCTTTGTCTGCAATCACAGATTGCTTTGTATCTTGGTGTCGATGAAAAGTAGCGAGTTCTAGTGTAACATTATCTGTCCTTGTTGGCCCTGTGTAAATGAAAAAGAGAAATGAGAAAACAAGAATAAGAAATGATTTTCTTTAATCTTAGGTGGACAGAGATGTGCGAAGTGAAGATGAAGACGAGGATGCTGTCGAAGAAATCGATCAAACCCTCAGCAAAAAGAAGAAATGAATATAAATCCAGTCAGATAACCATTCTTATTGTCCTCCTTCCAAGGTTTAGCAAGGAAAATTCAAAGGTGATGACGTTGGTTTATATAATCACGAAACTGAAAGAACAAATCAAAATAAAACGATTGATAGATCGATGTATCAGTATTGTAGGCTTGTGATATTCCTCAGACTGATTACAACTCGTAAATTTCGCACGTTTTTTTTGTTGATCTGAACCTTTTCGCTCAATCAACGACTCATAAAAGAGCTATTCGAAAACGAGGGCAAAACAACTGTACACGAGAATCCTACCGAAACTTTCTGGCAATGCTGAAAATCCTTGGTTCCGGGGGTTCGACCCAAGGTTGCGTTTGGAGTTGATGCTCGATGGTTACTGGACCAATTTCAAAACGGAAAAAATATTACAAGAGACAACTCGTCTGCGAGTCTTATAGCACAATTTGAGGCTCGATACCGCCCCCAGGGGCTCCGCACCGGGGCCTTGAAAATGGGGTAAAATTTTGGCTCACGCCATTTTGCGCAGTAAGTCAAATTTGCGCTGAGTAAACGGCCTCAGCATGTCAAAATTCGACGGGAAACCACATTCTTTACCTATTCCAACCNGGGGTTCGACCCAAGGTTGCGTTTGGAGTTGATGCTCGATGGTTACTGGACCAATTTCAAAACGGAAAAAATATTACAAGAGACAACTCGTCTGCGAGTCTTATAGCACAATTTGAGGCTCGATACCGCCCCCAGGGGCTCCGCACCGGGGCCTTGAAAATGGGGTAAAATTTTGGCTCACGCCATTTTGCGCAGTAAGTCAAATTTGCGCTGAGTAAACGGCCTCAGCATGTCAAAATTCGACGGGAAACCACATTCTTTACCTATTCCAACCAAAATTTGCTGCTTATACTTCCGAAATTCGGAAAATAACGAGCCATTTCATTTTGGAAGCTGTGGTTTCGCCCCAAACAAATCGTGCATATTTTCACATCAAACGCACTTGATTAATGTTTAAACACCTTCAAAAGGGTTGAAATAAGGTCTTCGAAGTGCTCGTTTTTAGTTTCTCGCTGACACTATTTAGTCTATTTATAATTAAATAAGATATAATCTGATGCATAGATAAGAATAAAAACGTATTGCTTACATCGTATCATAATATATTAAAAAGAAAAGAGAAGTCAATTATTCATTAGATTTTCCCTGTCACATTTACTTGATTTAGACCAAACCAAAGGTGCGGCCTAAAATATCTGATAGAATGTTTCCCATTCATAACTGTTCTGTATCTTGTTATAACAATGTCATTGTTTCTTAGTGCATAATGTTGTACTCAGGAACCAATCCGTGTTTGACTTTGTACATCAATATTGCAATATCTTGGATTCTTCTGTTCTGCAACGTAGGTAACTTTGCTCTTTTTAGTAGTTTTTCATTGCTGTTTGATTTATCACAATAGATTATCTTCATTGCCTTTTCTTATATCCTCTCCTTTTTCTGAGATCAGAAGATTTGGCAAAGTTCCAAACAGGGACACGGCTGTTGACTTGACTGCTAATATTTCCAAGTTTCCTATAAACGTCATCGTGACGCCACGAGTAAATTGCGCAGAATTTCGCAAAAAACATCGATTTTCTGCATCTTCATGACCAAAACAATGGAGAGTGACAGACATGACAAATCAGTTGCACTGGATTGCAGTAAAAATGTATTTCTAAGGTTTATGCAGGATGACCGGATACATTTGGCCAGCGGTGTATGACAGAGCACGGGCTGTAGGAAACTATGAATTAAAAAAGTAGATTTACGTTTGTTACAAATAGTCATACATTCTTTCTATCTCTACACTCTTTCTTTTTTATACGAATAATGTTTATGAGAATATTCAGGCTCGGAATCATCAATTTTTAAGGTAGCTTGCAACCAAATAAAACAGAATTTTGAGCAAATTTTCGAAAATTTTGAGTTGGTCTTATCTAACGTAAAATTCATCTTAGAATCGGATTCTAAAACTTTCAAGTTCATCCCATTGCTTGTTTGGCCACTTTTTGGAATTTTTTAAGTACCACTCCCATCCTTGGTGCTTAGCAACCGCATAACAACGATAAAATACCAAAAGTTGGCACCCAAAAAGCACCCCTCTTTGCTCCAGAGAAACATTTTCTGGTTTGCATCNGAAAAAAATATTACAAGAGACAACTCGTCTGCGAGTCTTATAGCACAGGTCGAGGCTCGATACCGCCCCCAGGGGCTCCGCACCGGGGCCTTGAAAATGGGGTAAAATTTTGGCCCAAGCCATTTTGCGCAGTAAGTCAAATTTGCGCTGAGTAAAGCCTCAGCATGTCGAAATTCGACGGGAAACCAGATTCTTTACGTATTCCAACCAAAATTTGCTGCTTATACTTCCAAAATTCGGAAAATAACGAGCCATTTCATTTTGGAAGCTGTGGTTTCGCCCCAAACAAATGGTGCATATTTTCACATCAAACGCACTTGATTAATGTTTAAGCACCTTCAAAAGGGTTGAAATAAGGTCTTCGAAGTGCTCGTTTTTAGTTTCTCGCTTTATCTTTTTCAGAATTAGCGCTAGAGGAACGCGAAACGCTTCACTGTTGACAGAAACTCGGTGAGCGCCGACAATTCCGAAAACTACCGAAAATTTTACCGAAAACTCTAAAATTGGAGCGGCAAATTTAAATGAGCGAATCACAGTCGAGCAAATTCGAATGTTGGAATCTGATTGTACCATCAGGAACTTGACGGGAAGGCGAGTTTTTGTCTTGATGTTGAGTTGGTTTGATTACGAGTCCCTGTTTGAGCGAGCAATTCAATAAATAGATGGGTCCAGCCATTCAATTCAATAGATAAGTAATACAGCTCACACAAGTTTAGCAATAGTTAACACTGGGGACACTATTTAGTCTATTTACAATTAAATAGGATATAATCTGATGCCTAGATAAAAAATAAAAACGTATTGCTTACATCGTATCATAATGTATTAAAAAGAAAAGAGAAGTCAATTATTCATTAGGTTTTCCCTGTCACATTTACTTGATTTAGACCAAACCAAAGGTGCGGCCCAAAATATCTGATAGAATGTTTGCCATTCATAACTGTTCTGTATATTGTTATAACAATGTCATTGTTTCTTAGTACATAATGTTGTACTCAGGAACCAATCCGTGTTTGACTTTGTACATCAATATTGCAATATCTTGGATTCTTCTGTTCTGCAACGTAGAGGTAGCTTCGCTCTTTTTAGTAGGTAGTTTTTCATTGCCGTTTGATTTATCGCAATAGATTATCTTCATTGCCTTTTCTTATATCCTCTCCTTTTTCTGAGACCAGAAGATTTGGCAAAGTTCCAAACAGCGACACGGCTGTTGACTTGACTGCTAATATTTCCAAGTTTCCTACAAACGTCATCGTGACGCCACGAGTAAATTGCGCATAATTTCGCAAAAAACATCGATTTTCTGCATCTTCATGACCAAAACAATGGAGAGTGACAGACATGACAAATCAGTTGCACTGGATTGCAGTAAAATGTATTTCTAAGGTTTATGCAGGATGACCGGATACATTTGGCCAGCGGTGTATGACAGAGCACGGGCTGTAGGGAACTATGAATTAAAAAAGTAGATTTACGTTTGTTACAGATAGTCATACATTCTTTCTATCTCTACACTCTTTCTTTTTTATACGAATAATGTTTATGAGAATATTCAGGCTCGGAATCATCAGTTTTTAAGAGTATTATAAGGATGTTGCCAGCCTCAGCTGGCATATTTGTGCTTCATTTTTCAGCAGTTGCCTGTTTTGCGATGTTCATAAAAGAGAATCGCATGACTAACATAAATACTTCAAGAATATATTCAGGCTCAAAACGAAACTTTCTTAAGAATAGCGAGGCAGGAAAAAATTTATAGTGTTCTTGCAAAAAAAAAGTGTATCTCTCCTGCAAAGGGTGCCATTTCAATCCCCGCGCTCTGGAGGGCCCTGGAGCAAGTGACATGAATGGCTCGGTCTAGGTAATTTCAATCTGCCACACGTGGGGATTAAAATTGTTACTTGATATGTGAGAAACAAAATAAACTGCAAATACTCACTCCATGTGTCATACACCAATCTTAATTTTAACTCAGAGTTTCCTGCAGCCCATGGACAAATCGTGCACTACTGCGCAACAAAACATTCCTGCGGAGGAGAATGTGATTTTGGCGCCAAAAGAGAACAACGGTTGTTGTGGGCCTAAGTTTTGAATTTGAGGTGAAAAAGAAATTGAAGGTGTAATTAATTAAAATATTGCAGAAAAGAAACAGCGAAAATGGCTAGCGGTGGAAAATCATTAGATATGGAAAATGGGGCAAGTCTAAATGGGGAATTCAGTATATTTTGCAAGAACCTGGCCACAATACAAAGCAAGTTTCTCGATGACTGGACTTCAACCTGGATTGACAATGATTCGAGAACTGCGAATGAATTTGAAATGGCAATTGAAATGTGTCGAGGTATGATATGAACAGAAGAAATCAATGACAACACTACACGTATTGGGACGAGTGCAGTTTAGCGGGCGGCGTTAAATGTCATATTCCATTCCTAACCCTAACCCTAGGCCTAACCCTAACCCTTACTTACCCTTTCTAACCCTAACTTACCCTAACTAACGCTAAATTACGCCGAAAACGCTTTTCTGAAACCCTTACCGTATGCCAAACAACAACACAACATTCGAATGCCGCCCGCTAAACTGCACTCTAGCCCACGTATTTTTATAAAGAACTAAGAAATTGAGACCGCACAAAAAGTTTCTTAAAATTATCAAATTTTTTGAGTCAGTAGAGGATCTTTAGTTTAGTGGTGGTGGAAAAAAGTTGGAAAAATAATATTTGCCTTCCTTCCTGCGATTGCAAACCGAACGAACGTCAAACTAGAATCGATCCTTCCACTGTTTGTTTTATCAATTTTCTTTGGTCACATATTTCAGTTGAATTGCAAAATTGTGTACAGTGTAATACTAATAGATAAGCCACTAGGATGAATACTTGTCTTTTAAAGCCAGGGCACATGACATGTTGCATTATGCAGCTATAATTTTATTTCCCCGTCTAGATATCAACACCAAATTGCGTTCTAGCAGTTATTAAAAAGATATCTTGCAGTTTCACAGTTTCTCACATTTCTCTACTGAGTGGCCAGAGCTGGCGGAAAAAAATACAAAAAGGGGCCAAGGCCTCGGCCTATCACTTATCACTCTTCCAGCCCAGCTCCGGCCAAACCCTGGCCATTGGTCAGAGCCTCTGCACCCTCCTTCAAAACATTGGAATAAATGTGAGACAATTTATAATACAGTATATAACCATTTTCACTTCATTTTTTATTACTTGGCCCTGGATGCTAGGATCTGTACTTGTAGGTTAGGTTAGTGCAAGGTTCAGTTTTGCTTCATTTTTGTCACTGAAATGTCTTTCAGGTCATCAATACATACTTTGCTCAGCAAATCAAAATCCAGCAATCATTGTCACCCATTTTACCCCCAGCCTGCCCTTTTTATGCCCCTGCACACCCCATATCTCATTTTTTGATATTTGTTTTCAATGCAGGTGATATTGAAAAGCTTAGACAACAGATTGCAGGTAAGGGGATGTTTCCTTTTTCAATTTCTTTTAGTGATATTGGGCCCCAAAGCTTGTAACATCTGATCTGTATCTTGTATGAAATATATAGTAAAATCATGCAATCAAAATACACCTGACTTGTTTTTATTAATGGCCTTGTTTTGGAACTTTTTTGACAATTTCTTCATTCAAAACTTTTAACCATGGATTTGGATTTAGCATCCAAAGCTTAGCCTAGATTCAAACTTTTTAATCCTTGTGTTTGCAATTTTATGATAATAATATAAGGTGTCCCAAAAAAATTGTGCCCTGTTTGCTTGAAGATTGCGACAAAATGGCGAAAGATTCTCATCAAACTTGTGCATGATGTTGCTCTTCAGATATTGATTGATTCCATTCCTACTGGCTCTTGCTCATGGCAACTCTGGCTCTTGGTAACATTACCAAATATGCTCACTGAAAAAAGTTAATTTTCTTTAGATCAAGAATTAAGAAGAACCCAGATGGAGGAAATTTGTGATAAAATACGAAACCTTGAGTTGGTCAAAAATAGCTTGGAAGAAGAGTTTATGCAATACAAAAAGGAGCTTGAGGAACAAAAGTCAAAATTAGAAGCTGACACAAAAGGTTAAATCTTCGTAGAACTTGTTATTTGAAAATTTCTGCCATTAGAAGAAAACTTGGTAATNGTATTGGTCCATCAGTTGCCGCCCTCTTAAACGATCACAGAAAATAACAGCACAGAGAATGAGGAACATTGAAAAACTTGCATAAATACTGACAAAAGCAAGAGAGAGACAATGAAATGTGTAAAAAAGGCATATTAAAACAGACAAATGGTTTGAAGGGGGAGAATTCTTTGCATCTGGGAGTTTCTTGTCTGTAAATATGTATGCAAACTTTAACTTGATTTTGCCGAAATATGTGTTTTGCAGTAATTGCGTAATTTTGAAGAAAGATATCACAAGAACCAGATGAGCTATTGAAATGAAATTTGGAATGCATGTATCTTAGTCCCTTGTGAAGGGCAAGGACCAAGAAAATGGGGGCTAACTTGGATGCTTTAGCAACATGAAGCCTTTAAAACTGAGATAAATGAATCAATTTTAGAAATTTTGATGTACTTCCTTAATTTCCTTTGTTCAACAAACATTTTGAAAAAAAATTCTGGTCTGTGCCCTAGAGTATGGTTTAATCTAGTTATACAGAAAATCTCATCAAAATCAAACATATGAGCTAAGAGCTGTGTTTATTTGAAAACATGCACCTTTTGGGCCCATTATTCTGCTGATGACGTCATAATTATGTAAATTTATGAAAATTTTCAACTGAAAAATTATTTTTATTTCATCACATACCTATATCAATAATTTGGTGTGGTCAAACTAAGCCTGTCTTTGAAATAGATTATTAACCTTAAGAGTATTATAAGGATGTTGCCAGCCTCGGCTGGCATGTTTGTGCTTCATTTTTCAGCAGTTGGCTGTTTTGCGATGTTCATATTAAGAGAATCGCATGACTGACATAAATACTTCAAGAATATATTCAGGCTCAAAACGAAACTTTCTTAAGAATAGCGAGGCAGGAAAAAATTTATAGTGTTCTTGCAAAAAAAGGTGTATCTCTCCTGCAAACAAGGCCCCCGATGAGATCAGAAAAGTGGGGGGGGCCAAACTTGATACAAAAAATTTATCACAATACAACGTGATGAGCTGCCTTTCAAAACTGCATGATTTGTCAAAAAGTGGGGGGGCCATGGCCCCCCCGGCCCCCCCGTCGTCGGAGGCCCTGGCAAAGGGTGCCATTTCAATCCCCGCGCTCTGGAGGGCCCTGGAGTAAGTGGCATGAATGGCTCGGTCTAGGTAATTTCAATCTGCCACACGTGGGGATTAAAATTGTTACTTGATATGTGAGAAACAAAATAAACTGCAAATACTCACTCCATGTGTCATACACCAATCTTGATTTTAACTCAGAGTTTCCTGCAGCCCATGGACAAGTCGTGTACTACTGCGCAACAAAACATTCCTGCGGAGGAGAATGTGATTTTGGCGCCAAAAGAGAACAACGGTTGTTGTGGGCCTAAGTTTTGATTTTGAGGTGAAAAAGAAATTGAAGGTGCAATTAATTAAAATATTGCAGAAAAGAAACAGCGAAAATGGATAGCGGTGGAAAATCATTAGATATGGAAAACGGGGCAAGTCTAAATGGGGAATTCAGTATATTTTGCAAGAACCTGGCCACAATACAAAGCAAGTTTCTCGATGACTGGACTTCAACCTGGATTGAAAATGATTCGAGAACTGCGAATGAATTTGAAATGGCAATTGAAATGTGTCGAGGTATGATCTGAACAGAACAAATCGATGACAACACTACACGTATTTTTTATAAAGAACTAAGAAATTGAGACCGCACAAAAAGTTTCTTAAAATTATCAAATTTTTTTGAGTCAGTAGTGAGTAGCCTAGGATCTTTTTATTAGTGGGGGTGGAAAAAAGTTGGAAAAATAATATTTGCCTTCCTTCCTGCGATTGCAAACCGAAGGAACGTCAAACTAGAATCGATCCTTCCACTGTTTGTTTTATCAGTTTTCTTTGGTCACATATTTCAGTTGAATTGCAAAATTGTGTACAGTGTAATACTAATAGATAAGCCACTAGGATGAATACTTGTCTTTTAAAGCCAAGGCACATGTTGCATTTATGCAGCTATAATTTTATTTCCCCGTCTAGATATCAACACCAAATTGCGTTCTAGCAGTTATTAAAAAGATATCTTGCAGTTTCACATTTCCTCACATTTCTCTACTGAGTGGCCAGAGCTGGAGGAAAAAAATACAAAAAGGGGCCAAGGCCTCGGCCTATCACTCTTCCAGCCCAGCTCCGGCCAAACTCTGGCCATTGGTCAGAGCCTCTGCATCCTCCTCCAAAATATTGGAATAAATGTGGGACAATTTATAATACAGTATATAACCATTTTCACTCCATTTTTTATTACTTTTGGCCCTGGATGCTAGGATCTGTACTTGTAGGTTAGGTTAGTGTAAGGTTCAGTTTTGCTTCATTTTTGTCACTGAAATGTCTTTCAGGTCATTGATACAGCAAATCAAAATCCAACAATCATTGTCACCCATTTTACCCCCAGCCTGCTCTTTTTATGCCCCATGCACACCCCATATCTCATTTTTTGATATTTGTTTTCAATGCAGGTGATATTGAAAAGCTTAGACAACGGATTGCAGGTAAGGGGATGTTTCCTTTTTCAATTTCTTTTAGTGATATTGGGCCCCAAAGCTTGTACCATCTGATCTGTATCTTGTATGAAATATATCGTAAAATCATGCAATCAAAATACACCTGACTTGTTTTTATTAATGGCCTTGTTTTGGAACTTTTTTGACAATTTCTTCATTCAAAACTTTTAACCAGGGATTTGGATTTAGCATCCAAAGCTTAGCCTAGATTCAAACTTTTTAATCCTTGTGTTTGCAATTTTATGATAATAATATAAGGTGTCCCAAAAAAATTGTGCCCCGTTTGCTTGAAGATTGGGACAAAATGGCGAAAGATTCAGTTCAGTTCAGTTCAGTTCATATATTTTAAAATTCCTCTACATACAATATCTCAATAAAAACACTAATTACATACAATGACTACAAATTACATAAACATACTTATAACATACAATGAATAACAATTACATAAGATGTTGCATGCAGGGGAATTTCTTTAGGAGGAGCTCTCTCAATAGCTAAACTAATCGAGGAGAGAGCACCCCCTTTCAAAGATGGTCTTGAATCTTATTTAATCATTTATCGAGGGACCAGAGCGATATTTATCACTTTAGGATCAACTTTGATAGTTCTTCATGAATAAAAAGGCTTTAAGCTTTTGACGAAAACTGAAAGCAGATGACGATGTCTTTATATCAACTGGAATGTTGTTCCAAGATTTAGCACCAAAGAAACGCACAGACCTGATACCGTATTGCAAGGTATTTTTTCGATTTNGCCCTGTTTGCTTGAAGATTGCGACAAAATGGCGAAAGATTCTCATCAAACTTGTGCATGATGTTGCTCTTCAGATATTGATTGATTCCATTCCTACTGGCTCTTGCTCATGGCAACTCTGGCTCTTGGTAACATTACCAAATATGCTCACTGAAAAAAGTTAATTTTCTTTAGATCAAGAATTAAGAAGAACCCAGATGGAGGAAATTTGTGATAAAATACGAAACCTTGAGTTGGTCAAAAATAGCTTGGAAGAAGAGTTTATGCAATACAAAAAGGAGCTTGAGGAACAAAAGTCAAAATTAGAAGCTGACACAAAAGGTTAAATCTTCGTAGAACTTGTTATTTGAAAATTTCTGCCATTAGAAGAAAACTTGGTAATTGCTTTGAGAATCAAAGCAACCAGGATTAAAGCGATATTCTTCCAAATTCAAGAACATTTATTGAGAAAGATTTCTTGAAATTTCATTGTTTTGAGAATAATTACAAAATTGTGAAACTTGATTCTTACCTACTGTAAGAACATAACCTAAGAAACTATTTATTTTGACAAAGAGTCCTTAACATATTTTTACTTTATTTTCACTCATTTCATGTTTCATATTACTGGGAAGGTACTTGAGTAAAGTCAAAATATTGGAAAGGCTTTTGTGAAACTTTGTTTTGAAATGTTCAGGGGGGCACAGGTAGTGAGCATGAAGATTATTATGGAACTTTTAAGAAACTCATAAGAAACTCTGAGTACTCAAAATCTGTCAATTTTAAGAAACTTCCAGTACTGGCCGAAATTTTTAGTTTCTTATGAAAATATATGTGCATTGTACAGTACTTCATAAACTAAGGCTTTCTTGATGAGTATGCTATTCAGGCATCACATTAATTTACGAGAGCAAGCAAGCAAGCACCGCTCTCAGGAACAAAACGTCACAAGACATTAGTTGTTGGCACCTTTATTGTACTCAGAACGAATAGATTACAGGCACATTTCTCCCAGCCATTTACTCATGGGCACAGAATTATTTTTATGAGGCCTGCTGCTATTTCCCCAACTGATTTAGATGTTTAGTAATTCCAATGTTTTCAAAGCTTCAGACGAGTACTTTCATACTGCTGTTCATGAAATGCAAAACCATGATCGTTGTTCTAAAAATTATAATGATATTAAAATCCTCTTTCTGGTTTTAAAGTTATTCCTTTCAAAGCATTCAATAGAGAAAGATGTGATACCCATTTACACTCGCCTTTTAAAGATTTGACCAGATTTGATGCATCTCACATTCTCATTTTATATCTTCAGATATCAATGCGTTGGAAAAAGTGACAATGGCAAAGAAAGAAAAGGTTTCTAAAGCATTAGCTTTCTTCAAAGAGAGGCTAGGATTAGAATTCAAAAGCTTAAAAGGAGGTAATTCATTTTAAAACTGTATCAAGTTTTTTCATGGTGCTTTTTAAGCAGGGGTGGATCAGAGGTCCGATCTCATTGTTGGTCACAATGTCACACATCCCACAATGTCAAACCTGTTACGTAGAACAAGGAGAGTTGCTAGCCTGCGTGGAGACTTTATTTTCCACTGCGAAGGTAAAGTCAGCATGCAGGCTAGAGAGTTGCCTGCTCTCTGTCATTAGACCAAAGAAATCATGAGGTGTGGATATATCAACAGGAGGGACCAGGACGCTGTCTCAACAAGCTTAGCTTCTCATTTTCCTAAACCTACCATTGGGAATGCTATAAAATTGAAGAGCAACTTATGATCATAAATGCTAGCGAAAGAACAGTATTTGAAAATATTTTTGGCAATATTTTTACTTTTTCACCTGGTAGATTTGGGCAAATAACGAAATAGCATATTGATGTCAGTTGTTTTCATTTCAGAGGATCAAATCAGAGTTATATTTACAAATGTTGATGAAGTTGACAAAAATAGACAGTTTACTTTTGATACAAAGATCGTGGATTCTAAATATATCAGTAAGTATAACTAATCTTTAATTCTTACTATTTTGAATATACTTTGTATTTTGCAATCATTATTTCCCTTGAAACCTTTTTGTCTTTGGGAGACTTGGGCGAAACAACTGTTGTCAGGGCTACCAATCATGGATCACTTATGTTACTTTTATTCCCAGATGACTTCATTTTCACTTGTCAAATTAAATGATGAAAGGGATTGAAACTTTGGGTAACTAAGTAAAACTTTGTTGATTTGGCAAACACCATAGCTGTTTTCTGGCTTATCCAGTAAACAGCAAAAACAAGCATCTTTGAATTCGCATCACTCAAAAAATCTTTTGCCAGGTCATTTGGTTTGCTATTGTTCATGTTCGACCACAATGCCATGCTGTTTTTGACCAGGTGGTTTGACCAAATTGCGTTGTCTAGATAAGATGTTCAGGGATGCTTTTCGATAAAGAGCAATTGTTTGTGAACTCAAATTGCTTAGCAATCTTCAAGGATTTATGTTGCTCAATTTTCAATATCAACTACAGTTTTGCAACATGAGGCAATTATACGATTCCCTATTGTACAAATTTGTTGTGCAGGGACCAATATTATGTTTACTTGCAGTACCTGCATTTTCCTTGCTAATCATTGCACGACGGAATCTTAGTTAAACTGCACCCAGCTTTTGCATCGCAACGAGGATTCCGTCTTGCAGCATTCATAAATGTGGAAAACCATCCCAGTCCATTTATCCTGGAGTCTACCGTATGTTCACCGTTGATATTCGTAACTCAACACTCAACATCGGGTGATGCAAACAAGTGAAACTTTTTGAAGATCATCAACATTTTTATAAAATAGATCCTAAAAAATCTCTTTGTGCATTCGTGTCAAGGATTCTAGATTGATCTTAGACATATTGCAAAGACTTGAATGAAATTGCATCAAATTTGTTGGAATTTGTGCTGCTAGAAGTCGCCTGGTTTTGAACCATACTTCAAAATCACAGGAACTTATTTTCAATTTGAATTGTCACTCTGCAATACCACTTAAATGTATTGCCTACGTCCCCGATAAAGCTCTTTTATCATGTAAACTCAAGAGCTAACAAGATATTGCACGGAATCGCTTTTTGGCTAAAAATTCAATATTTTGTAAGATACTATTGCTGTAGACATGTTTTTTATAATTTTATTTCTGCGTTTCAATAGAATAAAATAACGATCATCTATTAAAATTATTATTTCCTTGACATAAACTCACAAAAAGAAGCTTTCAAGATTGCTAACATAATCAAAATTTGGTGATTTTTTAAACAGTTTCACTTTTTATTAGGTCACATGATATTTTTCAATCATAATTTTCATTGCTCTATTGTTTTCTTTTTTCTAGTCTCCAACTGCAATCCTCCAGTGAGACCCCTTGACACTTTCATAAAAGACCTCAATGAATCCAACAACTTTGCGAAGTTCGTCATCAATGTACGGAAAGCTTTCAAGAAAGAAATCACAGAAGAAAATTGTCAAAATATTCCACAAAATGGTATCCAGTAGAATGCAACACAAGAAAGTGTAAATATGGTGTTTGTGTAGTGCTTTGGGATCCAGCTCTTCTATCAAATGCTTTCTGAGACATGTTGTACCAGCTGTGGCTACATTACATTACATTATTCTCTTGCCTCAATAATTTTTGAAATCTTCCATCATTATCAGGAATTTTTATTTGTATATTTGGAAAGCTCTTATGGATCTTTAGAATCTTTTGATGCAAATGTATATGCAAGGCGAGTACTGTGCTACCTTTATCACAGTTTTTGCCCCACCTTGTTTAAACGCTATCCATGGGTAGTTAGACACCGCAAGTATGCTGATATGGTTTTACGGAGGAAAATTTTCCAACTACCCTTACAAAAAATCGTCCACCTTGCCATGCTCTATCAACAAAATTATCACGAAAATATAAATGCCAAGCAGAAAGTTTAAAATTTCAGTTTATCAATCTCAAGTGTGAAGCTTTATCTAGCCAGGCTTTCGCCTTCAAATTTGGCATGTGATCAGACCTGCTTCATATCTCCATTTGAAACCAATCTGATTTTAAAGTGAGATATACACAGCGAGTCAGCTAAATATGTGTTCACGCCTAACTTAATCCTGCCTCTCTCCACTGCTGCAACTGCAATCAACTGCGGACATCTTAATTAAAGTGTAATTTAACATTTTCCAATTCATTTCTGCGAATGTAAAGCTAAAGTCTGTCTCAAATAAAATTTCACGCGAGATTTGTTATTACGCAAAATTATTCATGCAGCACATTTCAGTTCGTGTTATTCGTGGGCATTTGCACGTGACATCTAATTTAGGACAGCGACAAGCGACAACATCTCCTTCATTAGGCCGTAAATGTGCAGTTGACAGCTCAACATTACTTGCCAGAACTCAGCTTGTCATAGAAACACTGTTTAATTTAAGTCGAAATTTACTCGAAACTTTATGTTCTGGCGCTAAGTGTTCAACTGTGTACTAGATAATCTTTCATCTATTTGCATATGGTTTTACAGTACTCTATGTAGTTTCATTGCTTTTCCGCTTCTTCATTCACCCTAACTACAGTAAATCCCCGTATATAAGAATGAAATCTCCGCATACAAGAACCTTGAAAAATAAAGACCCACAGGCTACTGTCCCTAAATTTGGCACCTTGTCATTCATTAAGAAAAACCTATTTCAGTTTTTTTGGAAAGGTAATAAAGTTAATTTTCGATGGTCCTTATTTCATCTTTCTCCAAAAAAGAACGTTTGAGAACTTTTATACCCTGCAATTATTATTAAGTACTTTTTGAATAAGAACCTTATTCTGCCTCGCCCTGAAAAGAGTAGGTTCTTATATGCGGTGATTTACTGTACATTTCCTGTCACAAGTTGGCACTGTCCTTTTGTTGCTACACCAGTACAATGCGATAAACGAAAAGCAAACTAAGAGCTTTATTCCGCTGAACAAACAAGAAACAAGCTTCAAAGATGGCGCAAAGACGAAGTAGCTTGTCATTCCTTGCGCATGCGAAAAATGCTGTCAAAGGGGCTTACCGGCATGCTCTGTGAATACATTCTTTTATTGACTCATGGCCCACGAAAATGGTCGCCAACGAAAAAGATAGCATGCGCAAGGCATGTTGGCTGCAAAGGCCTCTTTAAAGAAAAGACATGATAATCAATAAATATGAAACATTTGAAAGAATGGGAAAATAAAAAAGAGTCAAATACACGGATGGATTTTAATCAAATATTCAGAAGATACTAAACTTGTTAGCCTTAAAGACACTCCCATATTTACATTACATTTGAAAATAAATCTTTTTTATTATTGCGAAGCTGTTATTACAAATTATAATTATGTTGGAAATTTAAAGGGGCATGCAGGTTAATCAAAGTTCGCCAGTTCTTACTTAGGGACCGTTCATCATTTACAGAGGGGTTGGTACTGAAGAGAAATGTTTTCTTGTCCAAAAATCTTCTTACCCAACTCTAAAAGCGACAGCAAAAACATCTACCTAACAATTTTCAGGTTGAACAAATTTTGCCTAGCCCCTACCTATAAACATGGTTTCAATGTCAAACGATGTAAATTGTAAATTCAATACTGTAAATATTGATGACAAATATGAGCAAAGTAAACACTGAAAGTGAAATAGATAATGTTGATAATATTGATGATGATATTGAGATAATTTTGGACTTTAAACATTTCGTATTAATTGGTGGGAAAATTTTGTTTTTCCAACCTTGAAATTAAATGAAAAAATATTTACCCAACCTTTTTATGTTAGAAAATTTCTCTTACCCAACCCATTTCTCTTCAGTACCAACCCCTTTATAAATAATGAACAGTCCCTTAAATTCCACAAACTTAGCCTGTAAATGATGTAATTTTTGTGTTTGAACTATCGACAGCGTTATTTTAAACTTTGCTTGAATTATTAGGCTGTTTCAAAATTCTTACCCTACAAGAAATTTTTGCGTAAAACTGTGATAGTGAAATTTAAACAAAATCAGTTTTTTTTCGCAAAAGAGATATACTCATAGACAGAGCTAGCTTCTTCAGTTACCTAATGTCACTTGACGTAAAAAATAATAAATATTGTATGGCAGCGTTACAAGTCCTTTTCTGTGATGCGAGGATTTGTGAAACATCTCCTGAGTTCAGTATAGCAAAAGTAATGCCCTTTTAAATCTCCACAACTAGTTTTATAAATTCCTACGAATAATCCTGAGCAAATTCCGTTAAATTTCTTCGACATAATTGGCGGGAAATACGCCCTTCCTTTTTCCAATTTCGCCAGTCCACCAACCATTATCCGCTCGAGCAACGATATTGATGACGTCGCCAGGATGAATGGTCAATTCGTCCTTCTGTGCAGCGTTGTACTCGTAAATGGCACGGCAACGTTTCCCAGTTTGAGAATTGGATTGAGATACGTCTTCAAATTCATCTGAAAAAAGGAGATAAATTTTTTGGTTTGATACACTCAGGTAATACTCCTATTTTCCAAGAAACTGGTTTGAAACAAATCATAACTGGGATGGACAAAACTTCAAGAAACTTGTACTACACGTATTTTTTTATAAGAAACTAAGAATTTGGGCCAGTACTGAGAGTTTCTTAAAATTATCAGATTTTGAGTACTCAAAGTTTCTTACGAGTTTCTTAGAGGTTCCATAACAATCTTCATGTTCACTACCTGTGCCCTCATGAATATTTCAAAACAAGGTTTTTTAAGCCTTTCCAATGTTTAGACATTACTCAAGTACCTTACGACTAATATGATACAGGAAACAAGTGAAAGTAAAGTAAAAATATGGTCAATAATTTCCTTTATCAAAGTAAATAGTTTCTTAACTTACATTTTCTCAGTACTGGAGTTTCTTAATTTTTTGGCGATCTGAGTGTTGAGTTTCT
>REGL01000009.1:137138-153183 GCA_004194395.1 Aurelia aurita complex sp. Pacific | reverse complement strand
GCAAATTAATTGTTTCCATTCACATCAGCACTGACGAGTATATCACTCTTCAGAAAACTGGCAATGACTCTCTGATAATGAATGTAGCTTACTTAAAATATTCAGGATCATCAGTCATGAGCGGACACTTTTGTCAAAAGCTTGAGGGGCAAGCCACTGTTTCACGTAAGAACAATTTTTCTCCCCATAGTTTTCGGATACAAGGCAGCATAGGGCTCAAATCTTTCGAATCTTTAAAAGGGTGGGTGTAAAATCATAAGACATTTTTCTTTAAATTAAATGGCTTGAAAGGAACTTATGGTACTTTGCTGTAAATCTGCCTTGGAAATTTCTTGATATCTTGATTTTTCTCAACAAGGCGGCACTTTAATTCTTTTTGACAAAATTGACCGAAAGTTTTGAAAAAATTCAAATCATCGTAAATCCTAGACCAATAGAGAAAAATGATATAACCTCCAAGTGAAGCATAATTTTTGAAGGTCTACAATATGGTGGTAAACAGAAATCTATAGCTTTTCTGCTTTAGGATTTAGAGATTTGATGACGTCATAGCATCAAATTGAATAAATGCCGCCATTTTGAAAATAATGAAGATATCAGTAAATGTCCACGGCAGATTTACAGCAACAAACCTCAAGTTCCTTCCAAGCCATTTAATTCAAAGATTTGATTCCTATGTCATACAAGGCAACCGTTTTCTGCACCAACTGGGAAGAGATCACTGCCTCCAAACCACAGGTGTTCCTGTCGTGTACGTACTGAGTACAAACTAACCACACACAAAAACTTGCACGATCTACAATTCGTCTTGGTAACTGAGACCCAACAGTATCAACCAAATGTTTCGATCAGCATTCAAAGTCTGTCTCAAATTAGGTGTCACGTGAAAATGTCCGCTTTCAATTGATGTGTCTTGATGATTAATTTTTGCGTACTCGCAAATCTCAGGTGACAGTTACTTGAGGCAGACTTCAGTTTGAAAGCCCAGCTAATATCTGAGATGTTCCTTGGCTTGGCCACTACAGAGCATATGGCAATAGCGTTGATTTCAGGAAGCTGAGTGTCATCTCGCTCGTGAAGTTCTTTTGGGTCATCCGGCAGTTTACGGTTTGTCCTAGGAAACTTATGTGCCCCCCATGCAATAGCTTAATGCTCATGCGCCCGTCAGAGTTCCAGCCCAAAGCGCTACTGCGCATGTGCATTAACCTACTGCACGGGGGGACACAGGCATTTCCTCGGACAAATCGTATCTCGTCTCCCCAACAAAAACTGTCATAAAGGCACACTGTCGTGGCGCTGATTGGATGAATAATACAATAAATCTGAATAGAATTAGGTAAGCTTCAGTAATTTCGCTGTACACTGAAATTCGTGAAGTTGATAACGATCGGACTCCTTTTGTTCTTGAAACAAAGTATGAGCCATGGGCATAAAGGCTTGGTAATTATTCCAAGGCCAGGTCTTTGTTAGCGATCAAAACATCGCAACTAGCCAATCACAGCCACGAAAGTGTGCCTTTAAGATTTATCAATTACAGGAAATAAACTTACGAAGCAAGTAAACATAATCTGTTCTTGTGGCTTTTTTTCAGTACCCCTTGTTTTCATAAGTGTGTCAATGTCAGCAGCAGTGTTTATGTTTTCAGTATCAGCATTCAACTTATCGAAGCACTAAAACAAAACACGAAATACCATCAATCAAATACNCCTTTTGTTCTTGAAACAAAGTATGAGCCATGGGCATAAAGGCTTGGTAATTATTCCAAGGCCAGGTCTTTGTTAGCGATCAAAACATCGCAACTAGCCAATCACAGCCACGAAAGTGTGCCTTTAAGATTTATCAATTACAGGAAATAAACTTACGAAGCAAGTAAACATAATCTGTTCTTGTGGCTTTTTTTCAGTACCCCTTGTTTTCATAAGTGTGTCAATGTCAGCAGCAGTGTTTATGTTTTCAGTATCAGCATTCAACTTATCGAAGCACTAAAACAAAACACGAAATACCATCAATCAAATACCCATTCTCTAGCAAATTTGATCAAACATTTTAGGCCCGTTTTGAAGAATACTTATGACGATGATTCTCTTGTATCCCTGCGGTAAACCTTATAAAATCGCTTGTGGTTTGAGAATGATATCATCGATTTTGACAAACACGAAAACACAAAACAACTGGGAGTGTTTCCACGAGAATAACCTAAAATATCGTATACAGCTTTTATCTAACCATGTTATCGAGAATCTTCGCCGCCCAAGAAAGTTGAAGCTGTTCGTCCGGGATTTTGGAATTTGAACCGTTAGGTTACGTACGAGCCGTATTCTAATCGAATAGACAAATTCAATTCAATGAAGTTGTGCCATAAAAATTGCGAATGGCAATAGTCAGGTCATACGTCTAGNAATACTTATGACGATGATTCTCTTGTATCCCTGCGGTAAACCTTATAAAATCGCTTGTGGTTTGAGAATGATATCATCGATTTTGACAAACACGAAAACACAAAACAACTGGGAGTGTTTCCACGAGAATAACCTAAAATATCGTATACAGCTTTTATCTAACCATGTTATCGAGAATCTTCGCCGCCCAAGAAAGTTGAAGCTGTTCGTCCGGGATTTTGGAATTTGAACCGTTAGGTTACGTACGAGCCGTATTCTAATCGAATAGACAAATTCAATTCAATGAAGTTGTGCCATAAAAATTGCGAATGGCAATAGTCAGGTCATACGTCTAGCGACCTACCTCTATATTCTTTGGTGCACAGTCTCTCATAAATTCTACATAAGCCTTTAACATACTCTTGATGTAAGCAATTCTTTCCTCCTCCTGGGCTTGCATAGCCTGCAAAAAAAGATAAAGAAGATGCCCTAGTGGGTGAAATGAATCAGCAATGGAAAAAAGTGCAAGAGACCCGTTTTTTAGTACTTAGGCCCTCTTTTAACCGTACACTACACGTATTTCTTATAAGAAACCACTTATAAGAAATGGTAGACTCAATTTTTAGAAAGATAAGAAACAACCCTACCTGAATTTAAAAAGCTAAGGAACTTTTATAATTTGCAGTTTATATTTTCCTATTGCACTCAAAAATGTTTTGACACTGTAAAGCAACTGTTTGGACATCATTTTGAGTGCTGATTATGTTATTTACTTGTTTTGAGATCTTATCAAGTAATTTGGGAGCCCTTTGGACAAAACAATATTAACTCTACATTTTTGGCATTAAAAATATATCAAACACGTAAGAAACTTTTGGTAGCAAAATGGCCCAAAATTTAAGAAACTGCCTACCAGCCCTGGACCTTAGCTTCCTATAAAAAAGACATGTATATATAGACGAGAGACAAATATTTTGAGGAATAGTTTATGGTGCCTGTCACGCTACTTTGATGCTGCTCCGTGAATAAACAGAGCCCAAAATTAAAGGGAATAGACATAGCTATCTACATCGAGTGGCCACTATAAATAAGCAGAAGAAAATCCACTCATCGTTCCTTTAGGTACACAATGAAACAGTACGTTTCAAACTTATTAAATACAATAGGGTACATTTTTAACTTGGCCCGGGCCAGCTTTAACCATGTCCATTCCCTTTAAGACAGCTCAAATTTTACGAGATTTAGCGTTATGAATTTTCAAAAGTGGGGACTTTTTTCTGGCTCACCCGGTATTTCCACGTCACATCATGTCACTTAAAAAATCACACTCTTTAATTGGCCACGAGGTTTGAAAAACTCTGATTTAAGCGACAGTATGCAGCATCAATTTCCTGTAATAAGTTTAATTCCCAATTCAATCTATCGATGGTACCCCCAAGCTAGACTGATGACATTCGTCTAAGTTTTGCCGCCATTGAATTGTTATTTATTGTTGGGGGTATCGTCGGGAGGAAATGGAGCGAAAAAGGACTCACGTAATAAGCCTACCCCCAAAAATGCAGATGAAGAAAAAATCGAAACAATGTGCTAGTGTCTTGTTGAGTAGTCATTAAAGCAAACACTTACGCCACAGGAGCTAACCAAGGCTGAATCCAACGCTAACCTTGCTCTCTCTGTTTCGATGACTTTTTTTACATGTTCCTTGTCTGAAACAGAATTGCACGTCATAGAAAATCTAGAAGTAGATAGTATCAAGGAAGGATTGCTCCTCCGTAAAGGCTGATCTCAACTGCAGTAGTTTTGGTGGGCGACCTGCGCGCTTGCCTAATGCGCATGCTCTCTAGCAACACAGCATGCGCACTGTGCGTTGGTTGCCGACCGAAATTACTGCAAGTGGAGGACGGCCTTAAAACTGCTAAGGAAAATGTGGAAGAATGAAGATTCTATGGAAACCAATAAAGATTCTGTCAATGGTGGTAAAAATAAATATTCTGTGATTTTAAGATGCTGCAATAGATGATTACGCTAAGGATGGCGGTGAGGAACTTTTTACCAAGACGCGTTGCGTTCTTTAATCGAATTACTATAGAATTGTTAAAGATTCGTAATTCGAACACAATGCATCTTGGTAAAAAATTCCTCGCCTCCATCTTTAGCGTAATAGTCGATTCCAACTTGAAGGAAAGCATATTTTCTTGGTCTTTTTATGAAAGAAACGACTGCCAGCAGAGACTGAGGTAGAATATGGACAGCCACTAATATGGACAGTAGAATAGAATAGGACAGTAGAATAGGACAGTAAGGACATAATATTTTATTCGATAAGATTTTCTAATATTGGTAAAATAATCGTCATTAAAACGAGACATAAAAACAAAATTTTCTGGGACAAATTATGGGAATTATACCATCTGCAAGCTTTCTGAGAGAAAAAAGTTAACACTTTGCTGAAATTGTGCACCACAGAATTGAAGCTATTTCCTGTTGCAGAATTTACCTGTATTTTCAGTGCTCATAAAAACATGAGAAAATTGCAAAATGCCTTGGTCTCTGGGCTATCAAACAAAATTTGATGAAATTTCAACCCATCCAGAACAACATATGGCTCAAATCTTTAAAAAGGTCGGTGCAAAAGAATTATTATTACAGTTTTCTTTCAATTAAATGACTTGGAAGGAACTTCGGGTTTTTGCTGGGGTTTTGCTGTAAATCTGCCGTGGAAATTTATTGATATCTTGATTAGTTTCAAAATGGCGGCATTTACTAAATTCAATGCTATGACGTTATCAAACTTCTAAATCTTAAACCAGAAAAAATACAGATTTCTGCTTGACACCATATTGTAGACCTTCATCAACTATGGTTTTCTTTAAGGTTATACAATTCTCCCTCTATTGGTTTAGGATTTACAATGGTTAAATTTTTTTCAAAATTGTGCATGATTTTTTTCAAAAATTTTGCACAAAATCAAGATANTGAGGAACTTTTTACCAAGACGCGTTGCGTTCTTTAATCGAATTACTATAGAATTGTTAAAGATTCGTAATTCGAACACAATGCATCTTGGTAAAAAATTCCTCGCCTCCATCTTTAGCGTAATAGTCGATTCCAACTTGAAGGAAAGCATATTTTCTTGGTCTTTTTATGAAAGAAACGACTGCCAGCAGAGACTGAGGTAGAATATGGACAGCCACTAATATGGACAGTAGAATAGAATAGGACAGTAGAATAGGACAGTAAGGACATAATATTTTATTCGATAAGATTTTCTAATATTGGTAAAATAATCGTCATTAAAACGAGACATAAAAACAAAATTTTCTGGGACAAATTATGGGAATTATACCATCTGCAAGCTTTCTGAGAGAAAAAAGTTAACACTTTGCTGAAATTGTGCACCACAGAATTGAAGCTATTTCCTGTTGCAGAATTTACCTGTATTTTCAGTGCTCATAAAAACATGAGAAAATTGCAAAATGCCTTGGTCTCTGGGCTATCAAACAAAATTTGATGAAATTTCAACCCATCCAGAACAACATATGGCTCAAATCTTTAAAAAGGTCGGTGCAAAAGAATTATTATTACAGTTTTCTTTCAATTAAATGACTTGGAAGGAACTTCGGGTTTTTGCTGGGGTTTTGCTGTAAATCTGCCGTGGAAATTTATTGATATCTTGATTAGTTTCAAAATGGCGGCATTTACTAAATTCAATGCTATGACGTTATCAAACTTCTAAATCTTAAACCAGAAAAAATACAGATTTCTGCTTGACACCATATTGTAGACCTTCATCAACTATGGTTTTCTTTAAGGTTATACAATTCTCCCTCTATTGGTTTAGGATTTACAATGGTTAAATTTTTTTCAAAATTGTGCATGATTTTTTTCAAAAATTTTGCACAAAATCAAGATATCAAAAAATTTCCACGGCAGATTTATAGCAAAATAGTTTCTTTCAAGCCATTCAATTCAAAGAAAAATGTCATAGAATTTAAACCACCTTTTTTAAAGATTCGAAAGATTTGAGCCCTATGCTATTCAGAACTAAAATTACAATGAATTTTCAAACGCCTTAACCTTTTTTTGCGCAACAAGTACAATCAGAAATTCAAATTCTTAAATGCAAGCTAGACTATAAACATAGAATTACCTGCTTTTCTTACATTGTCTTCAGCCTTTTTACATTTTGCATCAAGCTGAAAAAGAAAATGAGTTGACAAATTACTTAACGAGAAATTAGTACTAGTTTCATTTTCCCGGTTCTATTAATCATGCGTGTTGATTCATAATTAGTGTTGTAAATATTAGCACGTGCTGTTCTCGATTCTTTAGCTGAGGATGGCACGAGTCTCAGTGCCGAAACGTATCTATATTTAGTTGATCATGTCTTAAAGGGTCTGTTTCATCCAGCATGCCTTGCACGTGCCGTCTCTTGGTTGTCCTGACCCATGAAAATGGCGACAACGAAGGCAAACCAAGAGATGGCACGTGCAAGGCATGCTGGATGAAACNCATTGTCTTCAGCCTTTTTACATTTTGCATCAAGCTGAAAAAGAAAATGAGTTGACAAATTACTTAACGAGAAATTAGTACTAGTTTCATTTTCCCGGTTCTATTAATCATGCGTGTTGATTCATAATTAGTGTTGTAAATATTAGCACGTGCTGTTCTCGATTCTT
Source organism: Aurelia aurita complex sp. Pacific (assembly GCA_004194395.1). Taxonomy (NCBI): domain Eukaryota; kingdom Metazoa; phylum Cnidaria; class Scyphozoa; order Semaeostomeae; family Ulmaridae; genus Aurelia; species Aurelia aurita complex sp. Pacific. The sequence goes on along the minus strand of REGL01000009.1, from coordinate 146,126 downwards.
TAGCTGAGGATGGCACGAGTCTCAGTGCCGAAACGTATCTATATTTAGTTGATCATGTCTTAAAGGGTCTGTTTCATCCAGCATGCCTTGCACGTGCCGTCTCTTGGTTGTCCTGACCCATGAAAATGGCGACAACGAAGGCAAACCAAGAGATGGCACGTGCAAGGCATGCTGGATGAAACAGACCGTTTAATCGATTACGTCTAATTTGAAAAGTCATAATTGACTGGATATGTGCAAGCACGGACTTGTCACTATATTAATTTGGATTTGTCGATCAAGCAGGTCCACATCAGCTTTTTAAGCCGCCTTGATTATGAGCTGCGTTAACAAATCACAAATGTATGTATGTATGTATGTAATTACTATTTTCACTGGTTCAGCCCCAAGCCTTTTCACCGCTTCTATTGAGTCAATTTTTCATTTTGCACTGAAGATTATGGTCCTAACTTATTCAACTTTGAAAGCAACCTTGGAAATGAATAATCCTGACATCCAAACTTGCAGCAGAGCATTATGTAGTACGGATGACATCCGCATGATACCTTCAGTGGTGGGTACAATAATACGTTCCAAGATGCCAAAGCAAAGAGCTACAGTGACCGAACTAGTAATACAAAACGCAAGACTAAATATGACTCGCCGAATTAAATCTTCTTATTTTAGAAACATATTTTTTAGGTAATTGCTTCAACTCTGTAAAAATAGACCTACATTTAATTTTCAAGAGCCACATTTATATGCTCGTATTATGCCATAAGATAATGATAATAATAATAATAAAAATAATAATAATAATAATAATAATAATAATAATAATAATAAAAATAACATCTAAGATCAAGTGACGGAAAGAACATTGTTTTGGGGACTAACCAAATCGTTGGGTCGATTTTCAAAAACCGTCTCTGCTTTTTGTTGGCTTCAATTTGCTTTATCTTTTCATAATTTAAGTTCCCAATTTTCAATAAATTGATTATGAAGCTTTGTCCAGGACTTTTTGGTTCAACCATGTGAAAAATTTATGAAGAGGCTTTACCTTTGAAAGTTCATTTCTATTCGCAGTTTTTCCTCGACTACTTTCCAGTTGGGCAGTGAATAATTCTGAGTCTTTTGCTTCTTTGAATGAAGTCTTTTTAGCCTACAATCAATAATGAAATAAATTAAAATTTCAAAATAATCACAATAAATGCAGCGCAATCAAATTCAATGGCTGCGGTCACTCTAGGCGTTTTTACCTCGTTGCATCTCTTCAAAACAACAGGATAATTACGCTGTGATACCTTAGTCCCTTCAAAATTTCGCCTGCCTTTAATTTTCGCCCCGGAGGGGGGCAAAAATTAAAGGGGGCGAATTGCAGAAATATTTTGGGGGCGAAAATTAGAGGGAGCGAAAATTAAAGGAAGCGAAAAAATCTATTTTCTATGAAAGAACTTTAGTTTTGATTGTAATACAAAATACAAGACANTTAGCCTGCAATCAATATGAGATAAATTAAAATTTCAAAACGATCACAATAAATGCAGCGCAATTAAATTCAATGGCTGCGGTCACACTAGGCGTTTTTACCTCGTTGCATCTCTTCAAAACAACAGGATAATTACGCTGTGATACCTTAGTCCCTTCAAATTTCGCCTGCCTTTAATTTTCGCCCCGGAGGGGGGCAAAAATTAAAGGGGGCGACTTGCAGAAATATTTTGGGGGCGAAAATTAGAGGGAGCGAAAATTAAAGGAAGCGAAAAAATCTATTTTCTATGAAAGAACTTTAGTTTTGATTGTAATGTAATACAAAATACAAGACATGCATTACTCTTCGATAACAATGATATTGTCCTCCCCTGTGTCTAAGGGGGTTCTCTTCCTCGGGGCCATATCCATCCAAATTACGTCATATCAATCTAATCCAGGGGGCGAAAATTAAAGGGAGCGAAACTCCCGCGAAATTTCTGCACAAGGGGGGCGAAAATTAAAGGGGCGAAAATCAAAGGGAGCCAAAATTGAAGGCAGGCGAAATTTGAAGGACTAAGGTATGTGATCGCATTTGCATTTCACATACAAAGCTGTTACAGCGCTTTGGTTCTGAGAGCTGCTTCCACGAGAAAACTATCAGATACAAGTCAACGGGCAAAACGAGGTCCCGAGCTTTATTTTAACATTGTTTTGGAGAATAAACCAATCGCAGCCTTGCTGTGACCAGGTGTCATTGTACCGTTATATTGCCGTACTTTCTGCTGATAAAAACAAATGGCAAGAAAGTGAAGCAGTTTAGATTACAACGGGAAAATACAGTAGTGTGACCGCAGCCAATATCTTCTTCAAAAAGTAATCTTTCTATAACATGGTATCAACCACGAGTCTTTCGCTCTTCTGGTTCATGATTTGGAAATTTGATGACGTCACATCTTCAAAAGAGTTGAAACATAAAATACGCTGTAATCTCGTGAACTATTCAACAAGACTTTTGAAAAGTCCAATTGTAGAATTATATAAAAGAAGCCAACGTTTCTTTCATGCCATTCAGTTCAAAGAAATGGGTCATAGATTTTTACACGAACCTTCTTAAAGATTTGAAATCTATGTTCCGCAATCTCTTTAAAAGTTTTCAAAACTGTTTATTCGCCTTTTCCCAAACAATCCATTTCTTACGTACGACAAAGCAGATTTTATTAAAACTTGATTTTGAAATTAAAAACTGCATGACATACTTTGAGTTCATCTGTTTTCTTGTCTGAAAGTGTTTTTGCAGCTTTTTCAACCGCAAGTTCTGCCTGAAAGTAAGAGAAAGTTAGCAACAAAACATCTTCGATAATATTTGCTTTATAAATTCTATTTTCACAACCAATAATAACGGTAGAAATTCGTACGACAAAAAACTTTATAAACGAAGTTCGGATGCAAAAAAGACAATATATCGCACACTGAGGCCTTTCTGACTCGTGTCTTCATCATAGTGTGACATACAAAACTAAACTGCTTTAGTTTTTAAGTCACACTCTGATGAAGACACAAGCCAGAAAGGCCTTGGCGTGCTGAATACCTTGTATTTTTTGCATTCGAAATAAGAAAGATTTCAAATGTTCTAATCCTTTACGGCGCGAAATCTGCTCTTTGATTAGGAGCCTTAGGAGTTGTGCAAACCACGGCTAAACGACGAGCAACTTCTCTCATTTCATTTTTGATATATCATCTTGGGGAAGGGGGTATCTTCGCCTATAATCTGACGGGGACGTGCCATTTTGCCTAAACAATTTGCAACCATATTTCTGCAAATTTCGAAGATGCTTAGGGGCGTAATTACGCAAATTTAAAGAAACTCTGAGCCATAATATTGCAAATTATGAAACATTTCCTGCAATTCCTATATATTTGCAAATTCCAACTCGAAAACAGGACCCTTAATTCCGCAAAGGTCCTAAATGATACCCAAATTTCCGTAAAATGTCTGAAAATTATGCTCATAGCCCCGTAACGTTTTGGAAAAGTGCCCCTGAAATGGAACGGGCTAAGATACCCCCGAGTATATTGTCTGCTCGAAGGAGAGCATAGTGGCCCTTTTCCGAAGCTGAGCAGACCACTTCTACTGGCACCGCATCCAAGGGGCTTTATGCTTTTGCAGACTCGCATGCAACGGGCCAGTAAAGGGACAGCAAGTCTGGAACAGTAAGTCTGGAACTAAGATTCACAAACTTCTACACGGAACACAAGAGCACTCACTAAGCCAACTACCATTTATCTCTACCACATAAAATCTTTTCAGTTGACTTTCACACGATCCAGGTTACAGAGATGTTTCCCGTTCACATGAAATGACAGAAAATTGTACCAACATAACTTTTTGACATAGTGTGAACATGACGTCATTTGAACACCAGAAAAAAATGAACCCTATAGACGTCGATAAATTTCATGGCTTGGCACCCTCCCTGAAAATTTTTAAAGAATGACCATAGAAGGGGGTGTAAATTTAATTTCATTTTTACGTTCTTTTTCATAGATTTTGTATTGCATTATATTGTAAATTAGGTATGTTAAAGGGAATGTAAGCAGATAAAAGTGGCTCAAGCCACTTGCGGTCAAACTCTAGCCAATCACATATCGGTATTTCCTGTTGACTTCGATAAGTTAGCCAAATATTGTGCGGCACGTGTCACGGCCTACTATCTTTGGATGGCTATTTTATGAAAAGCTGGTATATGCTTAGATTCCCTTTAAGTTATTTTGTTTTTAGTTTAGTTTAGCTCTTTCCATTAATTTTACTTTACCTTAAACAGGTCAGTGTGAAAAACATGAAACTTTGTAACCTGTATGAATATTTTAAAATGAAATGACAAAATTGGCTCTAAAATCTAGTCTCGTTGTCGTAGATGGGGCAAAGAGTTCGTATCATCAAATTTTTTGCCATTTTCAAATCGCAAGAATTTTGGTTCTGTCGCCGTTTTGGCGTTTTCAGGTCGCACAAGCATTGTGCGAAGGTAGTCTTAAGGTTACTGTAACTGTTCAGACGACATATTTTCGATGTTTCGTTTTTGTCATAATCTGATGGTATATGTATTTGAGGACTGTTTAAACCAACTCACTTCCAGAAATAGTCACAATTACTTGGAAATTTGAGCGTTTTAAAAGGAGCAATCCTGTTTCTCAAAAATTGCGGGAATATACATAAGCGGATTAAAGTAAACTCACTTGACCTTGCAGCTATGTTCATGACATCCCGTGCTGCTGTGTTATTGACATAATGCTTTACCAATACCGCGCTTAAGCCTAATTGCTTGACCTTTCATGCATAATCGTATTTCCCGCAATTTTTGCTTCATTTTGATAAAAGCCTGATTTCTCGAAACAGGATTCCCGAGTACTGGTGGGTAATAAAAAATCTTTGTGTACCCAACAGGCCAATCGAATCGCGTGAAACTTGGCACACAGAGTCACAATGCATATAACTACGAAACCGTGTCAGCGATTTTTGATAGATCCACTGGTCCGATTTTTACAAGGGTCTGAAAGTTAGAAAAAACATTTAAGACATTTACATTTACTTAAAATGATATCATTTCAAGGCAACACCTTTTATCAAAAATTCGTGACACGGTTTTGCAGTTCAGGGCCTTAAGTCTTTGGTAAATGGAAAGTCGTGGTCCAACGATTATCATTGGGGTACACAAAGGTTTTTTCCCAAGGGTGGTCGATTTTGCCTAAAATCTCGAACAAATCATTCGCGATTTTATTGAATCAATTGAATATATTTTCATGATCTTCTACGTTTAATTCTGCGTCGAATGATGCATAAGTTTGTTTGGTATATTTTGACGAACGGCCGTAGTTAACGGAGTTTCTTAATCGCCGCCTGAACGGTTACAGTAACCTTAATCTACACATACCTGTTTTCTAGCGTCCTTTTGAGTATCCGTAAATGTTTTGAATGGTTTCACAATCTGTTCAAGAAGATCCCCTGCCAAAGTTCTGTGGATAAAACATGATGAAAAAACAAATCACATACAAGGTGCGTCAAAGGGGATTGGAATCAGTCTTAACGTGACGATGAAGAATTATCGATGTAAGGGTAGAAGAGAAATAATGTAACAAGTAACAAAAAGAGCAACTGAGAATAAAGAAGGAAAGTAATACTATAGGATAACCCTAGGGGTACATGACTTGTGGATGTACTGTACGGGGATCTGCTACCCGGTTTTCAGAAAGCTAACCACTTCTAATTGTTGGCTCCATACCCACCTCTGTGATGAATTTTAGCTGAAAACTAGCAATGTTCAGCGATTTTTGCCGATTTAAGCCAAATCAACCCACTTTTACGGATAGTCTGCCGAGAAACGACCTTTAATTTCTAAGCAGAAACACATCAACACGACAAAAAACGATAGCAAATGTGTGTGAATTTATATTTTACCAATATTTCGTCCTAGTACTTTTCTTGATTATTGCTACAAAACGTTATGAAATTCGAGGGGATTTTATACGTCAAACAAAATAGTTTCAAATCTGAGCCTGTTTACTGGAAGCGATACTGAGAAAAACTCTTTACTTACTTCCTTATTTCAGCTTCTTGATCAGTTCGTGCTGCAAAACTTTCCCAAGCACATTTCATCGTCCTAAGGATATAAAAAAACAATGCAATAAAAAGTAAACTAACAGAATGAAACAAGTCTGTATAACGTACCGGGTGTCCCAAAATGATGTATTATTGTTTGATTGCTTGTATGTTCATAACCAATGAACGGATTTTCCAAAACTTTGTTTTATTTGATTGCCTAAAGGCTAAATTGGATGTTAAGATGTTGGTTGTGGTTTTACCAGTTTTTGAAAATCGGTTCATCGGTTATGGACATATAAGCAATCAAACGGTAATACATCATTTTGGGACACCCGGTATACCTAAATAGATCAGATGACATATATCTGAAATTGGTTCTTTATATGGGGATAGGCCCAGCAGTCTGATAGACCTCAGACTTCTCTGACAATTCTATTGTGCTTAAGAGCATAAGAATCAAACTTCAATATCTCGTTTTACACAGCTGCATTGGGCAACATAGACATATTTTGTAACATGATAGCATCAGTTACTTTAATTGACCCTTCAATTCAAATTCTCAGGAAATTCTCTCAATCAGTAATTCAGAACAAATATGGAAGCAAAAGTTGCCCTGAAACCATGTCATGAGTCTATAACGGAAAAAGAAGGACAAATCTAAAAATCTGCCTAGTGGACGTTGTGTATTTGATTCAGAAACCAAGCAGGAGGCATTTTAATCCTCGTGTATTTAGGGCTTAAATGAAGCAATTACCACATAGCTCCTGTATCAAATAAGAGAAATCCAGATCTTTAGATTTACCCTTCTTCTTTCGTTATAAGCACATAACTTCTCTTAGAAACCATCTTTTGCTTGCATAAGGCAAGAGTTTGCTCTACTAAGTTTCGGGGCAACTTTTGTAGCTTTGTTTGTTTTGAGTTACTGGTTGAGAGAATTTCTTTTGTCTGCAGTCACTAATCACTTTGGATGGATAGGTGTCAATCAAAAGCAACTGATGCTGTTGTATTACAAAATCTGTCTTTGTTGCAAAGGGGAGGCTTTAAATTAGAGTTTGAAACCTTGTTTGAATCAATCTGACAAGTGGTTGCTGATTTTTGGCACAAGAAAGGCAAAATGAAGTGTTTCAAGAACAGCATTTCCTTCATTCTCTAGCGATGTTAAAGTCAAGTGACTTTTAAAAGGAAGAGTTCTAAAGGCTGAGTCAATAAAACACATGGCATTTGAAAATATACTGATCCCTAAATATCAAAGCGATAATATCGAAACCTGCTTTGTTTTATGCTTTTATTGCCGCTATGTTCAATTAGGTTCAGTAATTTAAAGGCAATGTGTTCATGTAAGTAGCATGCCTCGAAGGGGATATTTCGCAAACATGTAACATTTTCCTAATGTATTCACGTGACTCATGTGATCAGCTTTCGTGTGAATACGAGGTTGATTATTGGATGACTTCTCACGCAGCCTAAAGTTCAATGTTCTTCATGTGATCAGTTTGAAACAGACTCAGTCAAAATCAATCAAATCATCCAAAGGCTGCTGCATGTCAGCATTTTGTCAGAAGTTTCAACGAGTGTGCATGCAACTGATATTTATATGCCGGGCACACTGCCTTTAACCAGCGTTAATCGGCCATTCCTTCCTGTGGATATGGGAGATTTTCTGCAGAAAGCGCTTTTCAAAAATCTGCAAAACCGAGTGAAAACAGTGAGCAAATTTCCTTGGGTTTCCTTCCTAACAATAATGACACTTGCATGTATTTAATATGCATATGTATTTTGTCCTCTTAGGAGTTCAAACTAGGCAGAAGACCTGTTCATCCTCCCCAGAGGATAGCACATGCTAAGCATAGCACGTCTTTAAGGTTTCTCAAAGGGATTTTCTCAGGGAAATCCTTTGTAAAATCTGAATGGAGTAACAGATTTCAGCCAAGAAAAATTCTATAAATAATTGAACATGTTGGCTATTCAACCAGATATTGCAAAATATCATTACTTATATATTCAGGGAGCAAATAGCCTTTCAAACGCCAGGAGTTATTTTTACTCATCTGGTAGCGTTGTATTGAAGGTTTTCTAGATATTTCAAATGGTTAATGGTGTTGTCTTATAAATAATTAAACAACATATTAACCTATTTACAAATGTAGAAAGAATCTGAATAAAATATGAGAACCCTTTCCTCCAAAAAGTCAATTGATCTTGACATTGCTAGAGAATAAAAACAGTGCTGTTTTTGGAACAAACAGTCGTCAGATTGATTCAAACGAAACCTCAAACTCTAACTTGAATAACATTCTATGTACCGGGTGTCCCAAAAAAAAGTACTCCTGTTACAAAAATCACCAAAAATTGATTGTCAAACCTTTGATAATATTTTCTTTTTGAGTTATTTTGTCAAAGACCCAAAAATATTCATAGATGATAAAATGTTTGCTTTTGATGCAACAAGGTAGAACAATTACACGTTGAAAAACCATATTTTGAGCTATAGTTTTTAAGCAAAATAGTCAGTCTTGCCTATGAGTCAAAATTTTCAGATTTTTCATCATCATTGAGGTCTGCCATGATTTTGCACATTTTTTCCTGTCATTTATGACCAAACTAGATGGTTTACATGCACAAAGAAATTGATCTGGCAATCATCAGTGCTATTTTGCAGTATGGTTCAAAACCAGGTAGCCCTAAAAAGAGCAAATGCTACTTTTTAAGCCAATTACAAGATCAGCTATATATTGAAAAATAATTTGGTCCTCGATATACTTGACAAAAAAAGAAAATTGAAGATCGGCTGTGAAATCAATTTTTGGTGATTTTTCAAACAGGAGTACTTTTTTTTGGGACACCCGGTAGTGTTCTTGCTCTTGTAAGCGCCCTAGACTAGATAAGCATTGCTTTATCATTAAGTATTTAGTTTTAGCTGATTTGTGAATAAATATCATCAC
>REGL01000009.1:106030-116642 GCA_004194395.1 Aurelia aurita complex sp. Pacific | reverse complement strand
TAAGAAACAACCCTACCTGAATTGAAAAAAGCTAAGAAACTTCTGTAATTTTCAGTTTTAATTTTCCTGTCACACTCAAAAATAATTTGACATTGTACAGTTATAGCAACTGTTTGGTCATTATTTTGAGTGCGAATCATGTTATCTACTCGTTTTTAGAGACTTACTAAGTAATTTGGGAGTCCTTTAGGGCCTGTTTATATGGGGAAAAACACCTCACCTGCCAGCCCCGGGGCTGACAGGCGAGATTCTTCCTTCCTATAGAATCCCATTGCTTTTCCATTTCGCGTTTATATGACAAGCGCAGCACCACCGGTATAGTGAGATATCGCCTCATCAGAGGTGGAATCTCACTTGGGCGAGGTGACATTTTTCCATATAAACGAAACACCACTGGTATGGTGAGGTGATATTTGCAAACATTTTATACGAAAGGTTCTATTGAGGCGCTTTATGGCTTCTATTCATTCTATTCTATTCGAAAATTCTAAAAAGTGTATCAAATATCGTTCGATTCATATTCTTTTTTGGAATAGCTAAACTCGCCTCTCAGCCCCAGGGCTGACAGGTAAGGTAAAATACCTCATATAAACAATGGCTGAAATTTACCTCGCCTGTCAGCCCCGGGTCTAGCAGGTGAAGTGTTTTTCCTCATATAAACAGGCCCTAAAAAAAATCTGAATCGAACCAAATTTTTTGCTATACATTTTTAAGAACTTTCGATAATGTACTACAGTGATAGAAGCTCTGACACCACTCAATCGAACTTCTCGTATAAAAAGGCATAAAAATATCGCTCGATCAAGATTCTTTCGTAGAATAGCTCAAAGGTCTATTTATGGTGCACGTGCTAAATAAATCCTGGATAGCGTTTAAATCACGAGCTTTATCCGAGCCGAGCCATGATTTGTGGCACAAAGATCATTTCACCTGTGCTTGGACCACAAGGCTATTTTTACTGGTACGGAAAATGATGGTACGGGTACGAATTCATCCATGCTGTACCACAAAATTAGTGGAGGGACTGGAACTTAACCTGTTAATACTATGACTCTGTTTAAACTGTAACAGTAACGGATTCACAGTCAGACCAATACAATGCAAGCGGAGCCTAAGCTGAATAAGATAATGCGAATTCAAGTGTGATATAAGACTTGGTGATCAGCAGCTAGTAGGCAATGCAATAGCAAGTATCATTTTCCATTAGACACTAACATTAGACACTAACTTCAACACTAACATTTCATAACACAACAGGTATTTCTTATTCAATGGAACTTCTTACAATGAACATAATTCTCAAAAAGTTGCTATTTTACAAACCTTCTCTATCAGGTTCTGCACCAAGGCAATCATAGACGTCTTGAAAACTGTTCCAGTCGTCAATGGCCGTTTGTTGACCTATATATAATTGGAATATGAAAGTCCTTATTCGAATACAATTATTCTTTTTTTTTTCAGTTTTTCGATTGCTCAATTTTTCAATTACGATACAAAATTTGGCAAATTTTGTCTGACTTTTGTCCAACTGTACAATCATGGATGATACACCGATTTCAATGAATTGCAAATCAGTTTGTATATAGCAAAGAGGTAAGCTTAAATCGGTCATACTGCTCTAGTAATAAGGGTTATTTTGCTGCCGAGTTGCTTTTAAAGAGGCAGTTGGACATGAAGATGCACGGGACATTTGGAGTGCATTTCTATGGAAAGTGCTTAGCAGCTAAGCATCGATTCGTCAATTGAGACTTTGAAACAGACATTCGCATATTTCAATGTATCTCCATCGACGTTGCTCTTGACAATCTCGCGAACTGAATTGAAACAAATTGTTCATTTATGTTAATTTCATGCATTTGCAAAGTTATTTTGTTGATAATAAATTCCCGAAAGTCGTAAACAGCGATCTTGCCTGAGCAACTTTGAGGTTGCGAAGAGACATTCTGCAACCCGAAGCGGGATGAAACCCATCGAAGAATATGGTTTCGAGTCAGATTTATGATGCTGATGGTTGTTATGATGATCGTGAAACCTAAAGGTGAACAGAGGCTTCCCAAACACCATTGGATCCATTGCTCGACTAATTTCGTCGGAATTACAACAAACAGAGAGGTCATGTAAACATTTTTGGTATTTAGGCCCATAACCATTGGATCGTGCCACGCAGAATCAGTTGCCCGCGTTTTGTGTCTACCTGCCCCTTTAGAGTAGACTGATTACATGAGTCTCAGTTTTCCGCATTGAATTGGATGATGTTATGGCTTCACACTGAATTTCACTTGTATGAGTGAACATATAAACATCAGATAGAAAACGTTGAACGAAGACAAGGAATCACGTCATCAGTCTACCTTTAGAGAAGGAATTATCTTATGCAGATCAGTGCAGGACTGCAATATTAACAATGGGAGTAGTCTGTAATAAATGCTATATTTCAGCTACGTTTTAACGAAGTCCATAAAAGTTTCTATGAAACGCAAACTGAGAAAAATATAGTCTAAAATATTTACTTTTGTAATTTCTTGTTCGCCTTCTGGCCACATATCTTTGAGAACTCGATGACCACTGTAAACAAAATATATTAAGCATTAAAATAAATTACAAATTCATATGACAATGAATGATTCCTACTTAGCTCAACTGCTTACATTAAATTTGGCTAAAATCCATCTCGAGAATCTATTCATCCAAAATCTTTTGGTGAACAAAATTTTGGTCAAGCCAAATTTGTTAGCCTGCGCACAAAACTTTACTGTTTTGCAGACGGGTGGAGGAGGAAGGGAAAAGGAGGTTCCTCCTCCGCAAACAGTAAAGTCTGTGCACAGGCTAAGCCTTGCTCGCATCGGCAACTTTTGTTTNTCGTCTGAGTTACAACAAACAAAGGGGTAATCGAAACATGTTTTAGCATTTAGGCCTATACTAATGGGATTGTGCCACGCAGAATCTGTTGCCCGCGTTTTGTGTCTAACTGCACCTTTAAAGTAGGAATTATCTTATGCAGATCAGTGCAGGACTGCAATATTAACAATGGGAGTAGTCTGTAATAAATGCTATATTTCAGCTACGTTTTAACGAAGTCTATAAAAGTTTCTATGAAATGCAAACTGAGAAAGATGTAGTCTAAAATATTTACTTTTGTAATTTCTTGTTCGCCTTCTGGCCACATATCTTTGAGAACTCGATGACCACTGTAAACAAAATATATTAAGCATTAAAATAAATTACAAATTCATATGACAATGAATGATTCCTACTTAGCTCAACTGCTTACATTAAATTTGGCTAAAATCCATCTCGAGAATCTATTCATCCAAAATCTTTTGGTGAACAAAATTTTGGTCAAGCCAAATTTGTTAGCCTGCGCACAAAACTTTACTGTTTTGCAGACGGGTGGAGGAGGAAGGGAAAAGGAGGTTCCTCCTCCGCAAACAGTAAAGTCTGTGCACAGGCTAAGCCTTGCTCGCATCGGCAACTTTTGTTTTTGGTCAAAAACAGCTCCTCAGGACGATGCAAGAAGTTAAATGAAGTGATATAAACCAAGCAGAAATTCAATTGATGATTGCTCATTACAAATTAAACAACTGGCACAACAATTTTTTCTTGATACTGTAGATGATGGTTTTCAGGACAAAAAAATGATACGAGTGTCACTTACCTATTATATAGAAGCCGTTTGAAATCCTGGAATAGTTGGTCTTTGTTCTTGTCAAGAAATCCAAATACAGAATACCTGGAAGGGAAAATTGCATGCTATTATTCTGAAATATTATGAAATTTTGCAGGGATGTTCTGCTGTGAAATAAAAGAATAGCTTGAGTAAGCTTGATGGTGAGGGCCAACGTTCCTTTCTTACCATTTTGGCAAATTCTCCAATTTATCGCAGAAAGGTCAGATCCAGTAACAGCTTAATCAGGAGTGAAGCTGTTGATTCAAACCAATCATTTCAAGAGTTTTCGGAATATCATATGCAAATTTTAGAAAATAAATCATCTCGTACATTTAAAAAAGTCAGTTTCGTTATTGCGAGGTCTTATTGTACAACCAAACCCTGCACTTATTAAACAATATTTTTATCAGAGTTCTGAACGCGGGAGGGGCTTCCAGAGGTCTATTTTGCTTTGGGTAAAAGTGAATGCATTGCAAAGGACCTACAATTCCTCCACGTTCCACTAAATCCTTCGATATCTCTTCAAAGCAGCACAGATTTGATGAACAAGGCCTTTCGTGCTGTTTGGTCGGATATGTAAAATTAATCTGCCTTAGCACCTGTTAGAAATACAAATGATCTCTACTTACGTGACTTCTCCTGCGTAATGCCGCACTCTGAAATGCTCATTGTGACCGAGACTTTTGTCAGAGCTGTCAGTCTGGAAGAGAAATTCATATTCATTCGTATGGCAATTTTCAATAGCACAAAATTATTCAGAGGTCAAAAATAAAATAGACTGAGAACGAGAAGTGTATTTTAAAACGACTTTGAAAGTCTAAATTCTCAGCTGAAAGCGGCTTGTGTCCACTTACTGCACCACCACTGAACATTAAAACAGCGCTAGTGAAACAATGGCTACATTGCAGCAAATTTTGCTTATATTATTAAAGGGTTCCTGTCCTGTCTTCAGAAGTCAAAAATTGTCTTCTGGTTGCGTGTAATAAAAATTGTACAAATATGAACAACTAACTAAAGTAAAATATAAGCACTTCGATGATGTAAATTGAACTAAGCACAATGTTTCGAGCATAGCCCTCCATCAAGCAAAGAAATATCAAAAGAATCAACACTAATTAATGTTCATGTCCTACGGAAAACCGAATCGCAATACTGTAGATTCATCCATACACCGTATATAACATGGGAAAGCCGTTAGGCTTGTGGTATTTTTATATAAATCTATTGCATAAAATTTTGCTTAAAATCTTCCGTTTGCATTCTGGAAACAAGCGTCGTCGGACATATTCCAGGCTGCATTAGAATTTAGAAAGACACAAAATTACCTAGTATGCTTGTAAAGTTTTTTTTGCTTCAAGAAATAATGACGATTGACACCAAACTATTGTCATTTGGCCTCTACAACAAAATTAGAGACCCACTGTCAATCAGGATCTTTTGCGGGCCAAATTAAAAGCATGATGACGAGAACCTAGGCCAAAAACAACATTCAGATAACATGAAAATCGACTTTGGCGCCGTGAAGGATCACGGTTAACAATGGGTCTTTAAATAAAGTGACTTACCTGTCTGCTCTTGTAATGCTCATGAGAACCAAGTTTCTGATCCATAGCATGCAGAAACATCTAAATAGACAACAAAGCTACGTTAACTGCAATTAAATATCCACCACAGGGTCAAGACATCGCGAACTGTTTTTGAAGTCTGTGTTGCTCATAGACGTAAAATTGCTCCAGGTTAAGCTGTCACATGCATGGACTTGCTCCAAATCTCGCTCTTGATCAATAAATCAAGTACGAGACTTGGAGCAAGTCCAGCTGTCACAGTAAACATAAAAGGCAAATGATGTTCTACCACAGGATGTCCCAAATTTTTTTCGATGTTTCATCGAATATATAAAAATAACGAGAAGATTATCGGGCGCCATGTTAAGATAACCCTGTTCCTAAGATTGATTTTAGACACGAGATTCTGGCAAATCCGCTGAAAATTCAGAGAGCTATAAACTTTTAACGATGACGTTTCCGCGAAGGCAGAAGCCGGAGACCTCTAAATGGCTTGTTTTGCAAAAACCTTTCAAATTCGAGGTAAAATGCACGATAATAAAGTATGATATGAATCGATGTTAAAACACGATCAAATAGATGCTTTTGCATATGTCATAGATTCAGGGAATATTCAGTACCATGCAAGAAAATATCCCTTTTATAAATTACAGCATAATGCTACAGAATATTCATTTAAATCAATAGTTATCTGATATGGACAGTATTAATATATACTGTAAGAAATCAAGATATAAGATAGTATGTTATGAATCAATGGTAAACAATATCAAATAGATGCATTTACATATGTCATACATTTAAGGAATATCTAGCACCAGGCAGTT
This sequence comes from Aurelia aurita complex sp. Pacific, assembly GCA_004194395.1. Classification (NCBI taxonomy): domain Eukaryota; kingdom Metazoa; phylum Cnidaria; class Scyphozoa; order Semaeostomeae; family Ulmaridae; genus Aurelia; species Aurelia aurita complex sp. Pacific. The sequence goes on along the minus strand of REGL01000009.1, from coordinate 110,583 downwards.
GCGGACACTTGGGGGCGAGGGGGTGCGATCACACCCCCCCCCCAATGTTGGCTAAAGCAAAGATCTTTTGTTCGAAAGGAACAGAGACAAAAAATGCTTTTTAACTGAAACAATAGCTTCACCCTCCTCCCCAATATTAGGCAAAATGTCCGCCACTAGCGCTAGGTAAGAAGTAAATCTATTCCATAAATTAACAGCATAACGTTCTAGGAAATTCATTAAAATTAATTATTTCATCTGGACATTATTCAATCCATACTGTAAAAGAGTAATTCCCTGCATACAAGAAACGGACAATTAAAACCTGCCATCATAGCGAATGTTGTCTCCCTTATAAGAAATTAGACAGCCTGATTTTGTCAATTTATCATAAATGATGAAAATAGTGAAATAGTTTTATTGCAATGTTAAACTATTTTCCAACTTTTCATATTTGAAAATTTACGACCTGAAATAATATATAATTATTTAGATATTTTCACGCTAAATACATAGACCTTTGCAAGATTGGGATGTTCTTAATCCATTGCATTTACAGTATTCAATGTGGTCCTAGAACTGGGAAAAACCATTTGAAATACGACAACATCCCATATGAAAGAAAAGTTTCTCACTGGACATACAAGGAATCTGCTACCAAGACTTATGACCTAGAGTCCCTTGTTTCCATGTGCTTTTTGACTTAAAGACGACGCTTCGGCCAACAGAGACTCATAACATTACTCTGAAAAACCTGACCCTATTTAGGCCTAAACTCTGAGCTTCCTAGAATACCAATCAGATTGCGAGATCTGGCAAAGAATAATAAGTTTCGAACACTCGATTCGATTGACGCAGTTGATTAGATTTGAAGGAAGTTGCTGCGGCAGGTACTTGAAGATTTCTCTGATATGTTTTGGTCTTAAAAACATGGAAATTTCAGCAAAAAAGTATTTATTTTGCACTCACCAAGGTAAAGTGGACATTCTTCTTCAAATGAATACCAGGTTTCGTCGATTAAGTGTCTGCTTACCGTGGTTTCTATCGCATTTCAATTCTGAGGAGTCAGATTTTTCACTGTTTCATTATGAGCCCCTGTTGAGCAAGGTTCACCGCAGGGATACAAGGGACTCATCGTCATAAGTCTATGTGCTTCCCTCACTTAAAGATATTTTTTTACCTTTAAGAAATAAGACAGATTTATCAGAAATTTTGAGTTTCCTATTTGTGGGGATTTACTGTAATCAGGGCAGAAGAAACGCCAATTAACGGTTTGGTTACCTCGTCAGTGACCTTGCCAACACTCAAACAAGCTTCATCAAGAATAGCAATCATTCCCTTGTGAGGCTGATCAACCAGATCACAAATGATTTGATTGTTGAAATAAGTGATCTGCAAATGAAAAAACAAAGGATGAACAAAGAAATCATTTCCTGCATCTTTAAATTCAAGTGGTTTTGCTCCTTGGCTAAACTTAAACTTTCATTAATTCTTTTACGAGAAAGCTGAGTTATGCAGCAATAAATCGCCTGACAAAATTTTTAGGGGTTGTGGAAAAACACCAATTTTGCAAAGATAGCGTTTGTATCTAAAATTCTTTTTACAAACCGTAAAGTCCAATTCTTTGCAATAACATAATAGGTGCCCTCGTTTTCCAATACTGCTGTTGAAGCTGGAGACCTTTTAGCACCAAGAATTACGACGTGATTCCTTGCATTCATTCATTCGATATTTCAACCTGATTTAGTATTTTCTCTCGACAACTATCCAGTTCAATGAGCNTTAATTCTTTTACGAGAAAGCTGAGTTATGCAGCAATAAATCGCCTGACAAAATTTTTAGGGGTTGTGGAAAAACACCAATTTTGCAAAGATAGCGTTTGTATCTAAAATTCTTTTTACAAACCGTAAAGTCCAATTCTTTGCAATAACATAATAGGTGCCCTCGTTTTCCAATACTGCTGTTGAAGCTGGAGACCTTTTAGCACCAAGAATTACGACGTGATTCCTTGCATTAATTCATTCGATATTTCAACCTGATTTAGTATTTTCTCTCGACAACTATCCAGTTCAATGAGCAATGCTGGACTTACGTAATGAGTCTATTTCGGATTCAGAAAGATTCTCTCTTTACCAATTAAACAGTTGCAAATTTCCTGCCTAACTGTCCCGTGAAAAAAAGAATGCCATAAATTAAAGTACAGAAATGAAGAAAGTCAATTTACCTGTTGCCATTCAATTCCCTCTCTGTTGTATTCCTCCTGTTCTTGCTTCAAGACTAGTTCAATAAACAGCTGTTGCAGCTTCTCATTACAATAATTAATGCAAAGTTGCTCGAAGCTGTTCACATCGAATATCTCAAATCCGTATATATCAAGAACTCCAATGACTGTGCATCCATCGTGAGATCGTTTGGCAACAGGGACTTCAATGGCACTATTGATCTTACCAACAATCCATGAAAAAAGCCTGTCGTAGATTGCCTAAAGCGAAAGAAGCTAATTTTCTCAAACTGATTCAATTAGAGCCTATTTAGTTTAGTTTATTTTCGAATTTGATTAGTTCTTTTTTATTTTGTAATTAAAAGCTATTTATTAATTCCAATTACAATAAAACAACAACAATAACAACAACTCAAAATCTCAGATGCAAAATATCAATATAGTGAGTACTACGGACCCAAACGAAACGTAATTCTTCCCTGAAATTTCTCCTGAATTTTTGTTGGTTGCAACGAGGAAAATTTTGCAACACAATAGCATGAGTTGCGTTTGTTGACACCTGAATTCAAAGCGATTATCGACTGCCGACAAAGGAAATTCCCTCAACTAGTAACTCAAAACAAATAAAGCCGCAAAAGTTTCTCTGAAACCCAGGTAGCTAGCGCGCTCGTTGTGCACTCCAGAAATTGTTTTAAGAGCAAACATGAGTATGTATTGAAAGAAGAAGGATATGTCTAAGCATCTACCTGGGGCATTTGATTTATTTCGTTCAAAAGCCGATTGGCAGGCGACTCAATTCTTCTATTTTTTGGGGTATTTAAAAACACTTATTGCTCAGTTTCTGAACTGCTCAGTTGAGTCCCTAGCTTTGTACTATGACGTATTTTCTCTTTTTTCGTATATCCTTTTGAATTTTAATTTACGGCCCAGGCTAGATAAGCTCCGCTTTTCTTGGGTCGTGTAGAATACACATATTCTTATCTTACATTGTATGAGGCTGTTGTAGTCTGCGAATAAATTGCATTGAATTGAATCAAGAAATAAAATGGATGTGTTTGTGTACCGTTATAGTGGATTGACCCCATCCACCAAAATTTGTGCAGAACACAATGGGCACGTGTGGGCAACAATAAAGATCATAGAGATAACAGGTTAATTGTTTACGGTTACGTGGCCGAGCCCCTTTAAATCAAGTAAACGAACCATAAAATCTTTTTCAAGAAGAAAGCACGACAAACCTTGGCAAATGCGTCTCGTCCATACATAGCCTCTTTCACTGAATGTCCTTTCTCTACAACTTCACCTCTCGCAGCGACAACTCGATATAGCAACACTTTTTCGACTTCATCTTGGCTACTTGCAAGTAATTTTGCAATCGTTCCAAGAATATCATTTCCTTCCACTCTTGCTTGTTCATGATGAGTTTCATCTGGGATGAATTTCACATTTCCCTTTGGAGACAAAACAATGAAATAAATTTCTTTCCATAAGTTCTATCAAAGACATATAATAACTCATGTAAAACAAAAGTAGAAGTTGCAACATCTTTAGTCCTGATATACTTTCTTATATTCGTATGAAATATTACAATACATGTTACATTCTATTACACTCTCTACTTTCTAACTTCTACCGGGTGTCCCAAAAAAAACGCAACGGATTTGATCGGGACTAGCGACACGAACTGATGTCCAATCAATCCAAAATAATTTCTGATATAATCCTCGATAGCTAACTTGAAAATAGATACCTCGTTTGTTGATATTGCTGCATGGAGAGTTGGAATATCGATCTTAAAAGTCCAAATTTGCTTCCATCTCCAAACCAGAGGTTTTGGGTTTTGGCCTAACTAGAAACGTGCTTGAGGAATCTCCTCAGTCATATACAAAGTGTAGTAGTGTGAACCCGATCAAATCCGTTGCGTTATTTTTTGGGACACCCGGTATACAATTTTACGACACTACAGATACGATACCACAGGCAGCAAAAGACGATGACTAAGTAAACAAAAGACGATGACTAATTACAAAATGCCCAACTACAAGATGCTACATTCCCCAAAAAAGAGGGGAAAGTACATGGTGGCTGTGTGGCGTAAAATGAAAGTCTGAAACTATCCAAGCCGACCTGTTTTTGTGGATGAAATTTCGAGTAAGTTCGAGTGTATTTTTATTTATGTCATTGGAACATTCTTTATTAACATAAAAAAAGTATTGTACCAGAACATTGTTCGGAAGGGTGTTCATTAGACTGATGATATTCGTCTAAGTTTTGCTCCATTGAATTGAATTATTTTTTATAGTCATTCCGCTAAAACTTCGTTGAAGCGGAATGGGTATTGTGGGGGGGGGGG
>REGL01000009.1:79163-99003 GCA_004194395.1 Aurelia aurita complex sp. Pacific | reverse complement strand
TTCCCTTGGGATTGGGAATAACTATGAAATTTATTTGGTCCTTGATAGAAATACAGAAAGAGAAATTCTTGAAGATAATCAATGGAGATGAAAGCCTAGCGCGGAAGGGGTCTGGATATTCTATTATTAGTCTATTGTATTCAATGATTGCGACACGTTCGTGGATATTGTTTTCCTTCACTTCCTTGTGGTCTTTTGGGACCTTGGGAAGCTCGAGTGAAAAAGTTTGAAAGTAGGCAAATTAAAAACAGTAGGCCTGGTCATACATGGCGATCAGTTGGCTGTCTAAACATTTTACAATCATTTCTATTTGCACTGGATCTATTTGATAGTTCAAAAATCTGCTATAATAAATACGTAACCTTCGCTTTTAGTGTGATGTGATGGAATTATCTTTTCTTTGTCGAAGAAATGAGTGGGTGATGGGTGTGCTTATAATGACCAAGCTTGAAAAATAAAACGAATGGGTTTAGAATCAATGTTTGGATTGTTGTGGGTGGATTTTGGCTTGAAAGATCACTTTTCTCCGTTGGTAACAAAAAGATGAACTTGGTTGATAGGCTATCATATTACCTTAAAAGGGAAACGCTTTTCACGAATGACGCACCAAGTAATAAAGCTAATTTCACAAAATTTCAAACATTTGGCAACAATATGACTTTGGAATTATATCAATATTTCCCACAAATTAGAAATATTGATACCATCACGAGTAGATATATGTGATAGCTCTTGCTCTGCGATGTATTGATTCAATTATTATTCTTCAAATTATTATTCAAATTAAGCAGACCTCATCATTTGGGATAGATACCTAGCCCTTAAAGTCTTTCAACCTCCTAAAAATTTAGTTTAGGGTCACTCTTTCCTTGAATACAATTGCACATTTGACGCGATTTGACGTATCCAAAAGAAATATCTGTAGAGAGCTTGTACAACACTGAACCCCAATCTGAGGTCTTTCAAACCAACTTTCATCTTTCAGCAGTAAATTTAATCCCTTGTTTAAGAGTTGCCACTACATGTCAACATGCCAGTCTCAGCATAACTTGGACCTTGTTTAGCAAGCAATGGACAACAACCTATCTGATTCCCATTCACAGTTGTGAGACCATGACTATGCGAAAAAGTTCAGACATTCGAAAACTCCTGGTACATAGAATACTGAATTGCTTTGAATTGATTGAACTTTGCTTGATGATCGAAGCCGTTTTTAATTTTTCTCATGTTTTTATGAACATTCAAAATGCAGCTAAATATGAATTTACAAAAATCCTTGTTTGCAGTTTGCCTCAAAAAGAGCCTACCTGTACGAAAATACAAGGCCAGGTAATAGCCATGTACAAACCTTGTAGTTATGGCCTTGTAGCCTTGTTCTAGCCTAGAAAAGCCTTGCTGTAACCTTGTAAATGTTTTGAAAAATGCTAATTAGCCTTGTGGAAACCTTGTTTTAGATTGGTTGTAACTTGAAATATTACTGATAGCCTCGTAATGTTCTTCAAAGGTTAGGTTAGGACAAGGTCATAACAAGATAATAATCCATGATATAAGGCTGGCCAAGTTTAGCCTTGTATTTTTGTCCAGGTAAACACAAAGACACTCGCACCACACAACACTGAGACAAATTTTTCACAGGAAGCGCATGTGATCAGCATGTCATTTATTGCCAAGGATCAATAACCTTCAGTATTTGCTTAAAAGTCATTTCCTATAACTCTGTAGCCTGCGTGCAGACTCGACTATCCTAAAGTGTAGACTTTAGGATAGTCGAGTCTGCACGCAGGCTAATAACTCTGGAGAGAGAGAGAGAGAGATCATGTGACCTTGCGTCTTTTCCTGTGCGAGAGATTCCTTATGGTTTGATTGAGTGTTTCAGGTTCTTCTTCAGCCATTTTGCAAGCAACAAATTTTCATGAAGTTGATTTTATCTATTTACTCATAGAAATGTGAGAAAAATCACAAAAACACTTCAGTCTTTCTGCTATCAACTAAAATTTGGTTCATTCAAACCCCTCCAGTACTTTAGGTGCTAGAATTTATCAAATTTATCTTTTGGGCCACAGATCTGGAATCGTCTGCCAGATGATATAAAATCAGCAGAAAATCTGGTCCAATTCAAAAGGCTAACCAAGAGCTGGGATGGGGCCACCTGCAGATGCAATGTATGCCTTCGAAATTAATCCTGCATATAGTTTATCTAAAATATTCATTAATTTGTAGTTATTTAAATAATCGAATTGGACTAGTTGCTTTAGTAGCTAAAATTTTTTCGATTTAAAATTAAAGACACACACACACATCAAACATCTGAACTATTTTTGGTGCACCTGGTATATTATCACNTTGATTGAGTGTTTCAGGTTCTTCTTCAGCCATTTTGCAAGCAACAAATTTTCATGAAGTTGATTTTATCTATTTACTCATAGAAATGTGAGAAAAATCACAAAAACACTTCAGTCTTTCTGCTATCAACTAAAATTTGGTTCATTCAAACCCCTCCAGTACTTTAGGTGCTAGAATTTATCAAATTTATCTTTTGGGCCACAGATCTGGAATCGTCTGCCAGATGATATAAAATCAGCAGAAAATCTGGTCCAATTCAAAAGGCTAACCAAGAGCTGGGATGGGGCCACCTGCAGATGCAATGTATGCCTTCGAAATTAATCCTGCATATAGTTTATCTAAAATATTCATTAATTTGTAGTTATTTAAATAATCGAATTGGACTAGTTGCTTTAGTAGCTAAAATTTTTTCGATTTAAAATTAAAGACACACACACACATCAAACATCTGAACTATTTTTGGTGCACCTGGTATATTATCACAAAATGTACTCACGTCTCCACCTCATTTCTTCTTGTTGGATTTGTTACTGCAGCTATATATCTCATGATGATTTTTGATGCCTCTGTTTTACCTGACCCACTTTCACCTGGATAAACAAAGTTTTTGGAAAATCACAAAAATTCCATTCAACATAATGCCAGAGAATATGTGGTAGTCCATATGGTAAAAAAAGTCATGCAGGTAGTTTGCAGCAAATTCTCTTTGAGATAAAATGTCACATAAATGTCTTTAGCTACAGTAAAAACCCGCACATAAGAACCTTCATCTATTAAGAACCTACAGCCTGAAATATTATATTTTGTACTCAATAAATAAGAACCATTTCAGGCTGATATCTTAACAAGGTTCTTAATAAAGCGTATTTTCATTCGTTCATTGGGAAATAAATGCAATCTGTTTGCCAATCAACCTCTTTTGTGAACTCCAAAAAATTACTTTCAGAACTGTGATAGGCACGGCATGCAGGAGTAACCTGGGTAAGCTTGGGTTGAAATGGATAGGGCCAAGAGTGTAAATAGGTTTGGCTAAGATTTAGATTCACATATTTCCCTATGTTAAGAACCTATACCCTGATTACTGGATGCTCCTCATGGCATAAGAACTTAAACAGGCTGAGTTGAAAATCTTGGGTTCTTATGTGTGGGTTTCTACTGTATCCTACAATCCAAGTGATTATTTTGACACATTTTTTCCTACAGGTTCAATTGATTGGGTAGGGCTGCTTCACCATTGGGCACATTAAAAAATCTTCCAAAATGTACAAAATATTGCTTGGTCCGCATTCTTTTTAGAATTAGCAAGGTATTTGGACAGCTGCCAGAAGGGCCTTTGAGGTCATTTTTGGGAACTAGATATACAGTCATACTTCAAGCAATTCCCTTAGATCAGGGGTCTACATAAGATTAAGGTGTCAGACACCTAAAAATTCTTCCTTAGGTTCAAAATAATTTCTGAGTAAGAATTTTACAAACAAATTTGACTCAGGTGCTTATTTACTACCAAAAACATGCATACTGCAGACATTTTGAGAGGTTTCCATGGTAATATTCCTATGGTCAACAACATTCTCAAGCAAAATTCAATGGAATTTCATTGTTTACTAAATAAGGTCATAGAGATTTTCAATTGACTGCAAACTGCTACATTGCACTATTCATTATTTACCAAACAAAGTGAAAAGTCACAGAAGTGAATCAATGTGAGGTTTTCAGAAAAATTGTCTCTAACAACAGACACAAGTGAGCTTTACAACATAGCCTTGGCAACCAGAAGTAACTTGAAATGGCTGAAGATTCCTGCAGATTAGCATAAAAGATGAACAAGGACATTCATGTGGATTTTCTGATTTAGTTCCAGGCTTCCGTTCTAGGAAAATTTGGAGATTCATGGCTTAAAAGACGATATTGCTTTCAAGGCATCAATTAAAACATTTTTGAATTAACAAAATATTTCCCAGTGGTTTAGGAAAATATTCTCTCTCCATACAATATGTTGTTTTCTTCAATTCAATGTGACTTCCAACCATTTCTCATCAGGATCCTGTTTCTGTTTCAGAGAGCTCCTCATTTCCTTGTGACTTGTTATTATTTCAAAGAATAATTATACGATTAAATTACAATAAAATATCAGACTAATCACAACTTTGTAGTAATCCTTGTTGTCACTNTCATTTCCTTGTGACTTGTTATTATTTCAAAGAATAATTATACGATTAAATTACAATAAAATATCAGACTAATCACAACTTTGTAGTAATCCTTGTTGTCACTTGCGATAACTGGGACTATCTTGTGAGTCTAGTAGGGTCTGCTGGGGAAAATTTGAGGTAAAATGGGCCAGGCAAAAAATTTAGATTAATTTTGCTAAAATCGATGCTCACAAATTTTCTCCAGTTACTAGGGCTCAAACTCCCCTCCTTGACATCATGAATGTTGATTTATCAGTTTAGGGACTGCTGTCTCCCAGCAATCAACACTGCCCATTTTACCCCTGCAGACATCTGTAAAGATGTTGATTGAGTTGTCCATCTATGAAGCCATCTAAAATTCATCTTATTTATTTGTAGCAAATATGACATAAAAAACAAGACAAATAAACAATATAATTAGCTCTTGTGTTAATAATGAAATCTAATGAAATACAGGTACTGCAGCACCAGTCTCCTGCCTTGCTTTATGAAAGTGAAATATTCAGATTTTAACACCAAATAATGGTTACAATCTGTTCATCATGTGTAGACATGCAAGGTGTCACCATCCCTCCCTAAAAATCTGTTCAAGATTATCTACAGTATGTACAAAGTTCAGTGTTCAAATATGTGCCTCTAAAGTATGAAATGGCATGACCAATATCATTTCCTTATTCTACATTTTTTCAGGCCACGCAAAGAAAGGGATTAGAATTTCCAATGCTTTGTTTTTGTACCATGTTACCAGACATCAGTTTCACTCTCAGTTAAAAATTTAACTGTTTCACTTTCAGGTCACGTTAATATTATAGAATGGTGATTTCGTCCTAATAAAATCTCGTGAAACTTTGCAGATTTTATGTCTCAAAAGCACAGCCACAAAACCCACCACAAAACATATGGGAAAATACCACACATCTTTTCTTAGCATAATTACTATTTAATTTGTTGGGCGTTGTTTTGGAAACAGAGAAAAAATATCAAACAGTTTTGAATTGAACCACCACCACCTACCCGATATAACGATACATGTATCTTGTGCCTTTCTCTTCATACTTTTATATGCATCATCCGCTAACGCGAATATATGAGGAGGCCTTTCGTACATTTCTCTGCCTTTATAGTCATCAATCACTGCTTGGCTGTAAATATCCAAGCCAACGTAAGGGTTGACCGACACGACCACTTCTCCGATGTAAGTGTAAATTTTTTCGTTGTCATATCTTTGCTTCAAATTTTCCATGAAAGCACTGATGCTTATTTCATCAAGGAGAACGAAATCTCCTTTACCAAACTGTGTTCCTTCTAAGTGTGCCATATTTGCCTTCACTGTCTTCCGCTGGTTTTCGTGCTACGATCTCGCCTCGCCGTAACTTTCACAAAAGGAAGGGCGGGCCTAAATTTCCAAAGTCTGCAGTAGAACAGCGACCTAGCGAATAATCATGGCAAATGCTCTATTCAGCAGTGATAGGTGCCTTCAGTAATGAATTCTGCTTGTAATACAGTATGTATTGATGCTTCAATCGTCATCAATTGCTTTAAATAATGAGAAAGCTTCCGACAGCTCTCCACCCTTCAGACGTCTGCCATTTGTGTTTATGTTTCTCTTTTCGGCGCCTCTATTTGAGAAGAACAGCAAGGCTCCTGCGCAGAAACCAGGAAGTCATCACCAAGAACGTTTTGAAATTTGTTCGCGCATTTTCTTATGGAGCACAATAATACTGTGTGTGAAGGACACTTTTCATTAGCTAAATGGGAACTTTCTGAAACAAAAAGGGCACTTTTGGTCACAATTGCAAAATCTGGGAGAGCACGTGCCCCCAGCGCCCCCAGTTCATGGATATCACCCATTATTTCTTCAGTATTTCTTTCGTCTATTGCTTGTGCTAAGGAAAAATGTCTAGACAGGCATAGTTTCGTCAGTTTCGTAAATCTGCTCTGGGGACTGGAGACTGCTCTAAGCTGTTCAAATTCAAAGCATATGCAAACGCACCTCAAATTCCCATGTATCAAGGTAATTGGTTTACAATGGTTTACAATCAATTTGTCAATCATTCTTAGTTTGGTTGGTTTCAGGGATATAAGTAAAGATGACGATTTATATTGTCAAAAATTCTTAATCGTGAAAAGATGGGGAAGTCCATTGAAAAGAGAGTGCGCTGCATTTTGTCAATTTTGAAAAATTCTTGTTGGGAAGGAGGGGCAGACAAGAAATCGTTGACAATGTCTGACAATCCAGTGACTAAAGTGTCCTGTAAGTTTTTAGCAGATTTTTGTAGGGCGCAGCAAATACGATGTATTCATCAGGGAGCGCCATTCATTGGAATTGATTGAAACCTTGTTAGCAATGTCTTCGCGGATTTCACAGGGGAGTTATCTAAAATAGCCCCCTCGGCTCTAGCCAGCTAGCCAGCACCCCTTAGCTCTCTTTCAGAACACCAACAGCGAAATCAGTCAGGCGTTTCCTTTCCTTTCAAAAATTGTTTTTGCGGACATGCGCTGGAATAATCAATACGCGAAAAAGCGCGAATATTGATCCGTCCCACAAAATTTTCAACTTTTTGCGCACATTCTGCATTGCGCAAATTCATTGACAAAAGTACAAATATCACTTTGTTTCAAGGCTGACTGGGTAGGAATCTCGTTTATGATGGCCGACAAACAGGAGAAAAACAGCGAGAAAGGTTTCTTGGCAAGGACTGCAACTTACACAAGTAAGAGAGCGAGAAGGGCACAAGAAAAGGTTTGTTAATAGAATTGCTTAAATTTGCTACTTGGTCATTGAAAAGGATACCAATCAATACCAACAACTTTTTTAGGCCCTATCCAATATAAAAATTTGACTCCTATCTTCAGTGTTTGTAAATTTTAGGCCCTTCCCTTCTATCTATTGCCGTTCGTCCCACCTATTCTTAGCTATCTGAACACTTTGAATAATCTGGAAAACGCAGAATTGCGATGTTGTAGTTCAGTAGTCACTTTATATTTTGATTGGCGTTGAATTCAAAGACAATGGTGTTGAGATTAAATCACTCAGACAGAACGAGTTAAAATCTGGGGTGAATCAAGAAAGTTGCGCACTCTTGCTCTACTGTCGTCAAGAAACATCGCGCTACTTTCTCAGCGGGCAATGATTTCAAACAAGGTAGTTTGTGAAGAAGTTGCAAGCCATTGTGACCCAGCATGGACCGTGCAGTGCAGCGACAAATGCACCTAAAATAGTTCCTAAGAAAGTTGCTCAGCTCAACACCTATTCAAAGTGAAAAAGAAAACTCAAAAGAAAAATCAAATGTGTCCCAAAATCTTTTATGATCCATGCAGTTAACCAATTTGGAATCGAGGCCCCATTCCAGCAAAAATCTCTGGCAGTGGTGGACTAGGTGGTCGCTTTTCGCTTCAAGGCAACTCCGTGGCAGGGCCATTTTTTTACATTTAGACTGAGCTGACGAAATAGACTGGCGGACAGACTTATCTAAATAATAGAGATAGCAAAAGAGAAAAATGAATTGGTGTAAGTCTTTGGTATGCAAAACTTTAAATTGTTGGGGTTAAAATCGTCACATTTTCAAAATTCATAAAAATGCATTAAAAACCAAGAGTTTCAATGGACACAATTTTGCTGGATAAATCTTGGTTTATGTTATTTTTTCTTTTTGTATATCATAAAATGTACTACCGCTGCAAGGTGTTGCAATATTGATGCATTTCTAATTGCTGCAAAAAACAGTGTAAGAACAAGAAAAGAAACCCATGTCCCTCACCATGTAGAGAGACAGTCACCACCTGCAAACCCTATGCACTCCCCAACAGCAACAAAGGCGAGTAGACATGCCCAACCAACCAACATGGTACATGGTTGACATGGTACTTTTGACAGAAAATTCATGATTTCAGTGGACAAATTTTTGGCCAAAAAAGTTGAAAATTTTGGAAGGAAAAATTGTTTGTAGAAATTTTAATGCAACCTTTTTATGCAACAGAAAGAAAGCACACAGTAACAACAACAAAACACAGCAGTAAAACCTTTTAAAACAAAAATAATGCAGAATAAAAACTGTTTTACCAAAGCTTCAAGTCTAGAAATGGGTCTGCTGGAGGTAGCTCGGTGCAGATTGTTTTGCAAATCCTGGCAGTTTAATTTGGATTCTTAATTTTGTATGCTCACAATCTGAAAGAAATTACTCATACTGCACTGTGCAGTTCCCATGGGCAAACAATTTCACTTCGTTATTGCAACTAGTCTTGTTTTTAAGAGACCAGAAGTCATTCCAACAAAGGTACCATAAATGGTCCAAAAATATACTGTATGCAAAGGGCACTAATCCAAAATTTTGTGGATAGCAAATCTTTGACCAGCTTCAGCTTATGAGCAATAACTCTTCAGCAAGCATGTTTTTTAAGAATTGCTACAACAAATATTTATAATTTTATATCTTGCCTATTGAAAAGTAAAAGCATATATACCTAATTCATGAGTTCAAAGCTATTAATAGTTAAAAAAGGAAAATTTCAGCACGATATTATTGCTCTTCAAATATGTTGTATCTTTCTGACCTGCTGTTAATGGATTTTCATCAACAGTTTATGCAAAAAGTTGGGAAATTAGATGAAACCAAAGATGAGGTTTTTGATGAATTTGTCAACAATTTCAACAAGCAACAGGTAAGTTTCTCTTATCCAAAGAAAGCTCTTTTATTTTATTTTACTTTCTTCACAGAAATTGTTCATCTTCCCTTGACAGTTATTGCACTATTAAAATGGAATAAAAAGACCTTGCACAGGATTGGTTGTTAATGTGCACAGAAGCCCTCTTTAGGTTATCCCATATTGAGCAAAACTTGATATTTTATGCAATTCATCTGCACTTAAGGAATCTTTGCAAAGCTTTCTTTCTTCAAAGTTTCTCTAACATCAAGGAGATTAAAATATAAAAAAGTACTGCTTGTATGCAGGTTTTATGCAACATGTAAATTCATTCTTGAACTTTTTTTAGACTGCAGTTTCAAGGTTGCAGAAAGAGCTGAAACAATATCTTCAATGCCTTGCATGTAAGTGTTTCTCTCGTTTGTAATTCAATATTCAGGGTTTAGAATTCTCTTTGAGGTATATCTTTGGTAAGTTGATAGTCTGTGGGGCACTTTCACAGTTGATATAGTACTGGCTCATGCACATTAACATGACAAGAATTCTCCAGAATTCTTAGGTAAGAATTTACAAGAATTCCTCACATTCTGATAAGAATTCTTTAGTGGTACTGTAAAATTCTCAATTAGGCTTCTTTAAGAAGTTAAGAATTTGCTCAACAATTCTTAAGAAGGAAAACAATTTGTAATGATAAGAAATCTGTAGCAAATCTTTATCTGAAATGACTTTAACAGTTTTATTTTTTAAACAGCAATGCAAGTTGCAAGCAATGCCTTTGCAGATGCAGTCAAAGAAATTTATGAACCTGACTGGGTTGAAAGAGACAGCCTTGTAAATCTTTTTGAGGTATGCATGCTATGTTACCTTTCAAAATTAAATGAAAATAAATCTTTTCCATGTTCTACCATCAAAATTAAACAACAATCTGATAAGTAAATGAATTTAGTATGATAAAAAGTATGAATGTAGAGGTAAAACTATGACTTTCCAAGCATATACTTGTTCTCAAGACAAAAGTAGAATCACTGCAATTGTTGTACATTTGCTTCAACCAGTTTGATTGCTGCTACATCTACTGGTCTTACTGAAGCAACAGTAACAACATTAGGTCGATTGGATAATTGAAAATTGAGCAGCTTTATGGACTAAGGCTAGAGTTCATGCTTGAAACGTCAAATGTTTTACATCTATATGCTATTCTACTAAAATCAGTTATTTATAATATTGTTTATGTTTTAAAAATATATTTGTTTTATCTTTTGATGACCTGATAATCACTTCTTTTGGAACTATTGCAAATATACTTTTTCAACAGTGACTTAAGCCTGACTTAAACTCTTTCTGCTCTTTATTGCTTGTTTTGGTTTTACGTTCTGTTGAAGCGAAATCGAGCAACATGAGGACTAAATGGAAATGCACTCCAAAACTAAAGCAAGCAAAGGAAATCATATTCTTTTCCTTATTTTTGAGATAGATTTGATTCTGTCAAACCAAACCAACAACTCCAAACAAAAGAGAGCATTTTGAATTCTAAATACACTACGCGCATGATTGTTAGTGGAAAGAAATAACAAAATTGCTAGCCTTAAAATTTGGAACAAGCAGTCAGCCTTAACATCGGAACAAGCAAAGAAGATAAGCAAGAAGTAGCAAAGACGAGCTGCAAAAAACCAAGCAATAAGGAGCAGAAAATTTCAGATGAAAACCAGGCTTTATTAGTAATTGAAAGTTTGAAAGAATGTTTGGAAGTGCAAAAGTTGAAGGTTGCTTCTCCGGCAGATGCTAAGTCACACGTTATTCCCTAGCAATCTTTTAGGTATTCTGCAAAGTCTGGATCAAGCAATATTTCTCTATGTTTTGATTTTGAGGGTTTTAGTGGCACTAGTTTGTGTGGCACAAGTTTGAGCAAGGGCGCCTACCTTATAGGAAGTGTTGATTTTTTTTTTTTTTTTTTTTTTTTTATAGGAAGTGTTGAATTCCAGTACAATACCCGTGACCCAGTACACAAAGTAATTGGTGTCCTTTCAAATTCTAACGTCTGTTAGTGTTGACCAATCAAAAATCACGCTGCCTGGTTCCCTGAGGCCATTTTGCATAACAGTTGATCTTGTACTACATCAACACCGGAATTTTAAACCACAAAGTTATTCATACGTAATCTTGACCCTGACATGACTGACTCTGCGTACTGGGTCATGGTACAGTACTGGGATACTATGTGTACTGGCCACTGGGTCACAGGACACCAGTTATTCTACAGTACTGGGAATAAATACAGTTCCTACAAGGTTGGTGCCCTAGGTTTGAGTGGCACAATTCGAAAAAACTTGTACAAAATTCAGAAAAATGTTGCTCAATCCAGACCCTTGCACAGAATAATCAAAAGGTTTATTATTTTGTTTGGTTATGTTTTGAAAAGAACCAATAAAAACGACAATATTTTTGAACTGTGATCAGAGAAAAAGTTTTCTGTACATTCTCTGTGGCTCTTGTATAAATGTTGTGTTCCAATATCGTATTTCATAGACGAAGATACAGTAAACCTCAGTTAAACTTGAAAAAGAGCAATTTGCGGTAGTCTTAAAGGTTGTTTTTTTCACAGGAACTAGATGCAAATTTTTTGACACTGAATAGAAGACTCAATGATGAAGTATTGGAACCATTGGAAGCATATCATCGGCCGTTTGGGGATGTGAAGGTAAGAATAGAGCCAACAGGCTGAGCACATCCAAAACTTGTGACTCAGAATCCAGCTGTATCTCTAGCATTGTTGATGGCACGAAAAATCTGATTGGATTGGCTAATTCTACGGAGTCGAACATGTAGAAAATATCTTCATTTGCAATGTATCTGCCGCTATTTGTCTGTATTAGGGAGACAAAATAACGGTTTTTTAACGTTTGGCTTTTACAGCCCGGTTAAATGACTTTAGATTTAGTCTCATTGAATCTGGCGTCCTTCCCGAATCAATTTGGCATTCTTAACGTTTCTATCATTCTAATGTACTTAATATCATGGCCTTTATTATTCTGAGATATTTGCCATTTTGTAATTATGGGTCATCAAATGAGCAAACTACTTCAAACAATTTGTAAATCTATTTCATGCTTTTGGGTCACACTGGTCACACAAAGTTGAGATTTTAAATGTACGTTCGATCTTTCTTGAAGCTATTAGAAATTGATCATTGGTGTCAAATCATCTTACGTTGTCAGACATTGATAACTAGTATTTATAATTCATACTTTAAAATAGATGGAGAAAGACAGAGAAAGATTTCAGATGAAACAAGTAAATAGATTTCGAAGCTCCTGTTCCAAGTTTACTTGCCAAAAACATTGCTGTTTTTCTTTTCAGACCAAGGTATCAAAACGAGGACGAAAACGGGTGGATTATGACCACTGTCGACATGTTGTAGATGTGAGTAATGAGTTTGAATACTTGTGCATCTCTGGGTTGTTGATGTTGCTTGTCAAACTTTAAAGCGCCTGACGCATTGGCGGATTGTTTGCTCGCGGGCTGTCCCTCTCTTACGACTATCGTTGGAACAGTTTAAATTTTATTGTAAGTGCCTTGCATGTTGGGAACTTGCTGACAATAAGTCCTTTCCCATTATGGACGGCACGTATTTAATTAACCTTGTTGTTTTTGTAAATAGTTTGTTTTTTAATGAATAAGGCAAAAAATTGAAAAACATTTCTCAGGAGAAACATTTCATAGAGGGAAAATAATTGTATTGCCTTCTCATTTTGATCGATTTTCGCATGGCTTGTGTTGGGCCAAGAATTTGCTACTAATTTATCAATTTACCATAACATGTGAATGAGTCAATCAGTCAAACCAATTGTGACTCACTGTGGTAGTTATCTGACTCCAGGCTCCAAGATCGCTTTGTTTTCGTGACAACTTTTATGACATTGTCATTGAGGCTTGAACTTGTGCCATCCCATGACTTTGATTCAAAGTCGAGCGCTTTACCTCTTTATCAACAACATTTTCAAACAAAAGATTACTGTTACTGAATGTTTTGAAGCTTCTGAGAACATTGTTGTTTACAAATTGAGAGGTCAAATATCAATGGTTTGCTGCCTTCTGCATGAGAAATTTTTCTCAAACAAACTGGATGTAAATTTGCGGATGAAATGAATGTTGTTATTTCTACACGATATTGTAAAAGAACCCAAAATGCCCTTTACTATGTGTTCAGCGAAACAACGTTGAAGATAGGAATATAGCCTCTTTCACAGAATATAGCCTCTTTCATATCGTCAGAATTTGTTTCCGCTGTATGAAAAGAGGGACAAAGGAAAAAAGGATTGCACAACGAAGGAAGCCAAATTTTTAACTTGCTGTGATATTTGCTGTGAAATTATGCCCAAGATGGCAAGAAATGTAACTTTTAAGTGCATTAAGGCCTAAAATGTCCAAAAATGCTGCTTTTGAGTACTGCAATGAGACTTTTATGCCCGGGGGGTTGGGGGTACATAATATGTTCAGAGTATGGGTATGTGCCGCCCATATGGGTGGGTTTTTAGGCCAAAAATTCTCCAAACGTGGGTGGGTTTTCGCTGAAATTCGCAAAAAATGGTTAAAAATGGGCAGTTTTCTGCCAAAATTCATCATAAAAGTGGGTACCAAGGCAAGTTTTAGTAACTAGAAGAGAGTAGGGTCTTAAAGTAAGTGTCTATTGTATATTTTTGAGAATCTTTGAAAGATTAGGACGAGAGGGAATCGATGTGACGAAGAAAGGATTGAGAAAAGGGAAGATGTGTAGAGATAAAATCATCTTCTTCGCCTTCAAACTCAACTGGTGTTAGCCTAAGACTAGCCTGTTAACAAAACCCAAATTGGGTCAAAAAAAAAGACCGGTTTGCGCATAATCTTGTCGGAATATAAGTAGGAACACCGCATAACGCCACAAAAACGAGCAAACAATTATAGTAATTGGAACAAATTTGAGCACGGCTTCTTCAAAGGCAATCCTTACATAAATATATATTTATATCGATTATATCCACNTAGTAATTAGAAGAGAGTAGGGTAGTAAAGTAGGTTTCTACTGTATATTTTTGAAAATCTCTGAAAGATTAGGACGAGGGAATTGATGTGACGAAGAAAGGATTGAGAATATGGAAGATGTGTAGGGATACAATCATCTTCTTCGCCTTCAAACTCAACTGGTTTTAGCCTAAGACCGTTTGGCGCATAATCTTGTCGGAATATAAGTAGGAGCACCGCAAAAACGCCACAAAAACGAGCAAACAATTGCAGTAATTCGAAACAATTTGAGCACGGCTTCTTCAAAGGTAAACCTTACATATATATTTATATATGGTTTATATCCAATTTCTTGTTTCAGACGTTACGAGCGAAAGGAACTGCAAAATCTGGAGATGCGAAGAAACTTTCACAGGTAGGCTTCTATGGAAAACAAAGTTGTTGTGCGTGTTGTGCGTCGATTGTATAAAGGCGTAAATTCATTCAGAAATTCGACATCGTACAAAGACCGAGATTTAAACGACGTTTCGAGCATAACTCTTCATCAGGTTATGAAGAGTTATGCTCGAAACGTTATGCTCGAAACGTCGTTTAAACCTTAGTAATGTCGAATTTTTAAATGAATTTAGGCTTTAAAGGACTTGTTTTCCTTTCTTTTCGTAAGTTCTGAATTTTTTGCACAAATGGTGCTTAAATGTTATTACTTGAACAAACGATGTTACTTTCATTGTAAAATTGTCACCTTTCAAGAAAGAATCATAAGACATTTGTGTGATTATGCAATATTCCGTTTAGCTATTCTGCAAAAGAGTCTGGATCGAGCGATATTTTCTTGCATTATTTTCTAATTCATTGCATTCAACCGAAAATAACTTTATTTATTTACTAAACTACAATGCAAAGATAGTAGTGCGGTCACTCTAGCAAGATTGTATGCCAAATAGAACAAACACAGGAAGCACATTATTCCTATCGCTCGTACGTTCATTTGATACATGTAACCCGAATCTTTGAAAATAGGGAGGGGATGGGTGGGAGGGATCCTATCTTTCATAAAAGTACTTGCTATCGACCTGTGATTGTCCACGCCTTGAAGGAGCTTTTTATATTTGCCTACTAAGCTCGACTCCACGGAGAGCATGCAACAGTATTCCCTTAGGAAACTTAACGATGCTACTAAAAAATAGTTTCCTATTGTACTGTTGATAAATTAATTTATTATGCGAAATGATCGATTGAGTGGCTCTATGGCATTGTGGCTGTATCAATTTTGCGCACGTTTGAAAATTCCACAAAATGTGTAAATATATCGTTCGATCCAAACCTTTGTAGAATAGCTAAGAGATCTATTGCACACTTCTCATGGCAGATGTCCTCACCTTGTGAAAGGTTTTTAGATTATGGAAAATCATCGCAAAGTTTTCGGGCTGGGCTGGGCTAGTTGATTAACGAGATGTGTTCAAAACTTTTCGAGTATAAGATCAAATCAACAAGTAAAAGGATTAACATCTGCCTTATTTTTCATTAAATTTTGAAAACAGAATTATTGATGTATATTCCATTAAGAAACCGGTGTTGCTAGTTGTTGTTTGACACGGGGGAGGTAAACTCAGTGCAATTCAAAATGCGATGTCATATTGTATGGTAATATCTAGCATACTGCCTGAGTTACTAAAATTTCACTTTCCCTGAGGTTTTTTTGTTGCCTTGCACAACATGATCTAAAGATGCGTAAACATGATTTATGAATGAGAAAATATGTTTGATTGAATGATTTGTTTCTAAATTAGAAGCCACCAGGTAGTAAAGCCTTTACCAACCGGGTTTATTTTTGTACGGGAAAATTTATGTCGACTGGTGGTATGAACGCACAGACCTTGCTATTCCATTAAACATTTTCTATACATATTACTTATAACACTACCTACAAAATACTCTGCAATACTACAAAAAACGATACCACGAGGAAATAAGTACCATGTCCACCCCATGGCCAAAACATGAAGCAAAATGCAAGAACGACATACAGTATAGCCACTACTGCAAAGAAGCAAATTCACAAAAAGTTAAGTCAAGTTTATTTCTCAGGCCAATGACACGAGGCTAAGTTTTCTCTATTGAATCGAAATTTATGCTATGGTATTCTGCTAATACTTTATAACAACGTGTCACGTAAACGTGACCATTTTCATGTATTACAGTTTCACTCCTTGGACTCCTTGACCTGTGCAGTCACACCTAATGTTGGCCTAAGGCATTGACCTACTGTTCGCTGGAAACCACGAGCAACTTGAAAATTTTTCTTCCGTGTGAAATAGGAATATTTTCCTTTCTTGTGCAACTTCCTGTGTGTCTAAACACGGGGAAGCTCTCGTGAAGTTATCAAGCAGTAAGCAGCTTTGACTTTGAGAGTAGTTTGCTTTTCGATATGCTCAATACGATGGAGATTTTAGCAGAATTTGAACAATTGTTTCACCAGTTTTAAAGTTAGTTGACGGAGAGGTGATTTATAAGTAGGACAAATAAACGCCTACACACGCTATTGTACGTCCAGCCTAACAATATCCATGCACGTGTCGAAATAATCAAATACAATAGGCTAATTTTAGACATGTATATGCAGTCCTTGAGTTAGCTATTTTCTCTCCGTTAACTAACTTTAATTCCTGATGCAGCACAGGTTTGATAGTAATCTCGACACTGATGACAATCAGACATCACTGTTGTTGAGATATCCATAAAAATGTTGAAGAAGATTCTCAGTTTGTTCGTCACAAAAAAATTGCACCTTCTGTGTCATCGTAGTTGTGATTTTTGACGTTGAAGTACAAAATTAGATTACTCTTAGGTCGCTCTCATCAGTAACAGTTTCGAACCAGCCAAGGAGCGTAATTGTTCGTCCCCCGCCCCATAAATTGACTCATATGTCACGATTCAAATGAAAACTTCTGAGATAATCCACGTCCCCTTTCCTAAAAATTTGAAGCAAAAAAGGATAATTTTAGGTAACCATCCTTATTCTTGCTGCTGGGAGTTTTGGTAACATATAAACATGTCTTTAGTCGCAAAGCAGCCTTACACAAATAGCATATGACCCCCGTCTGACAGTGGCATATCGAAACTTATGTTAATCAATGTTTTTTTGCAGGCTGAAGATGACTATCAGAAGGCTAAGTCAATTTTCGTCGAATTAACGTCTGAACTTTATGATGAACTGCCTGCACTCTATGACTGGTATGTGGAAATTTGTTTATTTGGGTGCAACTGTTTTTCTCGACGATTTTAGGAACTGTCCAAATTTAGTCACGTCTATTATATTCTAGTTTGCTTTTGAATATTGGGTATGTTTGTTGGGTAGTAATTCTGAAAACAGTAGACTTGGTAGACTCGGAATTTGTGTTTGATTGACTCTGAAGNGATGAACTGCCTGCACTCTATGACTGGTATGTGGAAATTTGTTTATTTGGGTGCAACTGTTTTTCTCGACGATTTTAGGAACTGTCCAAATTTAGTCACGTCTATTATATTCTAGTTTGCTTTTGAATATTGGGTATGTTTGTTGGGTAGTAATTCTGAAAACAGTAGACTTGGTAGACTCGGAATTTGTGTTTGATTGACTCTGAAGTTTTCAAAACGGTATGTTTGGAACTGGTTTGGAAGGCCTACTGAAACTTCTGCTACAAATGTCGAAATGGTTTGGCTGACGTTGTTGGAAAGATTTTTGTTTTCATTAGCTAACCCTGGTGGTGAATCCAAAACCCACGATTTCTAGATTTTTCTGTGTTTGATTGCAAAATACGTTTCCATCTCTGCTAAATGTACTGTTTTCAAAATTGGATAGGTTTGGAATTACCAATAAAACATACCTATTGATATGTCTATTGTTTTAAAAACCTAAAAAAAACCCAACATAGCGAAAACAGTCAGAAATGGATTAAATAAGGTCTGTTTGTTATTTGGCTTGACCTGCCATTTCATTTTCAAATCAATTTTTTCATGCCAGAGATTGGTAGAATGTGGAGGCACGGTAGCACCGCTCCCAGAAAATGTTTCCAAAGGTCGTTAGGCCACAGGAAGTAATCCTTTCTAAAAATCTCTAGAAAGTTCTCAAACAGATCAATATTTGTTTGCACTGTTCCTTTGTAACGAAAGAGATCGTTTCTTCTCTTATTATTCTTTTCTTTTACATGTACTATCATGTCAGGTCAATTGATTTGAGCAAATTTGACCGCAGGAAATTTCCACGTTGAAATGTGCACAAAAAGGAAGTAAAACTCTTTCTCGGCCACAGATCCACTCCATAGGCCTGTATCCCTCATCACATCATATATATTTGATAATGTTCTTCATTGTCATCGTTTTCACCACTTTCTGTACTATAGATATCATTCGCTTGATACAAGTTTAAACATAGTGCAAAAAGTGATAAAAACGATGATAATGAAGAAAATTTGTATCAAGGAAAATTACTACNTCGTCGAATTAACATCTGAACTTTACGATGAACTGCCTGCACTCTATGACTGGTATGTGGAAATTTGTTTATTTGGGTACAACTGTTTTTCTCGACGATTTTAGGAACTGTCCAAATTTAGTCACGTCTATTATATTCTAGTTTGCTTTTGAATATTGGGTGTGTTTGTTGGGTAGTAATTCTAAAAATAGTATACTTGGTAGACTCAGAATTTGTGTTTGATTGACTCCGAAGTTCTCAAAACGGTATGTTTGGAACTGGTTTGGATGGCCTATTGAACTTTCTGCTACAAATGTAGAAATGGTTTGGCTGACGTTGTTGGAAAGATTTTTGTTTTCATTAGCTAACCCTGGTGGTGAATCCAAAACCCACGATTTCTATATTTTTGTGTGTTTCATTGCAAAATATGTTTCCATCTCTACTAAAGGTGCTGTTTTCAAAATTGGATAGATTTGGAATTACAAATCAAACACATTTATTGATGTGTCCATTGTTTTAAAAACCTAATGAAACTCAACATAGCGAAAACATCCAGAAATAGTTTAAATGAGGTCTGTTTGTTATTTGGCTTGACCTGCCATTTCAATTCAAATCAATTTTTTCATGCCAGAGATTGGTACAATGTCGAGGCACGGTAGCACCGCTCCCAGAAAATTTTTCCAAAGGTCGTTAGGCCACAGGAAGTAATCCTTTCTAAACATCTCTTGAAAGTTATCAAACAGATCGATAGTTGTTTGCACTGTGCCTTTGTAACGAAAGAGGTCGTTTCTTTTTTTCTTATTCTTTTCTTTTACATGTACTATCATGTCAGGTCAATTGATTTGAGCAAATTTGACCGCAGGAAATTTCCACGTTGAAATGTGCACAAAAAGGAAGTAAAACTTTTCTCGGCCACAGATCCACTCCATCGGCCTGTATCCCTCGTCACATCATATATATTTGATAATGTTCTTCATTGTCATCGTTTTCATCACTTTCTGTACTATAGATATCATTCGCTTTGTACAAGTTTAGACATTGTACAGAAAGTCATGAAAACGATGATAATGAAGAACATTTGTATCACAGGAAATTACTACTAAACTATAGGAGTCCTCTTAGTAGATAAACGAATTATCAAGAGCGTTATTAAAATCTCTCAGCTTCATTCACATATATACATTGCACATTGTTTACCAGGGGAGGGGGG
>REGL01000009.1:60719-78978 GCA_004194395.1 Aurelia aurita complex sp. Pacific | reverse complement strand
GACTTGGTAGACTCGGAATTTGTGTTTGATTGACTCTGAAGTTTTCAAAACGGTATGTTTGGAACTGGTTTGGAAGGCCTACTGAAACTTCTGCTACAAATGTCGAAATGGTTTGGCTGACGTTGTTGGAAAGATTTTTGTTTTCATTAGCTAACCCTGGTGGTGAATCCAAAACCCACGATTTCTAGATTTTTCTGTGTTTGATTGCAAAATACGTTTCCATCTCTGCTAAATGTACTGTTTTCAAAATTGGATAGGTTTGGAATTACCAATAAAACATACCTATTGATATGTCTATTGTTTTAAAAACCTAAAAAAAACCCAACATAGCGAAAACAGTCAGAAATGGATTAAATAAGGTCTGTTTGTTATTTGGCTTGACCTGCCATTTCATTTTCAAATCAATTTTTTCATGCCAGAGATTGGTAGAATGTGGAGGCACGGTAGCACCGCTCCCAGAAAATGTTTCCAAAGGTCGTTAGGCCACAGGAAGTAATCCTTTCTAAAAATCTCTAGAAAGTTCTCAAACAGATCAATATTTGTTTGCACTGTTCCTTTGTAACGAAAGAGATCGTTTCTTCTCTTATTATTCTTTTCTTTTACATGTACTATCATGTCAGGTCAATTGATTTGAGCAAATTTGACCGCAGGAAATTTCCACGTTGAAATGTGCACAAAAAGGAAGTAAAACTCTTTCTCGGCCACAGATCCACTCCATAGGCCTGTATCCCTCATCACATCATATATATTTGATAA
Source organism: Aurelia aurita complex sp. Pacific (assembly GCA_004194395.1). Taxonomy (NCBI): domain Eukaryota; kingdom Metazoa; phylum Cnidaria; class Scyphozoa; order Semaeostomeae; family Ulmaridae; genus Aurelia; species Aurelia aurita complex sp. Pacific. The sequence goes on along the minus strand of REGL01000009.1, from coordinate 78,222 downwards.
TGTTCTTCATTGTCATCGTTTTCACCACTTTCTGTACTATAGATATCATTCGCTTGATACAAGTTTAAACATAGTGCAAAAAGTGATAAAAACGATGATAATGAAGAAAATTTGTATCAAGGAAAATTACTACTAAACTATGAGTCCTCTTAGTAGATAAACGAATTATCAAGAGCGTTATTAAAATCTGTCAGCTTCATTCACATATATACATTGCACATTGTTTACCAGGGGAGGGGGGCGTGTTTGTTGGGTTCTTTGCTTCATGTGCATTATTGGGTAGCTATTAATGCAGATAAACAATTTCTGTTTACTTTGATGTTGTAAACAGCCTTTTCAAATGATTCTGGATTTGTGGGTAATGTTTCAAAATTGTCTTTTGTTTAAATCCGGTGTCTGAATTTAAACCAGCATTTTCATGTTTCTCTTAACTTTGAACAGTACAATCATTATTCAGAAAACACTGGAGTTACTCCCTCCATTGGGTGGGGGCTGGCAGGTCCTTCAATTTGTATAAGAGCATTACGTCTATTGAAATCTTGTCAACTAGTTTGGCAACCATTTTAACAAAGATGATATTTCGCATGCCTTGTTTGCCCCACAAGCTTGGGATCACACGCTGCCAAGATTACTTCAATGTGGTTTAAAACGAGCTAATCTCAGTTGGAAATGCTTATTTTGGAAACTGAATGAATCTTGAGATAATCTTTGACCATACGAAAGAGAACATTTAGCCTTGAAACATCAGGTCTTATTCTGAATGATAGATATTTTGTTATTTTTGGGAACCCAACAGAGCTCAGCTTATTTTCAAAGGTAGTTGATGTATTTTTATTCATTCAACAGTCGAATTGGTTTCTACGTCTCATGTTTTCAAAGTGTCTTTACATTAGAAGGAGTCTTTCATCGAGAATGTGCTAGGGTAAGTATCATCTTCGTTTTCAATTACCGTAAAAGCTTTATAAAGCCTCCACCGGGGGGATTATTAAAGAGGGAGCTTATTCACAAAATCAAATGACAAGGATATAAATGATAGCTTTTCAATTCTTTTACCCCATATTTTGCGAAATCAACATACAATTTTACTAGTCAAATACGCAAAGAATTCGACACAGTTATTATCCCAAACCATCAAAATTAACATGCAATGTTGTGTAGCCAGTTGAAAGAAAATTGATAACCTCTGGCATTTGATTGGGGGGGGGGGCGTGACAGAGAGATAGAGCGGGGCCCTGAATAGCCTTTGCGGTAAAACACTGAGCGATGGTCTGGAGATAAATTTTAAGTAATGTAGCAGAAAGGAAAGTTCAACACGGCACTTATCAGAGAAAAATTATTGTGGCCTATATTCTTCGTTGTATTTTTCTTGATGAAGGTGCGTAGAGGTATTGGCAGTGCATCTAAAAGCCACGGCAAAGAGCTTGTTGCTGCAAGCTCAGAGAAAAAAGTCCTGAGATTTTGGTCCCATTTCAAAATTATCCAGCTTCCTCATTGTACTTTGTTGGTGAAATTGCATATGAGCGCCGAGCACTGAAATTGCAGAAGTACGGAAAACCTAATCGAGTCCTCGACCCCTGGTCATGACTTTCAAATAGAGCAGGGCTCGAACTTGGCTCGAACCCTGTCCGCCTGACTGTTCTTGCTGCAAAGTTAGAGAGCAACACCGCTGCGCCACAACACCTTGTTTAACCGTCCGTTGTTTATTTAACTAGTCTGAATGACCTGGTTCTTATTGATATGGAAGTTTGCATACAAAAAACTGTGTAGTAAAACTGAAACTGTTCACACGTTCAAAGAACATTGCCTAGAGGCTCTACGCAATTAAAGCAAATCATTTTATCGTAGATTCAAAATCAGTTAAATGACTTGATGGATCAACTTATCAAAGATGTATCTGCTGGTTCATACAGCACTAAAAAGTCATTCGCAAGGTAATTATGGTCTTAGTTTATTTACCGTGTGATGAAAATATAAATTTTTTGTGTGGTAAAGGTGGTTGATTACGTAGGAAATTTTTTGATTACTTGGCTACTTTTTGGTTACTTGGTATGTTGGCGCAAGCTACAGACAGAGCAAAGAAGTCCAAGAGGTGCCCACACTGAGTCCCTCAAAACGCTTACAGGCTACGTTATGTGTTAAAGCACTTTGTATTTAGCACTTTTAATAAGCCCAGTATTTAATATCAGACCTGTTCCGTAGCAAGGTATGGATAAGGACTAAGAATTTATGTATCCTTCATTGGGGCGTGAAATTTCGAAGTTTATCATTCAGAAAGTCATTCAAACAGGCACTAATCGGATTCTGGCAAAGTTCAATGCTTCCAAGCTTATTTTCGTACTGTCTTTCGATTGAAAAATGCAACATCACGAAATAGCATACCCATTTCTTTTAATTTTCTTTGTTTAATATTCCGCATAATGACCAGGAGTGCGCCTGAAAGTTATTTACTTTCATACTTCCCAGTAACCAATTGACGACCCCAGAGTCACCATCTGACAACATACAACGATGTTTTTCTTGAAGCATATGCATGCACTTTTAACTTGACACTGTATTATAGGGATGATGAACAGGAAGCCGCAACGATTGCACCTATCAATCCAAAACCTGATGGTAGCTTAGCAACATTTTATGACGTCGCAGTACCAGATGAAGACGAGGGTAATGAAAGTACAGGTGATGATTTTGTTCCTTTACTAATAACTCAGTAGACTTATTACCTGGAGTCTCTTGTTTCCCTGTGCTCTTTGACTTGGTGGTGGCGCTTTGGTCAACAGAGAGACTCATTCCCATACGCTTGTAGAAATGGAATATCTCCGTACTGCTTTTCCCTTTTCGTTATTCTACACAAGATCATTATGTGGCGTTGGAGCTACTATCACTATTGTAAACATTCGAACATTGTCTATGTCCATAAGGCCCTCAGTGGAGTGACAACAACAACAACAATTCAACTCATAAGACGAGCGTAACTAGAGGGTCCTTATGTAGTGAGGTTAATAACTCAGTGCTTTTCAAACGGTGGTTTTGCAGTTTTTGCAAGCACTATCACACAGACCACAGACTGTTCATCTTTTTGCAAAATGAAATCGTTCAGGATAAATCTTTGTACTTCACAGAGGAACAAACCAAACATTCATGTCTCTCACACGATTACTCGGATATAAGTGGATTTTGACGGTTATTGTTTAATTGCTTAGGCGAAGCCACCAAAAAATTTCAAACAACAATGAACACATGCCGAAAACAATGGTGTTTAAAAAAATTTGTTGACAAGTTCGCGACGGAGCCTCTTTAAGTAGGCATAAGCGGCTCAAGGTCTGTCAAAAACAGTTGAAATAAAGTACATTAAATGATGAACGTGAAATGTTGAAAAAAGCGACTGATTATGACACAGAACACATTTGAATACTAAATAAGTAGGGTGTTGGGCATAGCTCTTAGAGGCAGTAAATTGTAAGGCCTTTATCTTCATGCAGCGATATGACTGTACCGCTAAACTTTCTGATGATACCAGAGGAGAGGAGTACATGGACCACAGGGAGCCTCCATAAAAAGTAGTAGAAAGCAAACGAAATGCGGCTTATGCCGCTTTTGCCGTGTCTCACTCGTAGAACTAGAAGCCGCATTTCGTTTGCTTTCTACTACTTTTTATGGGGGCTCCCTGTGCATGGACGTACCACTTGTTGTTACGGCAGATATGCCGCGCTCTCCTCAGGTAGCTTTTCCTTATCGTGAAATACTTTAATGTTAGAAGAGTGAAAAGATTATGGAGGGGTTTTTCTCAAACCGGAAGGAATAGACAATTTGATTTCAGTAATAAACTAGTTCTAGTTGTACTGTAAATATTATTTGTATTTCCTTTGCAGACGAAAATGTGGTAATGAATGGGGAGAAAGATCAAGAAGCTGTCCCAGAAAGAGAATTACCCCCTGCCCCCGCAAGACCAGCACCGGTGCGGCCAGCCCCACAGCGACCGTCATCTTCTCATACTCCGTCGCCTCCGCAAGGATCACCTGATCGTCCTAAATCTGTACGTACAATTATGTTTTCTGCGCTGTGTTCAAAACCCCTTTGAGCTTACTCCAATCGAGCAAGAGTTGAAAGATTTGCAATTTTATTTGTTTTGTATTGTCGAACCATTTTCTGAAGAAACACCAAGGTAACTATAATCTAGAAAATGCAAAATTTATGATCGAAAACACTTCAATTGCGTTTGTTCGCCGACAGTTTGATGCGACATCTAATTTGAGCTAGACTTAAGAGTCAAATTTCCCGAGTAAAAGACATTCGAAACAATAAGAAATTCGCTGAGTTGTGTAATTGTTATACATGGTGTTAATTACGTGTATGGTGAAACTCAAATGACACAACACTGGCTAAAGGATACATGATGATCCAGAATGGGAAAATCATGGAAGGAATGGTTGGAAAATGGAAAAAGAAAGTTTTAAATGCAGATCCACTGAGCACCCTCTTACTAAAGGGGCTCCGTCGCCAAACTGTAAACAAATCTGTAAACACCGCACCTGTCCATTGTTCTCCATACTTTTCTGTAGTTTGTTTGGTGGCTTCACCCAAGCCAGCAAACAGTGCTCGTTAAAAATCCACTTATTTCCAAGCAATCGTAAAAGATACGACTTTTTGATTTTTTCCTCTGAGAAGTACAAAGATTTATCTTCAAAATATGCTTTCATGTTTCGAAAAAGCTGGTAAACGTCTGTGTAATATTGCCTATCAGAAAACTTCAAAATCAACGTTTCGACCGAAATTGGAGACGGCGCCCCTTTAAGCACACACTACAGATTAAAGTGAATAAACGGAGCTAAGTGGAATAATCTATAAATAAGAGAAAGAAAACTGCTGCATACGCCATTGTTTCTTCAGCTACACAATGTCCACTAACGTGTCGACATCTGCAAATACAATAGGCTAATTATAGACCACCCAGACCTCTTCTGTGCGGGACTTTTGTCTCTGTTGATTCTCTTCAATTCAAAGCTAAAATTTTGCAACAGGCAACCAAGAATAGGATTTTTTAATCTGAATCTTATCTCGATATTCGTTGAAATTACCTTTACCGGAATAGCACTGCTTGGATGGCAATTTTTATCTCCTCACTTTCTATCGCCAATCTCAGGTGACATCTAATTTGATTATGCTGTTTAAAACAATTCCACAATAGCCCTTTGTGGCTTTCAAGTTCCACCTTCAAATTTATCCAAAATACAAGACATGTCTCCCAGATAATACTAAAAACTTCTACAATATGTCTTTCAAAGCGCGACCTTGCAGTTTTATTTTTGCTCGACTTGACAATCTAATTTATTCGTAGGTTTCCCCCAGAAATGTGCAATCCTCGAATACAGAATCCGAAAGCAGTGATGTGGCGGAAGCAGCAGAAGCGAAACCAGAAATTGATGAAAAACCCGATTTGGTTGTTTTTAAGAACCCTAACATGAACAAAAGTGGTACTCCTCAATGCAATCTTATTGTCCCCCAATCTTTATTTAAGGTATGAACTTTGTGTTTCGTTACTTTAAGGCCCAGTTCAAACATCGTTTTTTTGTCGTGTCGAGTTTAATAGATGTTGCCAAAAACTTGTAAGTGTCAATTAGATTCGACATAAAACGATGTTGCGTTTTTAATCAAATCACCTGCCATTTAAAATTTTTTAAAGGGCAGGAGTTCATCAGTTCTGTCGTTTTAAACGGAAGAAACACGACTTGACTTAAACATCGTATTTCTGCTGCGTTTAATTAATCAATCCTACGCCATGGTCCGCAGTTTCTTCGTGTGATCAGCCGTGTGATCAGCCACTTCGCTTGTCCATTTTGAAAAATGGCCATTTTTTTAACCATTTTAATTTCAATCCGATAGGGCAAAAAAAGCGGTGTTTAGATCAGATTTAGACACGGCAGATTCTGCCGTTTTTAACACAGTTCGATTCGATACGGCAAAACAACGGTGTTTAAACGAGGCCTAATTCCCTACTATATGCAGTTTCGATTACTTTGCTGTGCATTTTGTCACAAGTACGTACAAGTTACCATTTATTAATAGACGATTCCGGAAAAGATGGCGGACCTCATTTCACGCAATGCATGATAGGAATATGCCCCCTAGCAACGCATAGCTACCAAAACTTACGACCGCAGCATACAATCTTGACCACAGCTGCGATAGATTTAGGCTAGGCCGTAGCAAATTTATCGTGCAATCATGTGCAATCTACGCTCTTCTAAAGGCATATTCTGTTCGGCATCTCAAGTCTGTGAAGTCTTCTGAATACGGTAGTGTTTGCAGAGAAAATATCTCAGGTGTTAAAAAAAGAACGCACATTCTGAACTGAAAGTGNAGGCCGTAGCAAATTTATCGTGCAATCATGTGCAATCTACGCTCTTCTAAAGGCATATTCTGTTCGGCATCTCAAGTCTGTGAAGTCTTCTGAATACGGTAGACTTCGCAGAGAAAAATATCTCAGGTGTTAAAAGAATGCACATTCTGAAAACGGTAGAGCTGGCAGACTTGGCAGAGAAAAATTTCAAAAGAACGCACATTCTGAACTGAAAGTGAGAGAGTTCGAATGCTGTGTTCGGCTGAGCAAATTGAAGCCATTGCAATACATTAAGCATTTACAAAATTTCATTCTATTTTCGAATGACAGGGTCTCTTCAACATTTCCCCTTGTCAGTAAACAAAGTCAAACATCTTGTTGAAAATCTTTAAGAAACGACAAAATCAACTGGTCACTACATCTTGTTATTGTAGGAAAACTGAACTGAATCTGAACTGTAACTTATTTATAAAAAGACTGTATGAAGACGGCTTTCCCTTAAAACTGCGAGCGAAGACTTACAAGAGCGTAGGTTTCACGATAAAGTTCTGACGGCCTATCGTAGCTGTGGTCAAGATTTTATGCTACGGTCGTAAGTTTTGGTAGCTATGCGTTGCTAGGGGGCATATTCCTATCATGCATTGCGTGAAATGAGGTCCGCCATCTTTTCCGGAATCGTCTATTGTGAAAGATTCTGCTAGCTTTTTTATCGAAGCAGGTCCTTCCTCTCTGTCTTACCATGGGTAGTTAGACACTGCTGGTGTGCTTCTATGAAGGAGCGCTGGATAGTATGTATCTGCGGAGGAAATATTGTTTAGTACTGCGGAGGAGATATCGAAAGAACGAAAATATTCGATATCTCCTCCGCAGTACTAAACAATATTTCCTCCGCAGATACAGATCATCCAGCGCTCCTCCATAAAAGCACACCAGCAGTGTCTAACTACCCATGATCTTACCACACCTCGTGTATCATCTGGCCTATAATTACAGAGATTAGGCAACTCTCCTCAGTCTACATTGCAGGTTTGACATGATGGGGACTTGAACCACCAACCCTCCGATTGATAATCAAGCGCACTACGTCTGAGTAATGCCCGTTCATTTATAATGTCTTCTAGCTTCAAATCCTTTCCTTTCTAAAGTATGAATTAATGATTTTCAGAAATAAATAGAATTTTGCATAAGGTTAAAGATCCCCTGTCTGTTTCGAGAGCTATCATATTATCTTGTTTCCCTTCGTGATATTTTCAACTTACTATCTAGCTTTTTACAGCCATATCTGATTGGTGATTCCGAAACTGTCGAATTCTGAAAAATGGTAGAAATTCACTAAAACAGAATTGGTGCCAATTAAATACGCCTTTAGATATGATCCTAAGAGACTATGATCTTAATGTTTAGCATTTAATAATCCACATTCATGCTAGTACTGTCGAATTTTGAAAAATTCGACTTGGTAGAAATCTACTAAAACAGGATTCGTGCCAATGAAATACGCCTTTAGATATGATCTTAAGAGGCTATGATCTTAATCGTTAGAATTTAATAATCCACATTCATGCTAGTACTGTCGAATTCTGAAAAATTTGACTTGGTAGAAATCCACTAAAACAGGATTGGTGCCAATTAAATACGCCTTTAGATATGATCTTAAGAGACTATGATCTTAATACTAGTACTTTTGCACCAGAAATGTATGACTGGGCGGTGATTTGAATTTTGATAGACATTTCAAGGTGAAACTGGTTCTTCACAAGCTATGTTAGAGTTGAAAAAGTGAGTAGTTACAGATAAATCATTTTTCTTGCTGACATTTTTAGGCCATTGCTACTCATTCGTATACTGCTGAAGATGAAGATGAACTTGGATTTGAAAAGGGGGAAATCGTTCATGTTGTAGAATTCGATGATCCCGAAGAACAGGTAGGCTACTTTAATAATTCTTAGCGCAATAGTAATCTATTCTCATCGAACTGTATGAGCCTCCTTTCGATTCGACCGAGGAATGGGGTGCTAAAGGAGATTGGTTGTTTGGAAGGAGGAACTCAATCTAGTTAACTGAATTCTGCGAGCCGTCGCCAGGGGAGGAGGAGGGCTCGGTTCAGCCTCTCCTCGACTGATTGTTGCTCGGTTCAGCCTCTCCTCAACTGATCGTTGCTTAACAAAAAAGAAGAGTGAATGAGAGAAAAGTGTGGTCTTATTTTGATGTTTAGGCGTCTAGGGACCAAATGTTGCTCTTGGGAATTTTCCCACTTGCAAATTCCTATCTCTATTGAAATTCGGTGCCCACAATCCGATGAGAATAGAAATATTTTTTCCATTTTTGTTGGCCGCGTTGAGATGCTCCAGTGTACAACACGGTATGTGGGATTTTATCTTGACTCCAGGCCCCACACACACACAACTGTCATGTTCTAAACTGGTGGACTTGCTTTCAAATGTAATCTGACTGGAGGAAGATTGCTCTCAGTAATTTTATTTTATTATTCATGGAAGCCAAGGCCAGATTGATGGTCAGAACAAAGCAACCCATTAGTTAGCATTTTACTCTTCATGCAGAATCGTGCGAGCTATATCTACATGAATGAATGTCTTAGCCTTGTATCACAAGGTTTGCAACTTTCGCTCATCTCGTATAGTACAGTATGGTTAAAGGGCATATGTCATGAAGCTGATTGGTTCATGCAATACAATTCTCTCTATTGTTTATTACAAAGCACAGGATCGAGGCTGAATTTTCATTGCAATGAAAATTCATGAAACAGAAATAAAAGTCACGAAACAATGGAATTCCACTCCAAACTTGTTTGTTGTATTAACCAATTGCTAATGTGACAGATGTGCTTTAATGTTGTTGTCACTGCAGGGAAGGCCTTGTTTCCTTAGAGCTATCTAATCAGACAAAACCTCAATTAGCACATTTTAGGCGTACACAAATCTTACTTGGTATTGTATAGTTTTTAGCGGCATCAGTTCAGTCAACTAATGAAGCTACGACTGTTTATTATCTGTTTACAGGATGAAGGTTGGCTGATGGGCATTTTAGATTCATCTGGAATGAAAGGAGTCTTCCCTGAGAATTTCACGCAGAGATTAGATACGTGATGGTAATAAGTGTAGAGGTTATTTTTCAACAGACTTTCTGCAAAGGATAATTACTCTCTTTTTAGCCAAAGACTAAGGGAAAACCATCAGATAAATATTTGACGCATTTAGGCCTACTTATCAGCAGATTGCAGATTTTAAAGGTATGAGCCGAATGGCAAAGCAGAGTAGCAAATGGAGGTAAGCCCAACTGGCAGGAAGAGGTCTGAGATGCGGTCTCGTGTATGCAAATAGTTTGCTAGTTTTTGGTTCATGAAGTTGGCATAAGCATACTAAAGTCCACAAGAAGGTTATAATTTGCATTTACTAAATGTACAGTCTCAATTAGACCGATACTTTTCAGATTGGTAGGGCCTGTTTATATGAGGAAAACACCTCACCTGCCAGAACCGGGGCTGACAGGCGAGATTCCTCCTTCCTATAGAATCCCAATGTTTTTTCATTTCGCGTTTATATTTGTTGGGGAGACGAGATCGCTTTATCCGAGGAAACTTATGTATCCCCCCGTGCAGTGGGTTAAAGCGCATGCGCTCATCAGAGCTTCAATCCCAAAACGCTACTGCGCATGAGCTTTAACCTACTGCACGGGGGAAGCATGCGTTTCATCGGGCGAAGCGTATCTCGTCTCCCCAACAAATATGACAAACAAACGCAACACCACCGGCATAGTGAAATCCCACCCAGATCCCACCTCAACTGGGCGAGGTGAAACTTTTCCATATAAACGAAACACTACCGGTATGATGAGGTGTATTGGCTTTCTTCGTTGATTTCTATTGGGTAATTTGTTCTGATTTCACGGATGAGAGACTTTACTCCATCTCGCCTCTCAGCCCGGGGCTGACAGGAGAGGTAAAAATCTCATATAAACGGTGGCTGAAATTTACCTCGCCTGTCAGCCCCGGGTCTGAGAAGCGAGGTGTTTTTCCTCATATAACAGGCCCTTAGTTTCAAAAGAAAGACAGATCCTTGGAGATTTGAAAATTTTTGAAAGTGACTACAACACTACAACAAAGCAATTATATTCAAAAAACGATCGAAAAGTATTATATTCAATAGTGGACATGTTCAAATATATTACTATGTGATACGAAGTAATGAGAGGGTTGTGTGTTATAAGAGACGAATATTCAATTTTTTTTTATTGCCCGATGTGTTGCGAGACAAGTTTTCGCCACAATTTTTGGATGTTTAACTCTAAACTAAAATCAGGCAGTCAACTTTAACCAAGCGCTGTTTTATTAAAGAAATTAACGGATCCCTAACCAGGACTAACTGTAACGTAGAACATAAACTTTTGTATCTGTAAAATCACATGTATTTAGATTATGGACAGCATACGAAAAGCTCAAACTATGTCAGTAAGCAGGGTTTGTTTTGCAAAAATATATGCAGCTTATTCATTGCAGTCACTGCAACAATATGCAGTTTATGTAGTCTTCGTAATTGTAAGTTTTCGCTTAGCTTTTTTGTGTGCAATTTTCGAAAGAGCCATTGTCACATCGGGTCCTTTGCAGTCTAGCCTGCGTGCAGACTTTACCTTTCTACTGCGAAGGAGAGCCGCTGAGTAAGCTCTCCTTCGCAGTGGGAAGTAAAGTCTGCACGGAGGCTATTGCAGGCACGATGAAATTTCAGCCTGTCTCAAATCAAATAATTTGGCCTGGCGGAAACCATGGATGCACACTGCAGTAGTTAAACTGATACAAAATTCTTACTTTAGTTGTTCAACCATAACAATGAGTGCAAGCATTGCACAATGCATCTATGATTTACATTTAGGCCAAATTTAATTTTCAGACGGTCTGAAATTGTAGCGTCCCCGCAAAGGACCCTGGGTGACCATGGTTGGGCACGAAATTTGACAGACACCTACCCTGGGTACCAGACCATCTAACATAATCTCCGTTTGTATGTTAGAGAGTCTGGTACCCAGGGTAACAGACACCGTAAAAATTAATTTCCTAAGTTTAACTGCAACAATCTGTATTCAGGAATCTCAGTCAGCCGGAATAATATTTGTATGTTTGAAGAATTGAAGCACTATGGCAGGAGTTTTCATCAAAGTTGAAGGAATACACCTACCTATAAATGTCCCTGTATTTACCGACCTGAACGGGTGGAATCACAGGAAAAATTATCGAAATAAAAAAGGGAATTCATGAAACAGAAAACTAGATTTCTGCTGGATCGGGAATTTAGTTCAGCTTATCAAACGTTGTGAAATGTAGAGCTGGGGAGTAGCTGAAAGTTAAATTTCTATGGCGCATTCACGCTCCTCGAAAAGATTTTGCCAAGCGTATGACATATCATCATTCTTAAGTACAGAAATCAGCTAAACTGGAGATGGTTCTGGTGGTACACTAAATCCCCGCATACGAGAACCTACTTTTTTGAGAGCCAAGCTGAAGTAGGTTCTTATTTTAAAGGTACTTAGACTAATTTCAAAGTATAAAGGTTCTTATTCGAAGGGTGCCTTGTGTAGGCCTTTCCAGAGTCTTCACCAAAGATGTTCAAGCCTGTTACTTGTTTTGGTAAAGTTATTATGGACTTAAGAGCTAATTTTAAGCTTACAAACAGCAGGGAAGGAGATTCAAACTTTAACAGCCAACTGGGACAAAAAATGAACTTAATAACGACCATCAAAAATCAACTTTGCTACCCCTGCAATGAGAATATATTTTTCAACAAACTGAAACAGGCTCTTATTTCCAATGTGCACCATTTAGGAAAAAGGGCCTATGCAGGGATTTACCGTATATCCTTAAACATCAATTCTCTCTGAGTAAATCAGGAATTCTGACGATTTGCCCCCCCCCCCAAATCATCGGTTAATTGAAATTTTTCCGCACTCAAACATAAATTTATTTTTCTCTATTTTGTTCTTTCGTATTATTTTCTGCAGATATTTAGTTTTGTAGTTAACGATATTTACGAAAAATTTGTCTATAGTAGGATAAAAGTATCGCAGTATAATGTGGTATAGTACAATGTTCGACACTCTTATTAAACGATTTGTAGTTTGTCTTTCCTACCCTGTGCAATGAAATGAGTATGAAAGTCGTAGACCATTTCGACAATTAAAAAATGAGGCTGGGGAGAGCGGTTTGTTCTGGTAAATGGCGGACACAAATTTGGTAAATGGGTGCCACGGAGCTTCTGCGAATGATAGATTTCGCTACACCTAGCTGTTGGAATACATTCATGGTTGAAATTGAGAAACCTTGAGAAATAAGTGCCTGAAAGGTATTCGGAAGGATGTCCCATGACTAATATGCCTCGTAACGAAAGGGAGACCTTGCCTTAAACAGCTTTGGCGGGAAGGCAAAAATAATTCGTCAGTTCCTTCGAAGTTGATCAATCAGATCTGAATATGCAGTCGATGCAGTTTCTCAGCAAAGCGGAGGATTTTTTATTCGTACGATTGTAAGCATAGGAATCATTCGTCGTACATAGCCGCATGCTCGTGGCCCATGGACGAGACCGCCAAGTCTCGTTTTCACGGACCAATCAGACGACAAATAAGCGAAGAATTCAAAAGAAACCTGAAGATTTTTCTAAATTATACCCACCTTCATAAAACGCAACCAGGACAAAAAACTGCTCAAAATTTCCCGAATTTTTTTTAAGAAATCTACTCTCCATATGTTTGCGCACAAAAGTTTGGATGCCGGTCAAAATATCTCCAGTTTTCGCGGAGTTATAGCGCCTCAAACTCATCACATTTAAATATTTTCTGCATTTCTGGGCATCCAGCATTCTTAGTACATCATTCATTCTTAAAGATTCTTCTAAAACACTTCTCAAACATCACTACTTCCTATCAAGGCCATACCGTTGGCTTGGGAGCCTGTTCTTGCTTCGCAGAAGAGGAAATTAGACCTGCTTCCTTCGATGTCCGGAAGTTGGCCTACTTCCAAAATGAGCTAAATCGTGCTTTTACCCTTAGAAATTCCAATGTTACCTACCTTTTTCCGTTTGGTTAAGGTATCCTTTAGTTCTGTGCATCTACCAGAGTGTGGTTGGTCTCCATTTAACGATTTTCTTGCACAAAAAAGGCAGCAAATACCACGATAAACGTCAGTTGAGTGTCCATACCAGTGATTTTCTCGTAAACACTGTTCGATGATTAGACTCATGACGTAAGTCCCTCTAACTTTCGTTGTTGTTGTTGTTGTTGTTGATATCGCTTCAGTTGAGGGTATATCAACAACAACAACAACAACAATGAAAGTTAGAGGGATTTACGTCATGAGTCTAATCATCGAACAGTGTTTACGAGAAAATCACTGGTATGGACACTCAACTGACGTTTATCGTGGTATTTGCTGCCTTTTTTGTGCAAGAAAATCGTTAAATGGAGACCAACCACACTCTGGTAGATGCACAGAACTAAAGGATACCTTAACCAAACGGAAAAAGGTAGGTAACATTGGAATTTCTAAGGGTAAAAGCACGATTTAGCTCATTTTGGAAGTAGGCCAACTTCCGGACATCGAAGGAAGCAGGTCTAATTTCCTCTTCTGCGAAGCAAGAACAGGTTCCCAAGCCAACGGTATGGCCTTGATAGGAAGTAGTGATGTTTGAGAAGTGTTTTAGAAGAATTTTTAAGAATGAATGATGTACTAAGAACGCTGGATGCCCAGAAATGCAGAAAACATACAAATGTGATGAGTTTGAGGCGCTATAACTCTGCGAAAACTGGAGATATTTTGACCGGCATCCAAACTTTTGTGCGCAAACATATGGAGAGTAGATTTCTTAAAAAAAATTCGGGAAATTTTCAGCAGTTTTTTGTCCTGGTTGCGTTTTATGAAGGTAGGTATAATTTAGAAAAATCTTCACAGGTTTCTTTTGAATTCTTCGCTTATTCGTCGTCTGATTGGTCCGTGAAAACGAGACTTGGCGGTCTCGTCCATGGGCCACGAGCATGCGGCTATGTACGACGAATGATTCCTATGCTACGATTGTATGGAGAAAAACAACCATCTTGCCCTGAAATACAGTCAAACACATCCCCAATATAAATTATCATTTAAAAAAAACGTGCAAGTTTCTTCACTGTAATATCAAAGACAAAACCTTTCAAATAAGTGTAATTGAAGGTGAAGTTGCGATTTTTAGCACCAGACGCTGGGATCACAGAAGTAGAGAAGAAGACCTAATTAAGTCCGCTAGCCCTTGTCATGACGCTCAAGTGGTGTGGCTCTACCTGGGATCGAACCCTGTCCGCCTGAGTGTTCTTCCTGCAAAGTCAGAGGATAACACCACTGTGCCACAAGGTCCCAAAGAGACGTCACCAAAAGACAACAAAAAATTAAAAATAATCTTTAATCAACGATATGAATTTGAAACTAACAGAATGCGTCAATCAAAAGCATGTAAATTTCCATCCATTACAAATCATTGATTTTTATATTATAACTCTTCTTTCCTTGATTTGCTTTTTTGTTCCAAAAAGTTCGTAAATGCTTCAGGTTTAGAATCTTCGGTAACGTCCATGTTGTCCATAGATTTGCCTTTATTGTAATATTTGATGGTTGGGAATAACTCTATCTTGTTTTCTTTACAAAATTCTGAAATGAGGAGGATTAGTTAGCGTAACGACGAAAACGGGTAAACTTTGTGAGAAAACATAGAATAATTAAAAAAAAACATTGTTTATGAATCACTAAAATATGGTATCAAGCAGCAAAACTATTTCACTCTTTTGGTTTATGATTCAAAAATCTGATGACGTCACATCCTCAAATGGGTTGAAATGTGAACTGAGCTGTTTTTTCGAATACATATTGATATTTCTGAAATTCCAAAGGTAGAATGAAAGCAAAGTAGCTATTCTTTCAAGCCATTCGGTTTAAAGAAATAGGTCATAGAATTTTACACCGGCATTTTAAAGATTCGGACTTCAGCTCATAAATGTTGACCACAAAAGTTGATTCGTGTGTAAATGACCTCTCCCGTACACAAATTCCCTTACCTGCGTAATCATCGCAATCCAAGGCTGCAAACTTAAATTGTGATCCAGCTTTGCGCGATGCAGCTCTCATGTAGCTTTTTCTAATGGCCAAACAATCTTTGGATACTGCAAAAAACAAATGAGTTGGTAAAGATTAACTGTTCATTATTAGCAAAATTACATCCAAAAATACGAGAATTGAATAATCTCGCAATCGGCTTCTGCACCAAATAGATAAATTGCCTGAGGCATGTGTTAAGATATATCCTTCTTCTTTCGATGTATGTTCACGTTTGCTCTTAAAAACCATTTCTGGAATGCACAACAAGCGAAGTGGCTACATGGGTTTCAGAGGAACTGTTGGGGCTTGCGTTGCTTTTGTTTATGACTGCACCGACCGGTCATAGAACTGCAATCAATTCTCGCTTTGTATTTGGGTGTCAATCTAAACTAACGGATCCTATTGTAACATTTTCTGTCCTCGTTCCACACGACGCAACTGTTTCCTCGTCAATTCAATTAGAAATTAAACAATCATGCACACAAACCTATAGTATGAAACATAACGAGAGCATGCTCCTCCTTAGCCAAGGAAGAGCTAAAGTCATCAGCTTTTAGATGAATGACACGACTTGGTAGATCGCTCCATTTATGTCTGTCAACAACTGCTTGACTCATCAGCAATTTGGTATCACTATGAAGAAAGATAGGACAGTACACCGATTGAGTCAGAAAACAGAGACATTGTTTGAAAAATCGTACAACAAAGACTATACAATCAAGATGAAAAATTACAACTTCATTGTTTGGTGGACAAGTTTTGAGAATTTATTCATAATCTAAAACGCATAATCTTAATTTCAAATCAAGAATTACCAGAATTACAAGAAATCAAGAAAGTAGCTTCACTGTGCTTTGGCTGAACATGTAAATGCGTTGCTTAATTTAATCCACTTTCAACCATTAAAGTGGAAAAATTATGCTTCATTGCAGTTTAATGATAGGAAACACCGGGTGAGTAAAACAAGTTAAACGTTTTTGGGAGCCTGTAGTTTGCTAGCTAATCACCAGATTCCTTAAAATGATGATCATTGCAAGGGTGGCATGTCAGCTTAGATAATAAAGTTCGATTGGTTAAAGTCTTACTGTCGCTATAAATATAATCACAGCCTCGCTTTTATCAGTTGCTTTTGATCACCACAAGAGACGGTCATGAAACCCCCTCAGTGATATTTTGTATATTTTTCTATGAAGGGTTCGATCGAGTGACGTCGCAGCTTCTATCACTATTGTGCACATTCGAAAATTCTACAAAATGTATCAAAATATCGTTCGATTCAGATTCTTTTTTAGAACAGGTAAAGTTCTATTGTAAAGTTCAAAGGGAACCGAACTAATTTCGATGACCTTCTTCTGCACAGAAACCACACGAATGAATTATTGGCAGCCAATAATTCGTGTTTTCTTTAAATAGCGACAGTAAGACTTTAAAATCGATTGCCTTCTTGACAGTTTTGAATGATTTTACAGAGGCCCAAAATCCTTGACAAAGTCATAACATTTGCTTTTTAACATTTATACATTTTTTTACCCACCCATTTTACAAAAATTTCCTGGACATTTAACAAATTGAGCCATCCACATCCGATTGGCATTTAACCGGACTGAAATGTGTTCGATTATCAATTTTTATCAATAAAAGTGCTCATTCGATATGAAACCACCTCCAATGATTAGAATGGCAGAAAACTGCATTTGAGATGTAAATAAACTTATTTTCTTGATATTATTGTAAATTGTTCCTTTGAAGATAGTTGGTTTGAATTAGCTGTTGTTTATAAGCTATTGTAAATACCAACTACAAAGAATTTAACAATAATAATAATGAGAATGTACCGGGTGTCCTAAAGGAACTTGCTCAGACCAAAAGGCCAAAGCTCTGATTTGCAGGTGGACGCAAATCTGAGCTTTCAAGATTTATATTTCTGCTCTCAAAGCATCAATATCAACAAACAAGGTACCTATGTTCACGTTAACTATCGAGGAAAATTTTAAGAGTGATTAGCAATTGATTAAAGCTAAATTCTCATCGCTGGAGTCAAC
>REGL01000009.1:35412-54861 GCA_004194395.1 Aurelia aurita complex sp. Pacific | reverse complement strand
TTGACAGGAGGAGGCACATTGTCTTCGGGCCTAGAAAAGTATTGCAGAAGCACAAGATTCAAATACAATGTTCACATTATTATTGCCCATATATATCAACTTCAAGTATATTTTCAGATGAATGTACATATTAATCTAATACTAGTAATAGCTGCTGCTAAAGTGCCCGCGCTTTTTAAAAAGATTAGTAAAATTCATCAAATTGAAAACCCCAGAAAAATGTCTCACATCAGAAAGTAACACAAGCGACAAATAGAAGTTTGCCAGTGGAATCCTCAAGTACCCAGAAAAACAGCTTGCGTTTCAGACAGGCCTAAACGCCAAAAAATAATAAGAGATCCTACAAATTCTAAAAATGTTCTGATAAAAAAATGTTCTAATAACAATAATTAAAAAGGGTCAACAATTAAATGTATATGAAAACATCTTTATACCTTACTATCTTTTTTATCAACGTACTGAAGCTCCAAAAACTCAACAAAATCTAGCTGACATGGTCTGAACCGAAATAGTAACAAGTTTCCTTCCCAAAAAGCAATGGAATGTCTTCGATTGAATCTTTATCCCGTCCAGTTGCGATTGATAGTGTCGTTCGAGGGCGTTAGATAAACGAAAAAAGGAATTTTGTTAACATACCTCATCATGAATCTGATGATCTTATCCTTCGTCCTTCCACTTTCATATTTCATCTTCATTTCACCATTACTGAGAAAAGGGACACTCGTTTAAAACACTTTTCAATCAAAACTATTTTACATTTTTGCTAACCAATAGCTATGCATGAATAACCCATCATCAACAGTTTCATTAATTTTTAACACGAACCCCCTGCAATAATTTTGGAGATTATAAGTTATGAGTATAAACAACTACATTAGAATGTTGCTGTACAGGGTGTCCCCAAAAAATTGTGCCCCCTTTGAATGCAGATTGCGACAAAATGGCAAAAGATTCTTGCAAAACTTTTGCATGATGTCGTTCTTCAGATATTTAATTAAAGTTTGACACCATCCCCATAAAAATCTGTTGAAAAATGATGGAGCTATGACCTTCAAGACACCAAATTTGCCTGATAACTGAAACCATACTGCAGGAGCTGAACTGATAGAAAAATCAAATAAAGTCAACTTATTCTTATTGGTTCAAATAATACAGTGTAGCGGGTGACTCAAAAATATGTCCCCCTGTTTGAAATATCATTGCAGCAGAAGTAGTCGCATGATAATTATAGGTATTGATTTTTCCTTGATTTTTCTAATAGCTGAAAGATTGAATCATCTTTTGTATTTTTTGGTAATTTTCAACGTGGTAGTCTGTTGATAAATTCAAATAACCAAAAAATCAGTCTATCAGAAAGGCCAGAAAATGGCCGAAAATGTATGATCAAATTTTCCAGTTTGTTTGAAATCTATTCGAAATCCTTTTGAGAATCAGCATGACTAATAAAACGACGAACTTAAACTGAGACGGAACCTGAAATTTATATACATCTTATTTGTTGTTCTGAAAAAAGGATTATTGAAAATGCCTCTGATCATGCATAATAAGGCAATTTTCTGAAAGTTGTGCAAGACTAATTTTTGAATCTTTCGAATTTACTACAGTACCACCATCTTGAAAATAAATTACCACACAAAAAATACAAAGAAACACCTTTATCTCGTAGCTATTGGAAAAATCAATTTTGATGAATGTAGCGCAAGTAAATTTGCTGCAATGGTTTTTCGCACAGGGGGCATTTTTTTAGTCACCCGGTAGATCCACACTTCCGGTTAGCCTAAATTCATTTTCAGACTGTCTGAACTTGCAGCATACCCGCAAAGAACCCCGGGTGACAATAGCTCTTTAAAGCTAGGACATTGCCCAAACGCATTCTTGTGCTTTGTCAAAGACCATCAAAAGATAATGATCTATAATAAACATGGTACGTACCTGAAATATTTCACTAGGATGGAAAGAAAAAGCATTGATTAGACAACGATAGCAATTTCACGATAAAGGAAGAAAGTTTAACATGCCGTCTCTCTCATCAGCAGTACTTTGCTGACTAAGTGCTTATTTCTTTGGTTGCTTTTTATTTCATTCAAAGGTTGTGGGCCTGAAAGCATCGTTCATGTTGTGGAGTGGAACACATTTTAGAATCACATCTTTCACTAATATAGCCTTAATAATTCAACAATTCCAAAGTAAGTCCACTTAATAAAATTTGCTGTGATAGATGATCGTCCTCTTAAGCTCAATTCATACCAAAGTCTGGACGAGTTAGAAATATGATAACGTATTTTCTAAACGTATTTTAAAAGAATTATTAAAGATTTTTGCTTCGAAATGGAATGGAAACTTCTTAATATGCGTGTACACGTGAAGATATCTTCAAAGTCACAGACCAATTATCAAATTGAGGCAAATATAATTTCGACGCATTTTTTCGTCGCAGCTTAATCCATTTCAAACGCGTATTAAACAACCAAGCTCGTTGAAGACCGATTACAATAAATACATTTTAGATTGTTGCCTTCACATTTACGATTTGCATGAACCTAATTGGACAGTTTTAACACAAATGACAGTTTCGTTACTTAGACCCCGTTTACACTATGCCGGTACGAAATGAATACGGCATGAAACTGTGCCGTATTGGCCTCCCGTTTACACTATGCTGGTATAGTTTTACTTGAACACATCACGAATTGAATATGGCACGCTAGCTGGCTTCGTCGCTCAACCGGCATAGTGTAAACGGCGAATACGGCATCATTTCCTGTCGGATTCACATCGAGGCGATAATTTGGCAAATGAGAGCCTTGCATATCCTCGCTCTGCGCATGGTCAAAACCGATCGTATTCATTTTGTGCCGGTATAGTGTAAGCGGCGATTCTATTTGAAGAGAGAAACCAATTTTGCAGTTTTTTGCCGTATTCGTTTCGTACCGGCATAGTGTAAACAGGGGCTTAGAAAGCAAGATAACTTTCATAGACACACAGTACTTACAAGTTGGAAATCCTCTCACTTCATATTTCTTTTGCACGTCTGGATTCTTTGTGCAGTCTACTGCAGCTAATACACCAGCAGCCTGTGCAACGAAAATATCATTCTTACAAACAAATCTCACTAAGCAATGTAAAAAATGGTAAATTGATAGACAGTAAAAGTTGTGAATTATTTCAGATTGCACATAGAACATATTTAAATGTAGGAATTTAATCTGTATACTTCTAAGGAAACGGCTACCGTTGCTGAGAAATTTTGGTAATATTCAAATTTGTACAAGAAAAGATACGTTGTTTTTGATTGCTACAGTTGATTTCATTTAAATCACCTTTGGCCATATACGACGAAGGAAAGCTTTGATAAAACACAAACAGCATGCGGCACAATACATGAGATCCTTTTTGTATGAAAAGATCCTCAAAAGCAAAAAAATCAGGGGCAAACTTTTCAAAACAAAGATCAACATTTCCGAAAAGACAAAGTGACTTCCTTTTTGAAGAACAGATTCGCAACTCTGAGTGCACTCAATCAAATGAAAAAAAAGAGAGTAAAACATTACATCATGGATTGCTGCGCAGAAGGTGTTAAATCTATTCCTGGGGCTGTAAAATCGCATTGTCTTAATCAGAAATGCAGTCTCTGTTCTGCAACATTTACCCTTGCTACAAACAATGTAAATGAGGAGCAAAAACATTCTTTAAGAATACAGTAAGGCTCCGCATTGAAGAAGCCACTTTTCACACCTTAGCCTAAAAGGTTTCTTATATCTATGATACTGTTCATTTTTTAGGCTGAAAGTTTCTTAAGATTCTAATTTCTCTTCTACAGAAAAGGGTTATTTATAGTTAGATTAGCCATATGCGTATGTTATCAATAATGATCGTCAAGAACATCAATTAAAATTTAGGTAAAAATCTGTTGAATGTAAGACATCTTTGTAGCGATTTCTTATGAGCTCTGCATGCAGTGGAATACTTCCCAGACCGTTAGACCAGGACTTAGTGAATATCAAAATACAAAAATGTCATTTTGGGTATGAGCCTCGAGAGTTTCTAAAAAGTAGGAGGGCTAATTTGTTTTTAGTAGTCTAAAAGTTTCTTTTAGGTGGTTACTGAAATGCGGGGCCTTACTGTAGTTTTCCTATGATTGAAGAATGAGCATTAGTTGTCTATCTCAAGCTGATGGCAAAAAAGCTCCAAGCATTTTCCTGATTTAGTAGCCTATCACATCTGCACATGACTTTGAACAGATTTAGGTTGGCTTTAATATATACCAATTTTCCTAAATTTACAATATAAAGTTCAATGACCTACATTCTTGTTGTAAAGCTCCTCCGCGGCCTCTTGATAAGCTGGTTTCATAGCTTTGCAATGTCCACACCCTAAAAGATAATTTGATATCATAAGATAAATAAAGGATGAATTGTGTTGATGAAAGTTATTCGAAAACACCAAAGGAAGAAAGTGTGCACGAAATAAAGAGCAAAGGTTGTAATTCATTAATTGCTATGTATCCCAATTTACTCAGAGACTATCAAAGGCCTATCCTTCCTCTGCGTTGCATAAAGATTGAGATACAGTAACTTACTAAAGCTGCTGAGATCTACAGGGTGTCCCAAAAACATGTGGGCCGTTTGAGTTGCTACTACTGTGAAGGAGCCATGAAACCAATTTTCCTGTTTTCAGATTTGTAAACAGACGAGGCTTCAAGTTAGAGTCTGGCACCAAGTTTGAGTAAATCTGACACATTAGATTGTCTAAAAATGGTAGAAATAACAACCAAATAAAACAGGGCTCAAATCTTTAAAAAGGTCGGTGTAAAATTCTATTACAGTTTTCTTTGAAGTAAATGGCTTGGAAGGAACTTAGGGTATTTGCTGTAAATCTGCCGTGGAAATTTATTGATATCTTGATTAGTTTCAATATGGCGGCATTTATTAAATTTGAGGCTATGACGTCATCAAATTTCTAAATCCTAAACTAGAAAAGTTACAGATTTCTGCTTGGCACCATATTGTAGACCTTCATAAACTATGGTTTCATTGAAGGTTATATAATGTTTCCTATAATAGTTTAGGATTTACGGGTGTTTCATTTTTTTCAAAATTNTAAACTAGAAAAGTTACAGATTTCTGCTTGGCACCATATTGTAGACCTTCATAAACTATGGTTTCATTGAAGGTTATATAATGTTTCCTATAATAGTTTAGGATTTACGGGTGTTTCATTTTTTTCAAAATTTTTCCATGAATTTTTTCCAAAATAATGAAATTGCCGCCATTTTGAAAACATCAAGATAAAAAAATGTCCACGGCAGATTTACAGCAAAGTACCATAAGCTCCTTTGAAGCCATCCAATTCAAAGAAAACTGCAAAAGAATTTTACACCGACCTTTTTAAAGATTTGAGCCCTTTGCTACCAAATAAGTACCTAATAAACATCAAATCTTGAATGAAGAAATGAGACCGGTTACTCACATGGCGCATAAAACATAACCAGAACTGATTTATGATCTTTCATAAATGAATCAAAATTGTCATCTGATAAATGGTTGACCTTGCTTGGAACATCTGACCACTCCGGCTCCGGGGGCGGTGGTGGAGGAGCCTCTTTCGGGTCTTTCATAAATTCAACAAAGTCTTTGTGCTATGATAGAAAAGAAAGAAAACTTTACCAAAATACGACTCGAAGTTGAACGGTTTAAAATCTGAAGAGTCAAAAAAAAATAAAGTAGAAACAGGGAAAAACGTTTCAAGGTGTATCAGAAAAAAGACCATGCATGTAACCATAACCAGGGACTTACAGGGGCAGTGCAAGCTAAACTAAAAACATCCATCATTTCCTGTCCCTAACACAGGCAAATACCATCAGATACATTGCAAATGAAGATAATTTCTGCAGGTTTGTACATCGTAGAATTAGCCAGTGCAATCAGAATTTTCATGCCAGCGACAACTTTGGAGAAACAGTGGAACCTCCATGTAACGGATACATGCGGGACCAATGTTATTGTCCGTTGTAGAGAGGTTTCCACTGTATGGAGGTGTCATCTTTTTTCATACTGTACTTTGGGACGAAAATATTTGTCTGTCGTTCGCAGGTGTCCGTTGTATAGAGGTGTCCGTTGATGAAGGTTCCACTATACAGCTGGATTATGAGCCATAAGTTTCTGATGTCTTTAGCCTAAACACACGAAAGACCACTGCAGGCTGAAAAATCCTATGCAAGGCACCAATTAGAGAGGAACTTCTTACTGAATTTGATGACTATAATTTTGTTACTTGTATGTAGTAGATTTATCATTCAAGTAAAGACATAATTTTGCCACGGCACCTAAAAAGCAGTTCTGATGAACTGACGGGGCTACCGTGCCTAAATAATATAAAATGTAATGAATGAAATGACATTGGCAAGTTTATCTTCATCCTTGCTTACTAGAATCTTGTACAGTCCTTTGAAAGTTGAATGAATCATTGACTTTGCGAAAAATCAATTCTTTGCAAATAGACTATATGGCTCACCTGTCTTCCGCTTTTGTAATCAATCGTCTTCTTTCCATAACTGACGTATTTGAAAGTTGGATAACTGCAAAAAGTTACAGTTTTTATTACTTTTCAGAGGCTAAACATAATCAAAAATCGATGTTAATATCAAAACTTGAAACAGTCTTTGTGTATATTTAAATTCTCGTTTGTTACCAGCAAGTTACCAGAAACCGATGATTTTACCTCAAGTGCTCAAAATGTCTGAAAGTTGTGCTTTCGCAAAGATATTGAGCAACTTGTTTGCAAAAACGCTTAAATCAGCGGGAAAAGTTTCCTTCATTGTGATGTTCCTACAGAACCTGCCGTAACTAATAACCTATTTTTTCAATGATGGCTTCAAGACTGTTTTTTCTTCTATATTTATACCTAGCATCCGAAGGTAGTTTTAGGACGTTGAGAAGCTAAGATTATAGAGGCAGCGTCCTAGTCTTTCCTCTCGATGTGACCACATCTCGGGATTCCTTTGGCCTGGACTTACGGAGAGTTGGCCACTCTCCTCACATTTTGTAGCAAGTTCTGCAGGGCGGGGACTCGAATCACCAACCTTCAACTGAGCCATCCCCGCACTTCAAGACTGTACACATATGATATGACTCACCCAGATACACCATATGATTCACATGTTGCTTGGCTGATCGTACAGTCAACGGCAGCAAAAGAAACCTGAAAAGAGGGGAATCAAACGCTTTGAAATCATATAAATTCCTTAAAACATCGGCCTATGCTAAGAGCAGAGCTGAGGATCAATGCTCTACTTGGCTCAAAGCAAGCACACAAATATCAAGATAACAATGTTTGTTTGCGTGTAGTACGTC
Organism: Aurelia aurita complex sp. Pacific; assembly: GCA_004194395.1. NCBI lineage: Eukaryota > Metazoa > Cnidaria > Scyphozoa > Semaeostomeae > Ulmaridae > Aurelia > Aurelia aurita complex sp. Pacific. Next base: position 47,509 of record REGL01000009.1, on the reverse strand, counting down.
GTAGGCATATGAATCAAGTATTCTTTAATAAAACGACAATGTACTGAGAAATTGATAAAACACAACATTTCAAGCTTTGCTCTTCATCAGGTCAAATATCAACTCCAGGTACTCATTCATCAAGGCAATGTTTCCTTGTGAGATAATGGGTACAATCTGAATCATTTTTTGATAAAATAAGGACAAGAATTTCTAACACACATACGTTCTGATTCCAGCCTCAGTTTTCACATTGGATAAAGTTGTATTCACGAATTGCTATGCATCCCAATTAACTCAGAGGCTATCAAAGGCCTATCTGTCCTCTGCTTTGTATAAAGATTGACATACTGTAACTTGCTAAAGCTGCTGAGATCTACAAGGCGTCCCAAAAACATGTGGGTCATTTGAATGGCTACTGTGAAGAAGCCATGAATCCGATTTCCCTGTTTTTCAGAATTGTGGACAGAAGAAACTCCAACTTAGAGAGTTTGGTACCAAGTTTGAGTAAATCTGACAAGTAGTTGCTGATTTATGGAGCAAGATAGTCTAAATTACTGGTTGCCTAAAAAACGGAGGATTCTATCTTAGTACTTAGCCTTATAACTTGAATCTTAGCACCAAGCAAATGGATCTTAAGTTTATATTTTTACCAGGAAACACATCTGGGAGTACTAGATGACCAAATAGCTCAAGACTATTTACTAGGAAGCCTGTGGAAAGCAATATTGTCGGTTTAAATGGATTTTATGACTTTGGAGAAGCAAAATAACTGATAGACGCATACCATGGCTTGCAGCACTTTGGCTGCACATATCCATTCCTAGCAACCCTAGATATGTTTTTTTCTTCTTAGTTTTCACGAAATCTTATCTGTTACTACCCCTGAATCGCTTCCGAAAATCTAAAAAAACTGGGCTGGGTTCATTTTTCACTCAATGTATTTGATTTTTTTTTGACATTGATGGAGAATATTAAATCCTCTGGTTTTGAGGCAACCAGTAGTTTTGACTTCTTGCTTCATAAATCAGTAACTACTTGTCAGATTTACGCAAACAAGGTCTCAAACTCTAAGTTGAAATCTCTTCTATTGACAAATTCTAAAAGCGGGAAAATCGGATCAATGGCTGCTCTGCAACAGCTATTCAAACGGAGAACAGGTTTTTGGGAAACTCTGTAGAAAACACATCTATTGACAATCTCCATGCATAACGTTTCTTATGTCTATTTCTGCACATTGAGAGCCCTCCTACATTTCAATTTTTCTCTCCGTTGCCTGAACGAGGAGAGAATATAATTCATGGTGTTATCTGAAATGTATTCAATAACATACCTTCCTATCATCTTCAAAGTCCAATGCTGCTTGCTCATACTCAGGTTTAGCTGCCTTACAATGTCCACACCCTGAGAAATAAGTGAGTTTTAGGAACTAAAAGTGGTTCCCGCCAATTAGCACTATCCTGATAGTTTCTCTAATTTTGCTTCACAATATATACTTTTATAAGAATACTATAAATTTTGTCCAGCCTCGATATTCTTAAGAAATTTTCATTTTGAGCCTGAATATATTCTTAAACTTAAAATCCAAGTATTCTTATGTTTTGAAATTTGATATGGTTTCGAATATAAACCATGCATTTTGAAAAAACGAGATATGTCAGTCATGCGATTCTCTTTATGAACATCGCAAAACAGGCAACTGCTGAAAAATGAGACACAAATAAGCGAGCTAGTGCTGAGCAATATTCTTATAATATTCTTAAAAATTGGATGATTCTGAGCGTGAACATTCCTATAAACATAATTCTTAGAAAAAAGGGTGTATGCACCAGTCAAAATTATATCAACACTTTCTAGACGTTTGATTTTCTCATCTTTTAGAAGTAATCAAAATGTTAAAAAAATTTCATTATACTTTTGAAAACCTCTCAATTTCTTTCTTTATACACTAAAGACCTTGTAGTTAGTCTACAAAAAGGGTCTGGATCAAGTGATGCTTTTATAAATTTTTATACCAAAGGTTCGATCGAGTTGCGTTAGAGCTTCTATCACTTTTGTGTACATTTGAAACTTCTACAAAATGTACAAAAATATCGTTCGATTCAGATCACTTTGTAGAATAGCCGGTCTATTTGCTCTTTGCCTATAACGAGCTACAAAGAAATAGCAAGAGACCTTTTAGCTATTCTGAAAAGAATCAGAATGCTGCCTTTTGTAGAATTTTCGAATGTGCACAATAGTGATAGAAGCTCTAACGCCACTCGATCGAACGTCGCGTATAAAAATGTATAAAAGTAACGCTCGATCCAGGCTCTTTTGTAGAATATCTAAGAGGTCTATTGCTTACTTACAAGGTGCATAAAACATTATAAGCACGTGTTTTCGTTTCTTCAATGAATCCTTGAAGGTGGCGTCATCAAGATGTAGAACTTCTTTGTTTGATGTTTCACTCCATGGTTGATCAGGGGGTGGGGGTGGAGGGGGCTCTTTAGGACTAGAAAATAATGAAACTACGTTATCAAATATTGACTTGACAGGCCAACAATTAGAGCTTTAGGACTGAGATTTTTTACTTTGTGGGAAAACTGGAGTTCAAACAAATCAAGACAGTTTTAGGCAGTTAGCGGGAAAGAAGATCTTGTATGACCAATTTAAGCATAAATATTCTCCTGTTCAGACCTAAAATAAAAATTGGCAGAAAGCGTTCTTCGTTTATTCCTTGTTCATCAGAAAATATCATATAAAACGGGCGTTTTCTCACGTTTCAATATGAAAACTTGGAAGTAGAGCAGTCCCTAAGTTATGTCAACAGGTCAACATGAAAAGAATTAAAAGTTCTTCTTTTTGAAGCTACTTTGGCTAGGTGACATCAGTTGCTGGATGCTTGTTGTTTGCAAGTACGATTACGGTAAATAGCATCCATTTGTTCTCTACCAACTACTAGTCCTCATAAAATTGATGACATTCTTATTTAATCGATTATCAATCAATGTTCTAAGTTCTGTTTTTAACCAATGGGGTGCTCTCTCCTCGCTTAGTTTACCCATTGAGAGCTCCGCCTTTAAGAAACTCCTTGCATGCCAATTCCCCTAAAAAGTTGTTAATATTTCTTTTTCATAGTCTATATTTTCTTACTGTAATGTTGTGTTTTGAAGTAGTATGCTGTTGTTCTTTTAATGGCATTTGTATGTAGTGGAATTTTGAAATGAAAATTAAAATGAACTGAACTGGTAAATAGCATGCATTTTCGAAAGAACATGTCCAAAAAAATGAACAGGCAGCGATGCACAACGATGGTAGATGACACGTGTGTAAAAGTATAGTAACTTACTCTTTCATGAAGTCTACAATATTATCAGCAACCCTTTCTGTGAATTTGAATTTGACTTCTCCTTCACTGCAATTGAAGAGGCAAAACTAGATGTAACGTCTTTCATCAAAAATACTCTGACTTCTGCATAAGATGACAAGTCTAGTTAATTCCTCGGTCTCCAGTCTAATACTAATCCAAAACAGATGCCCAACAAACGTAAAGTAGGATCAAATGCAAAAATATCCTCACTTGGGAATTATAGATCTGATGAATTGGTTAATAATAGACCTTTTAGCTATTCTGAAAAGAATCAGGATCGAACAATATTTGCTACATTTTCTAGAATTTTCGAATGTGTACGATAACGATAGAAGCCCTAAAATGCCACTCGATCGAACTTCGCGAATGAAAATGTATAAAAATAACGCTCGATCCAGACTCTTTAAGTAGAATAGCTAAAAGGTCTATTGCAATATCAGAAAATTAGCATGTTTCTCCAAGGAATGAATTAATATCAAAATGATGGGCATAATCTTATCAACGAGCTTGAGAGGGGCATGAAAAATTGACGTGAAACAAAGCTAGCGTAATAATGATGCGTCAATGCGCAAAATAACCCATTTACAGAAGGCAAGCAAGGAAAAAAAATGCAAGTTTATTAATGGGCACACTTACCTGAAATATTTCACTGAAAATAAAAAAGGATGAAATTAAGGCAAAGGATATCAAAAAATGTTGACCCTGATTGATGATTTGAATCGGTCCTATAAAATTTGTTTTTCATGGGACAGCGAAGCTCATCACTTACGTCTGACTAGTATTCTTAATATAACTAAAATCGCACTCTGCAGTCCCATGTGATCCATTTCCTTGAACATTTCATGGAATAATCTTTTCACGTCATGCTGTAAAATTACGATCTTATATTTAAGGCACACTGAAAGGGTGCATGCCCATTGCTCTTTTCCCTACCCACACCCTTTCCTTAAAAAACTTATACGNAGGCAAAGGATATAAAAAAATTTTGACCCTGATTGATGATTTGAATCGGTCCTATAAAATTTGTTTTTCATGGGACAGCGAAGCTCATCACTTACGTCTGACTAGTATTCTTAATATAACTAAAATCGCACTCTGCAGTCCCATGTGATCCATTTCCTTGAACATTTCATGGAATAATCTTTTCACGTCATGCTGTAAAATTACGATCTTATATTTAAGGCACACTGAAAGGGTGCATGCCTCTTGCTCTGTTCCCTACCCACACTCTTTCCTTAAAAAAATTATACGGTTCGCCTCGTCTGAAAACTTGAGCAAACCTACTACTTAATCAACAAGTAAAAACATCCAATGAGAAACAAATATTGTTCTCTACTTTAGGACATGTTCTGCAATGATTAATAAGTTTCTGTACTAACCAAGAACCGTCTTGTTCATCATTAAATTATTGCAAAATATGCCATCAAATTGTTTCAAGTATGTAAAGTAAAGAATTCTAGATATAAAAAAAGGCAGCTCGTTAATTAATGACTGTGTTAACCAGCACCTCTGCATAGTGAAGCTATACCACAATGCAATTTGTTCAATCCCATATTGCAATTCTAGAACGTCCACTTGTTTACAAATAAATTTTGTGTCTTCTTGTACGACATCTTGTATTTTTTCAACGCCGAGTTTCCTCTCAGCTACGCTTTTCTTTGTAATAGCAAAATAAATCATTGCATCAAGTTCTAACTGAATAGACCTTTCAACAAAGACAAAATCATAGAGTCCAAAAATCAATGTTTCCCGCTCTCCAAAATCAAAGGGGCCTTTGCAACCTGCATACCTTGCACGTGCCGTCGACTTTGCTTGGAAAATGTTGCTTATTTTGTATTGCAAAGAATGTGCTCAAAGGCTGCTGGGTAATGCAGTGTCTTTAAATTCCAATCAAATGATGTATTTGTGATGGTACAACTCGGAAAGGTATCACGCAAGAAAGCATTTATCAATTTAAACCTGTAGGAAATCCACTGATGTCATATCTCTTCGCAAGGGCTTGTTCTTTTGTGCAATCTACAGCAGCAAGGATACCATTAATCTACGGGAAAATGACAAATAAATAGTTCATCTTTTGAAGAAAATCTTTCGCGCATTCAGTTCAAAAACGAGAATAGTTGCACCGAATTTCGCAATCTTCTTCGAAAATAAGAATTATATGGCAGAATTGCTGGCAAATTACCATAATACAGTACACATCAAATATCGCAAAACTTATCAAACTTTCTCCATAAGAGTTTCCTCCTTATATGTCAATTTTAGGAAGGATACATACGGGGGATTAAATAAACCGCATTCAGTAAGGGCAAATTTTGTTAAACAACGGTCTGATTAAGTAAGACAAAGCGATTTGGCAGCATTAAAGGGGCTCCGTCGTCAAACAGTAAACAAATCCGTAAACTCGAACGTGTCGCCGATTATCCATTGTCCATCCATCGTTCTCTGCAGTTCGTTTGGTGGCTTCACCCAAGCCACCAAAAAGTGACCGTTAAAAGTCCACTTATATCCGAGCAATCGTAGAAGATATGAATGTTTGGTTTGTTCCTTAGTGAAGTACAATGATCAATGTCCAAACAGCAACTTTCATTTTGAAAACAATACGAAAATCCTGTGTGATATCACCTTTCAAAAAACTGCAAAAATCATCGTTTTGTTTACATTTTGACGACGGAGCCCCTTTAAGAACAGATTTCACACCTTCTGCGCAGCCAACCACAATTTCTGCCTGTGCCTGTGTATTTTGATTTAATTGAGTGCACACAAAGGTGAGAGATATATTCTGTAGACAAGCACATTTCTTGGTTTTTTGGAAACATAAATCTTTCGTTTTACAAAATTTGATCTTGAGATTTATTTTTAAACAATTTGAGATCAATCCAAACGGCAACACTCCTGATTCAAAATTCAAGCGGTCAGTTTGAATTGTTTATCAACTTACGTTTTCATCCTTCATGCGTTTAGCTGCCTCAACATATTCTGGTTTCATTTTCTTGCAATGTCCACACCCTGAAACAAAATGACAGAATCTAAAAATTCCTTCAAACGATCTGTATTATGACGTCTGACATTCTGACAATTTTTGTTATGTGTATTGTAAACGTTTTGGCTATTTGTGCACAAATTCTTTTCTTCCAAGACAGATCACTCAGCACGTTTCTGATTCTCGTTATTCTGACTAGAACAACAAGGACAGAATTTGTAAGAGAATAGCATGAGTTGCTTTTGTTGATACCTGAATTCAAAGCGATTAGCGACTGCCGACAAAGGAAATTCCCTCAACCAGTAAGTCAAGACAAACAAAGCCGCAAAAGTTTCTCTGAAACCCAGGTAGCTAGCGTGCACGATGTGCATTCCAGAAATTGTGTTAAAGTTCAGAAGCTGAGCAGGAGTGTATAAAACCAAAGAAATTAAATGCGCGTGGCGGATTTGTAGATATATCCTTTTTCTTTCGATCTAAACCGGTGTTTGCGCTTAAAAACAATTTCTGGAATGTACAACGAGCGAGCTAGCTACTTGGGTTTCAGAGAAACTTTTGCGGCTTTGTTTGTTTTGAATTACTGGTTGAAAGAATTTCCTTTGTCTGCGATCGCTAATCGCTTTGAATCGCGTGTCGATCAAAAGCAATTGTTGCTATTGTTTTACAAAATCTGTCCTTGTTGACTAGAACACATAAACGTATACAAGAAATTTGATCTCTGCCTCATATGAGATGTCAGGCGAGATCTGCGACAACACAAAATTAATCATACAATTACCCTTTAATTGTTCCAATTCGCGGATATATTCGCCTAACATCAACATGAGACAGACTTTAATTTGATCTGCAACTTTGGTTAACGAGCAAAAGCTCTTAAAAGTCCAGGAATATTTCATTGAAAATCATTTCAAAATTAGAGTCTAGCATATACAGATTAACCTCGTTCAGTTCAATAATGAAAAATAAAAGCAGCTTGGGTAATGTAATGGAATTAAAGGAGGACTCTTCATAGTGAGTTTCGTTTCTCCAGTCAACGACTGTACGAGCATTCTCTTCACGACCCCATGTAACGCAGTCCTTGTGGATTGACAAAAATAATGTTTCTAAGAAATTAACAATGAAAAGCTTCCTTCATGTCATCTAAGAAATGTTCATTTGCCTTAATTTGAAGTTTTGTTGGTTTTACTTACATGGTGCATAGAACATAACCAGAACAGAAGTGGAATTTGCGACAGTTGCATCAAAATTATCAGATGTAAGATGCATAACGTCACTTGGCTCATCTTTCCATTCCTCTTCAGTGGCTTCCGCCTCCTTTTTCGGGGCTTCTGGGCTGAAAATCAAATTAAATTAAATCAAAAAAATCTAATATTTTGACTATAAGCACCGTTTGAAGTTTGGTACTTAAAAAGAGGCCTTTCCCCATCAATTATTGTCAAACCAGGAGACCATACCTGATGAACAGTCTTTTGACCCAGCTTATCATTCAAATTGGAAGCTTGTTTCATCAAACACAGACTTAATTAGTAATTATTTCTTTGCGTATTATCTTGGAGAGCTCCCAGTTGACACCTTTCTTAACGATCCCATATTTTGAGAAGCTTCTAGAAAATTTTCAACAAAGTAAAAAAAAACTAAACTAAACATTTAAATCAACAGCACAAACAAAACTGCAAAAGCGATACGTTAAAGCAATGGTCTATATTTTTGAAGAAGCTCATGATTTATCTTTAGGGCAACAGGGCAATCAAGTTTTCATGCATTTTCATACAGTGATACCAAGGGCGCCTACCTTGTAGGAAGTGTGTTTATTCCGAGTACTGTAGAGTAATTGGTGTCCTGTGACCCAGTACAGAGAGTGTCCTAGAACCGTACCGTGACCAAGCAGTACACAGCGTCAGCCTCTCAAGGTCAAGATGACGTATGAATAACTTTGTGGTTTCAAATTCCGTTGTTTATGTAACACGATATCATTTGTTATACGATCTGGCCACAGGGAATCAGACAGCGTGATTTTGGATTGGTCAACTCTAACAGACGTTAGAATTTGAAAATCCCTTTATGATATACACAGATTAACAGAACTGGGTCATAGAACACCAATTACTACGCGCACAGTACCGGGAATAAACACACTTCCTACAAGGTAGGCGCCCTTGGTGATACCTTAATTTTAGTACATACAATAAATCACTGCATATAAGAACCTACACAAACAAGAACCTGTTTTTCCTAAATTATGCACCTTGTGGTTAAGAACCTGTTTCAGTTTGATGAAAAACATGCTCTTAATGCAGGGGTAGCAAAGTTGATTTTGGATAGTCGTTCTTAAGTCTATTTTTGTCCCAGTTGGCTGTTAAAGTTTGAATCTCGTCCCCTCCTGTTTGTAAGCTTAGAAATGGGCTATTGGGTACATAATTAATTTACCAAAACAAATAACAGGGCTGGACATCTTTCGTGAAGATTCCAAAACGGCCTACGCAAGCCACTCTTCAAAGAAGAACCTTCACACCTTGAAATTGGTCTTGGTACCTTTAAAATAAGAACCTATTTCAGCCTGACTCTCAAAAAAGTAGGCTCTTATTATGCGGAGATTTACTGTAAAATCTAATTTGCTCTAACTTTGGTAAGTTTCAGACATAAAAATTTAATAAATGCTTATGCCAATAAACATGAAATTGACAAGCTTAGAAAACATTCTTACTCTTCAAGCCATTCTATTATCCCTTCTTTTGAATATTTTCCACCATAATGAAACTTCTCTTCACCTTTTCTGAAAATAAAAAAGTTGTTATTTTCATTTGTTTCGCTACAATCAGAATAAATTCTAAGCTTTTGTAATGACTAGTTACTCCGTCGCTTCTCATAACCGATAGTTTTTCCGCAAGTGACTCACGGAGAAACAGCATGAGAAAAAAGGCAATACTTACTCAAAATAAATTAACGTTGGGTACCCAGTGATATTGAATTGATGTCTGACGGCTTGCAAAGCTGGTCTGTCACAGTCTAAGCCTGCAAGTGTCTAAAATGAGAAAGATAAACCGCATTAATAGTTTTACCGATGACAATATCAAACTGCGTAAAGAAGGATTTTAGAGCGCAAGGAATCCAATAAGATATCTCTGTTGCTTTCTACAAATTTCTTCGCTCTTGTCCAAAAATTTCTGTTATCCTCAGCGATTCAAGTAATTGGTAGCTAAAGAATTATAATTCAAAACAAAAAGAAAGGTTGTGCAGTAAATATTGACTCTTTAAAGTATCACCACCCACCGCTTTGCCTTTAATCTCTGAGGCTGCAGCGGAAAATTCTGGCTTTAATCTTTTGCAATGTCCACACCCTATAAATAAAATTATTTGCCATTCATATTGAGTCAAAAAAAGTTATCATATACATGTAATTATAAATTGTAATTTAGTTTAGTTAGATCAACATTAATTTTGCTATACCGGGTGAACCAGAAAAAAGTTCCCACCTTTGAAAATTCATAGCATCAAGAGTACTGGGTGGATTGGAATGAATCAATATTTGCTTGACAGCCAAAAGATTGAAGTATTTTTGTGATTTTTTTCGCCTTGTTACGAGCACTGGAAAAATTGGTAAATCCAAGTTTACAAAAACTTGGTGGTTGCAAGATGACTGAAAAGGCCTAAAATACTTGATCAAATCATAAAAGACTCATCGTTCAAAAAAAAGAAAATGCAATTTTGTATCGGTGAGAGCTATTGTATGCACATTTATTGCCATGGGATTGAAAATCTTTAGTATCTGTTTGAGAATCTATGTCTTATAACTCTTGAGAGAAGTGGAACGCCCCTGTGTATTGTTATGTGTGAGGAGAGTCCTAACGATTTGATAAAGTGTTTTAGGCCCTTTCCAGTAATTTTGCAGCCATGAAATTTTTGTAAAGTTGAATTTACCTATATTTGCAATGCTCCTAAGAAGACGAGAAAGATCACAAAAATACTTTGATCTTTTGGCTTTTAACTAAAATTTAAATCATTCAAATCCATGAAGCATTTGTGGTGCAAAGAATTTTTAAAAGTTGGGAATTTTTGTCTGGCTCCCCCGGTATTGTAAATTACTAGTTATCGTAAGTATTGTAAGGTCAGGGGCTACCATGGGTAAAAAAGATAAAATAGAATAAATAAAAGTTTGATCTGTTACACCATGAATACAAAGTCAAACAAGCTCATTCATGAAAATATCATTATTTGAGCTTTAGCTTAAGAAATTCAAATTTTCAACCATAAGTTTCAACACACAGTCCTTACTAAAACTGCAACGAGTTGCAAATTTGCTGGTAGGTGGAAAGAGAATGGCACAAATACAAAGACTATGGGTACTCGTACTGGGTGAGTCAATAAAACGCAAGCTGGTTGAAAGAATATTGTTTGCTGGATATCACAGGAGAATTTCTCATTTGCTATCTGAACATGCCAATTAGATTGACTGGCATTCACTTTCTTTGCAGCAGTTGCAGTGCACACCTATCATTCTGCTCAAATAATTCATAAAAAAAGAAATAGATGTTAAACTCACATGGTGCATAGAACATTACCAGCAGTGAACCCTTTTCTTTCCGTCTAAGTTTGATGAATTCCTATGTATGGTAGAAACGAAGTCAGCAAAAATCCCACATGACAAGTAAAGTACATTGAAGTTAAACGGCATCGCATCAGTTGTTAGTTGGTAGTTGGCTAAATCAACAACAGTATCATCCAAATATTTTCCTGGACTTAGATGGGCTGATATGTAGTTTTCACATCCTGCATCGGCAAAAGGTTTTCAAAGAGGTACATTCTTTTTGCGGAATACAAATCTCAAATATTTAAGTTTGAATGATACTGTGAAAAACATCAAATCTCTCACGAAAAATTACAGTTAATCAGAAGTTTAGGAAAGTTCGTTGAACAAAACTAAGAAGTCAATTTGGTCAATGGCTATTATATACGTTTGTGGAAAGTTAATTAAACATAGTGGAAATGTCGTTGAATATCTAGGGGGACTGATTATCGTATTGCTTCAGTTGACATACATTCTGTTCTCTGTCTCTGTCTCTCTCTGTCTGTCTCTCTGTCTGTCTCTCTGTCTGTCTCTCTCTCTGTCTCTCTCTCTGTCTCTCTCTCTGTCTCTCTCTCTGTCTCTCTCTCTGTCTCTCTCTCTGTCTCTCTCTATGAGATATCACTTGCAGCATAATCGATTCAAACACTTCTAAAACATCAATAAATTTCATATTTCATACTTGTTCTGAATTGACATGAACAACATCGTTGGCAGTTGTATCTTCTTCCCATGGTGCATCTCCAGTTGGGTCTCTCATGAAATTCAGCAGTGACTAAATTCAGTAATAAATTCATTAAAATTAGCAACCATCTTTTAACATCTACACTATCTTTGGTACTCAAATTGTTCATTTATTATGTTATCATCCAATATACCGGGTGCGCCAAAATAAACTATGCACGTTTGGCAGGCCACAATAAATCGTACACTGGACCGATTTTGAATATTTAGGACTTAGTCTTTAGCAGAAAGCCTGAATTAGATCTAGAACTTTTTGCAAATTTTCCGTTTTCAGTTTTTAGAGCTAGAAGCGAGTTTCTTAAAATGTTCGTTTTCGAAAATATGGAAAACGATCAAAAAACGTCGATCAAATTTTAAAAGATTCAACATGAATGAACAAAGAGAAAACGTTTTCAGGGGGATTCGGGGGTTTAGTACGAACTCTCGTATAGCAGATTACAATTGATCGATTTCTAAATCGCAAATTAGCACGACCAAGTTCTCT
>REGL01000009.1:14351-34415 GCA_004194395.1 Aurelia aurita complex sp. Pacific | reverse complement strand
TTAAAAACCATCTTTCGCTTGCACAAGGCGAGAGTTTGCCCTACCAGTTTAGGGGAAACTTTTGCGGCTTTGTTTGTTTTGAATTATTGGTTGAGAGAATTTCCTTTGTCTGCAGCCGCTAATCGCTTTGAATTGAGGTGTCAATCAAACGCAACTTTTGCTATTGTATCACAAAATCTGCTCTTGTTGGCGCACCCGGTAGTATACCAGCATAGGGCTCAAATCTATAAAAATGTTGAAGTAAAATTATATTACAGTTTTCTTTTCATTGAATGGCTTGGAAGGAACTTATCGTACTTTGCTGTAAATCTGCCGTGGAAATTTATTGATATATTGATTAGTTTCAAAATGGTTGCATTCATTAAATTTGAGGCCATGACATCATCAAATTTCTAAATCCTAAACCAGAAGAGCTACAGATTTCTGCTTGCCACCATATTGTAGACCTGCATAAACTGTAGTGTTCTTGAAGGTTATATAATTGTTCCTTCATTTGTTTATGATTTATGCTGATTTAAATTTTTTCGAAATTTTCCATGAATCTTTTCAAAAACATTTGAATTGCCGACATTTTGAAAAAACCAAGATATCAAAAAATTTCCACGGCAGATTTACAGCAAAGTACCATAAGTTCCTGTCAAGCCATTCAATTCAAAGAAAAATGTTATAGAATTTTACGCCCACCTTTTTAAAGATACGAAAGATTTGAGCCCTATGCTAGTTGTACCGGAAAATTTCAAGGGATAAATAATTGCTTTGGTATATAGCAATATTAGACTGATTAGAGATCGTAGCTATCGTTATTGCTAGACTGGTGGACCCTCAAACTACGACTCATGCATTTGAGCAAAATTTTTGCTGTTGTTGTTGTTGTTGTTGCGATAACTGGGACTATCTTGTGAGTCTATAGCAACACACTCAAGCTTGAGTTAAAGAAATTGAAAAAATAAATTCTAAAAGAGAAATGAAGCGGTTTGAATTAATGTATGTTTGAGTTATCGAAGATCAACTATGGTGTAAAGAGTTATCAAATATACACAACAGAAGCAAAGCTGTCAGATCTGAGCATCCAGGAAAGAACATACAAATCATTCCTCTGTTAACACATTACGGAACTCCTGTTTCAACCAGCATACAGTAGGAACAAGCATGAAAAAGAACCTTGTTTTAAAAGAACCTTGAGGCTGAAATTCCATGATTACAACTTTTTGAACAAGAACCAAGAAGAGGCTGAAATTTCTAAAGGTTCCATTATAATAGTTTAATAAATGGTAATTGGGAAATTTGATAAAGAAATATATTGAAAAACTATTCAATTCACAGAAGGAATGCACTGGAATGTATAAAAACACATCGGCAATGTACCAACTTTTCAAGAACCTCTGAGGCTGGACTTGATCATGGCATGAGTTAATCCAATAGCCTCATTCAGTCTGCCTCAAGAAAACTTAGGTTCTTTTATGTGGGTTTCTACTGTACACGGTGTTGCTACCAGCAAATGGCATGGAAAAATGTACCCATGATCAAAGCATTTTGACTTTGAGTACCAGTAAAGGTACCAGCAACTAATGTGTTACTCTGAAGTGGAGCTCATGTGATTGCATACATTGATGGGGTCTGGAGTTGGGCGTCAGGAAATAGACTTGAGACAAGTATATTTGATATATCGTTTAATCTTTGATGCTCCTGCCAATCGGAAGATTACATGATAGATACGGACATAAAAATAACAAGAGCATATTTGATGCTCAAATCAAAGGTGGCTGGCGCTTCATGCATGTTTTTCTTCCACTTGCGAAATGAGCTATGGATTCATCTTTCTGTAGAAGGCTTTCAACCAGCATGCTTATTGAATATATTTCCTTTTGTTGCCTCTTTGTTGTTGTAGTTTCTATGGTTGTCACCATTGTTTCATGGTCCATTGAAATGGTGACAACAAAGAGATGACATGTGTGAAGCATGCTGTTTGAAACAGACTATTTTGTGTCAAAGCTTGTTTTACCTTCTAAGCAGAAGAATAAAAAGCAACAACCAATTCACAAGAATTAGAGCGATTTCTATGCAATAACAAACAGAAAATTCTTAACACCAACCTTGGCTACATGCTTTCTATCATAAACTTTGTGGAAACTTCCATCCCTGAAAATTTAACAAAAAACATAAATTCACAACATGCTTGCAATGACATTTATCACTGAAAGATTCTGCATTTGAAACAAGTAAAAAGTTTTTCATTTTTTCAATATGGTTTCTTCACCAGATTTTGTTTGAAGATTATTTTGCGATTGTTTGAAAACTGTAACTTTTAGCCCCTTTATCAATTTTGTTATATATTTCTAAGCTTCAAGATGAAGCAATAACGTCCTCTCTCTGTTTTTAAGGTTCAAAGATTGCTTTTCATAACTTAATATATCCCTGAAAGACAGTCAACTGCTACTTTCGAAGGAAGAAACCTTTGAGTTCTTCACGTTTTTGGCTGAAATTCTCGAGAAAAGTTTATTCTGCGAAATTTCCTAAAATATGAAATTTGCGAAAGTTTATTCCTGCAAAATTTCCTAAGATATAGAAGCAAATATTTATGTATTCAGAAGTTGATATTCCTCTTCTTTAACAGCAACCCTTTCGAAACTATGCTACAGAAAGCATACTTCTGGATGATTTGGAAGAGCCATTGAAGAGTTGAGGAGCCTTTGAGACATAATGAAAATATGATAACATAAGAAACCTAATTCGCAAAAATTTATTCCCGGGAAATTTCCCATTTTGGTCTATTCACGAAAGTTAATCCCAAATATTTCGGGTTTTTTCTAACTCACGAAAGTTTCTTCCTGCAAAAGTTTCTCCCCTTAAAGAAGTTACTTGCCACAGTTACAAAATATGGCAAACACCATCAGCATGTTGTGTTTACCCCCTCGGTTCACAACCGAGGGGTGTATCACCCTTCCAAAAAGGCATACAAACTTTCTTTAAAAAATAATAGGATCTTTAGGGATTTGTTAAGGATTTTTCAAGGAAACAAAAGGATTTTTGCCAAAGGTGTATGATATTTTTATAGAGTGATACATACACCTCTAGTTCACGACAACTTTTTCATACCATCTAGCATAAAATTGCTTCAAAAAAGCAATCTGTATGTCAAGTTTCAATTTCACTTACTTGTAATGCTTGATTGCTAAGGGATTTGGATTTGTTTTATGCTTTTTGCATAATTTCTTGCTCTCTTTATCTTCTCTGAAATAAGATACAGGAAAGTAAAAATCAACTAAAGACTTGCTCCTTGAAAGGTTCCTCCTGCAAAATCATTGAATAAATCTGCAAAGCAGTGTATCTAATAGCTAACACCTTGAAATAACTTTAAAATGATGTTGGAGAGTTAAATTTGACATTCCATCAATAGAATAGAATAGGATAGAATGATCAATTGTGTCAAAGGCCTTACAAGAAAAGACAATACCAACACAAATCTTACCATTATCATGGTTGGTATAGATCTTTTCTAAAAGTTTGAAGGGTGTGCATGTTGTTGAGTGTCCCTCCTGGAAGCTGAAGATGCAAAGCATTTTCATCAGAACACCACTGCCTGCCATTGTCATGTAGTTGTTTACAATTAAAGCATATCATAAAAAGCACTTACTTACCCACAGTTTATATAGATAATATTGCCTTGTCCTTTCATTTCTTTGGCAACACCTTCAGCCCATCTGATTGTTTCAATTGCAGACTTATCTTTGTGAAAAACAAAAAGGTTGGTGATAGAATAATAATATCAAGTGTATAGCAGAAGAAAGCATGATACGAATAGAATATTGGTATCTAGAAAACTGATTACTGACAGGAACACTGGAGAGGGGAGTTGGAGTGGGGGTGACTGCCCCTCCTAAATATGCTATTTCCAATTGTTTTGCCCTCAGATTAGCATTTTTCCCCCTAAAAATGTGCCCCATTCGTCATCCCTGATTACTGATTCAAATCGATTTAAAGGCCCTTTGCACCATGCAGCCTTTCATATAAAGCAGGAAATGTCTAAACATTGGAAAGCATAAAGAACTCTGTTTTGAAATGTTCACAAGGGCACAAAAAGTAAAAATGAAGGTTGGAATGGAACTTGCGAGAAACTGGTAAGAAACTCTGGGTACTCAAAATTTGACAATTTTAAGAAACGTTCAGTACTTGCTCAAATTCTTGGTTTCTGGTACAAAAAAATACATATGGTATGATCGAAAAGGCACATATAATTTCACGAAAACACAATATCTGATGATAGACAAATTCAGCCATCCAGATAAAAATACATGAACATACCATTCTTTGAAAAAACAACCACAACATTTTTGTGAGTCTTCAAAAACTTCTTGAAAACCTTTACATCATAGATTCCAGTTATGGTTTTCAAGTTGAGTTTTGAATGACATAAGAAGACCTGGAAAAGAAAGTTTTCTTCTCAATAACATGCTTGCTCAGGGGTGAATACAGCGCAAAATTGAAGGGGGTAACCTGCAAAGGGGGTGCCAAAAAATGATATAAAGTAAGGGAGCTGAAGGCGCACAACAATTTNCAACCACAACATTTTTGTGAGTCTTCAAAAACTTCTTGAAAACCTTTACATCATAGATTCCAGTTATGGTTTTCAAGTTGAGTTTTGAATGACATAAGAAGACCTGGAAAAGAAAGTTTTCTTCTCAATAACATGCTTGCTCAGGGGTGAATACAGCGCAAAATTGAAGGGGGTAACCTGCAAAGGGGGTGCCAAAAAATGATATAAAGTAAGGGAGCTGAAGGCGCACAACAATTTTTGGACTCTTATCAAAGAAAATTCTTTGGTTTGTCTACTAAAATAACACCTTGTTTTATATGTTCCCCAAGATTCAGCTTTAAACAGTTAAAAAAGAACGTGTTAGGGTCAGGATAAGGGGTGCTCTTTTCTCATCAAAGGGGGCACCAAGCTGACTTTTCATTGTGAATGGGCACAGTTCCCCCCATTTGCCCCCTAAATCTGCCGCTGCCCTTGATAATGGTAAAACGTTGTGCCAGTTGAAAATAGCAGCCATATAATATGTAATGGACTGTAAGGCTGAGGAAACTTGCAACTGAACAAGCTTTTTCAAAAAAAATTATCAAAGCTGATTACAAATTTTATATCCACCAATCACTAACTTTTTCATGTTTCTAAATGAAATTAGTTTGATCTGTCAAAAGTTTCCTAAGAACAGGGCACTCTCTCCTTGATTAGCTTGAGAGAGAGTTCCTCCTTAAAAATTACCCTCCATGCAAATTCTCTTGTCTTGTATCTTTCCTTTTATTGCATGCAATATCATTCATTGTTGATTGATTTGTGTGTGTCCCTCTTGGCTCTGGTAGTTTTGTTCAAAATTGTTGTAAACCAAAGTTAATAACTGTATCATATCATATCATATATTTTTGTTAAAGCTGGTTATTTATGGCTGCAATACTGCAGATGTGGACCTGCTATCTAATACCTAAAATACTTACATATTTTGAAAATAAAATTACTTTTTACAATTGATAAGGAAAATAAAATCCGAACTATCTAAAACATATTTAAAGATTAGAATAATAAAAGGAAACTCTAAAAGTACACATAATTAATCATTATTTCTAAACCATGTTGTTGTTGTTCCTTTTCCAAAAGTTATATTGTTTATCTTATCCTTTAATTTCTTCATCTTTTCTTTAAATTGTACCTCTGAATTTCACTGTCATTCTTTCTCCCTATTTCTGTTCTTGGTCTTGGCAATGTCAGTTTAATATTGGAACGTTTGCTATGTTCCACTATCATTTATGGGTATTTATGTGCGTGTAGTGGTGAATCAATGAACTGAAAAATCAATGAACTGAAAATATCGTGCAACAACAAAGATGTTATCAATAATAAACAGCATTGAATTTATTGTTTCAAGCTGTTTAGGCCTAGGCCTATCATATGTTAAGTCTAGTAAGCAAAAACAAATACGTTAGCCTTATAATCCGTGCTATAATGCCAAACTTTTACCTTTAATCTGTATCTGAAAGTTTAGAAGTCAATTCAGTGAATAGAAATTACCTGTAGCAGAACGAAGAGAGCCACAAACACCAGATTTCTACTTGCCATGTTTCAGCCAGCTTCTTCCCGCGACTGCTCTGTCTGACGAGGATGGCCTAATGACACGTGTCCATCTTCCTTGTACCCCTGTTCTGTACAAATCTGTTCTCTTATCACTCAGCAACAACAAAAGTACAGTACTTTTTTGGTAACTTTTTTGAATTACGGAAGGTTACTGTATTCTTGAAAGGAAAAAGCCGAAATCTGAAATCACTTCATGACAATTTAAAAGCTCTTGTAATATAGTAACTTTGCAAATTTTCTTTGTTCGACGAAGCTTTCTCATCAGACACCGACCATGCAAATAAAGCTGCAACTTTGAGCCCCTACTCTGTCTCCCTGCAAATGACTCCGAAATCAGACAGCACCTGATATTTTCCTCTATCGTTCAATAGCTAATGTTGTCAAGCACGTCCTGAATTCAGAATGCAAGGTTACGAAGTGTCTGCTCTATGTTCACACGTACCAATTAAAGACTTCACGTAAATGACTACTCTGCTTCTGCTTCGAAACATACCTGAGCAAGAAAAAGGAACACCATAACACATTTTTCCGCAAAAAGACCGAAATTCATCTCTTTTCCTTTCCTAATCTTTGCACGAGTGCATTATACCAATCAAAAAAGTAGTAATGTGGCAGTTTCAGACATGGAAAACCGGGGAAAAACCTCTAGTTAACAAATACCAAATTAACTACCCTGGGCAACAGAGCCAAGAAAAAATTCAAAAGCACATGTTTTGTTGCCTCTCGTATCCACATAATTCTGATAAGAAAGTCGCTTATAAGAAACCAGCACTAGAATTATGATCCCATAGACCCTTCAAAATTCTCTCTGAGTCTAAAGTTATCAAGGAAACTGAAAAATCTTGAAGATCTAGGAAGCGGAGAAGCTGAGACGGTCCTTGCCCTTTCGAAACTCACTACATATAATACTGTAGTCCCAGAATTATCGCAACAAGAACAAACAACAATAACAATTTTTACAATTTTCAATTGATTGGTCCACCAGGCTATCAATAGCGACAACTAGGACCATGTAATCAGTCTATTATCAAAAAACTGCAAGAGATAAATACTTAGACTCAGTACATATCGTATTTTGCTGAAACTGAACTGATATGGTTACAAGTACAACTTCCTCACAGCAACAACAACAACGTCAATTCACTTCAATGAGACAAGCAAAATACGAGGGTCTTTCTTAGACTTACACCACAGTCACACAGACACTGCAAACCAACTTGATCTAAACCAGATTACAATTCAATTTGTTGGATTGACCAATTAGAAGGCCCCACACTTTACCTGGTTTAGTTTAATGCTGGTTTAATTTTAAGAGAGAATGAGATATTCTACATCGTCGTACTTTCGCTATTTGACTGAACTGGTATACCGCCACAATGCGACTCATTTTCCTGCGCTTGCAGAAACTGATTAGCCTCGTTCTGATATCATGCATACCTCAATATTCTCAATATGGCCTAAATCACCGGCTATTTTTCTCAAAACCACTGAAACCACCGAGTCTAAAACGCCACGAAAAGCAGTTTTCTAGAACCACACAAGAAGCTATCACTACTTACATGAACGTTTCTTCAAGACAAAATTGAAAAACACCTTCCTCTAAGCCATATTCAAATTAGCAAACAAAGTTCACCGAAAATACGAAAAACTGTCGTCGGTTTAGGTTAGTGCAAGTTGAGTGACGGTCTCTAATAACAACTGTATCACGGTAAATTGTGACGTCAAATCAGAGCCAAAAAAACTCAATTTCTACGTAATCGAACAAATCAAACAAAAGTATAAAGCTGCGAGCAATGGAGATTAGTCGAGACAAGATGCTTGCCCCAGAGGCGGCAAATACGCTGCCAGGGGCCCATCAAACTAAAATATGGCCTGAAAACGAAGAGGAGATTCGAAAGCACTTTACCTCGTCTTGTGAAGACGGAACCGACTTTATCAAGTTCGAGAATATCTCAGATGTGCTTGTGATTTGCGGAGAAAATGTCGAAGCTGACAAACTTCAACAGAAATTACAAGAGCTTGGAGTATCTCCGAATGACCAGATTTACTTTAAAGAATTCTACAAGGTCTTTGAATCACTGGCTATCGCAAAAAGTAACGCTGAATTAGTCCCATTGGAAACTGAAGCAAATGCACAATTGGACAGCGGAGTATCATGTGCTACCTCTGAAGGTACCCAACATTCGTATATTGATGTAAACATGCTTGCCCCAGATGCGGGAAATGCACGGGCAAGGCTCCCTTCGATCACAATAAAGCCTGAATGCGAAGAGGAAGTTCGAGATCTCTTTGCCTGGTCGTGTGAAGACGAAAAAGATTTTATCAAGTTCGAGGATATCTCAGATGTACTTGTCACTTGTGGAGAAAACATCCCAGCTGACAAACTGCAACAGAAATTGGAAGAGCTTAGAATATCTCAGGATGACCATATTTACTTCAAAGAATTCTACAAGGTCTTCGAATCACTGGCTACCGTAAAAATCAGCGCAGAATTCATCCCAATGGATTTTGAAGCAAATATAGAGTTGGAAAGCGGAGCAACATGTGCTACCTCTGAGAATACCCAGCAGTCGTCTGATAATGCAAACATGCTTGCCCCAGAGGCAGCAACAACACGGGCAAGGCTCCCTTCGATCACAATACAGCCTGAATGCGAAGAGGAGATTCGAGACCACTTCAACTGGTCATGTGAAGACGGAAAAGACTTTATCAAGTTCGTGGATATCTCAGATGTGCTCTTGACTTGTGGGGAAAACGTCCCAACTGACAAACTTCAACAGAAATTGCAAGAGCTTAGAATATCTCCGGATGACCATGTTTATTTCAAAGACTTCTACAAAGTCTTCAAATCATTGGCTACCGCGAAAATTAATGCAGAATTGAGCCCATTGGAAATTGAAGCGAATATAGAGCTGGAAAGCGGAGCATCGTGTGCTACCTCTGAGGACACCCAACAACCGCATGAGGATGCAGAAAATATTGCCCCAGAGGCGACAGAAAATATTACCCCACATGCGACAGAAAATATTGCCCCAGAGGCGACAGAAAATATTGCCCCAGAGGCGACAGAAAATATTCCCCCAGAGGCAACAGAAAATATTCCCCCAGAGGCGAGAAATGCGCAGCAATGGATCCCTTCACTCACAATACGAAGCGAAGAGGGGATTCGAGAGCATCATGCTCCGCCATGTGGATTCAGAAAAGACCCTACCAAATTCAAGGATACCTCAGATGAGCTCGAGACTCCTGGAGAAAAACTCCCAGTTTTAAAACTTCGACAAAAACTACCAGAAATTTTAGCAAATCAATATGACCAGATTTACTTCAAAGAAGTTTACAAGGTTCTTGGATCACTGGCTACCGCGAAAATCAACGCAGCAATGGCCCCACATAAAAGCCAAACAAATATACAAGTGGAAAGTGGAACATCAGGTCCTACCCCTGAGGTTACCCATCATTCAAATGATGAGGCAGATAAAATTTCCCCAGATGTAGTAACCACACTCCGCAGGGTTCTTTCATCCAAAATACGGGCTGACTACGAAGAGGAGATTAAAGAGCATCCTGCTCCGTCATGTGAAGTTGGAGAAGACCCTACTAAAATCGAAGATACCTCAGGAGTGCTCGAGACTCCTGGAGAAACATTCCCTACGCCTATGGTCCCAGCTTTGAAACTTCGACAGAAACAACCAGAGCCTGGAACACCTCAGAATGACCAGACCTGCTTCAAAGAAGTTTACAAGGCCCTTGGATCACTGGCCACCGCGAAAATGAACGCTGCAGTCGCCCCGTCTAAAAGCCAAATAAATATACAAGTGGAAAGCGAAGCATCCTGTGTTACCTCTGAGGGCACCCAACATTCAAATGATGCTGCAGATAAAATTGCCCCAAAAGCGGAAGATACGTTGGCAAGTGTCTCTGAAACGAAAATACGGCCCAGCTACGAAGATGAAATTCGAGAGCTCTTTACCTCGTCATGTGAAGACGGAAAAGACTTTATAAAATACGATAATATCGCAAGCGTGCTGGAAAATTGCGGAGAAAGAGTTCCAGCTTACAAACTTCGACAAAAATTACCACAGCTTGGAATATTTCAAAAAGGCAAGATTTACTTCAAAGAATTTTTCAAGATTTTTGAATCAGTGGCTACCCATAGAATTAATGCAGGATTACACTCGTGGAAAGAAAAATCAAATATACAAGTAAAAAGTGGAGCATCATATGCTACTTCTGACGGTACCCAACATTCGTATGATGATACAGACAAAGTTGCCTTCACGGAGTGGGTTAATGGCGTCCTAGAGAAAGACACAGAATTAGAAGGTAAGAACCTTTACGTCAGGGTTTGTTAATTGTTGAAACCATACATTGCATAACCTGAGCAAAACAATGCAAGAAGGTACTTAGCCGTTAGAGGCTGCACGGGACTGCGGGAAAGTTTCAGTTTTCAACGCAAAAATACCAAATTATGAAACTCACCCTGGGGAATCAAAGGAGCATCGAGCCCAAGACTAACGGGGGGGGCAACAACAAGGGATACCACGCGCTAAGCATGCTGGCTAAGGAAGGCCCGTTAACGTTATATTTTGAAACTACAAGTGTTTAATGCTTCTGACTCTGTATAATCAAAGGGACCCTTGGGGTGACTCACGGACTATTAGCAAACCTTTCAGTCGTGTGAGTATATCCTTTGCATAAAAAGCTATGATTTATTTAGAATTTTTCTTTTCTAAATGAAATAGAATTAAAATGTTTCTTTTCTAAATGGGAGTAAAGAAGCAAAAAACACCTATCTGAGCATAAAAACTCGTTTTATTTTCATTGCAGACTACATTCCAATAGACGGCGAATCTCCAACAGCCTTATTCAGAGCTCTCAGGGATGGCATGATTCTTTGCAAGCTGGTGAACTGGGCAGCTCCTGGGACAATCGATGAACGAGCTATCAACAGATCAAGACCAAATGTCTATACAATTCATGAGAACCTTACATTGGCACTAAATTCTGCCAGTTCTATTGGCTGTGGAATTGTGAATATTGGACCAGAAGATATTTTAAGTGGCACGCCACATCTTGTTCTTGGCCTGCTTTGGCAACTCATCAGGGTGAAATGCATTTTTGTGTTGTACTTGTTGAGTCGAAGTCTTGGCTTATGTAGACTTGCCCCAAGTCTATTTTGTAAGATGTAGCAAGTCTATCTATCTGAAAGTAAACTCTAATTTTTTGACGAAATAGGCTTGGGCCAAATCTATGGTTTATGTCAAAATGGCGAGACCAGAAAAACGATTGAACTACGAAGGATAACAAGAGATGGAGCTAGAAGATGAAGCAAGTCTCTGCTTCTCCCTCCCTTCTGGCTTCATCTTTGCATTATCGCGTCTCCTTCATAGTCACCTCATTTCTCTGGTCTCGCTCTTTCTGCAGAAACTGTGACTAGGGCATATGCTTTGTCGCAGTTTGAGCAGCTTAATTAGTGGATATGTGTATAATTTGTCAACAAATCAAGATTTGAGATACCTTTTCCACTTTTCAACGTTGTTGTTTATTGATCTTAGTATGCCATATCTAAGAATTACGTCTGCTCTGATAGATTATGCTTCTAACATGTTCGGCAGTCATTACCACAAGATAAGCTCGATGGACCGTGGAAACAAATTGCAACCTGCAACATTATCAATAGTACTGTCCTTTTGTTCTTTAGTTGTTTCCCACTAAATGAAAAATTTAATTTCTTGATCAATTCCTAGATCGGCCTGTTTACTGCATCCTCGGTCAAGAATATGCCAGGGCTAATTAATTTGTTGGAACATGGGGAAGATGAACAAGATCTGATGAGAATGACACCAGAAGGTATTGTGAAGAGATGGGTCAATTATCATTTGAAAAAAGCTGGATCTTCAAGGAGAAACTCAAATTTTACAAACGATCTCAAGGACTCTGAAGTATATGCAATTTTGCTTGGAGAGGTATGTTATGTTATTGCCACAAATGATCTGCGGTACATAATTTAAAAGTAGCACTAATAAACAAGGACAGATTTGGTAATGCAATCAATAGCATGAGTTGCGTTTGATTGACACTGTAATTCAAAGCGATTAGATCGCAGACAAAGGAAATTCTCTCAACCAGTAAATCAAAACAAACAAAGCCGCAAAAGTTTCTCCGAAACCCAGATAGCTTGCGCGCTCGTTGTGCATTCCAAAAATTGTTTTTAAGAGCAAACATGAGCATAGATCGAAAGAAGAGAGACATATCTATATATCTGCCACGGGCATTTCATATGTTTGGTTCAAAAGCCGATTTGGAGGCAATTCAATTCTCTCCTTTTTTTTGGTATGTAATTAAAACACTTACTGCTCAGCTTCTGAACCAATGAAATGAAATGCCCTTTGAACTGGCGTCTTGATAACAACTGATGATATTATTACAAAATGCCCTTAATATGTGACACATAAATCATTGGAAAAGTTTCAATTTTTCATTTCAAGATTTGCCCAAAAGATCAAATGATAGACCTGACATTGCCTGAAGGCAAGGCAAGTAGTGCTGACCTCAAGAAAAGAGCAGAAGTTATCATCGAAGCTGCAAACAAAATGAAATGTCGAAGGTTTATCAGAGCACGTGATATCGTCCATGAAAATGCAAGATTAAATATGGCATTCTTGTGTAATATTTTCAAAATGTATCCAGGTTTAAATCCAGGTAATTATTCTCATTCACAGTTTCTTGCTGTTGTAACATAAAGAGGTTAAGACCCTGTTTATACTGTACTGGTAACAGCAAGGAAAAATTTCGTTAAACAAAAGAATCAGGTCCCTGACAAGACAAAGCGATTTCGGTCCTGAAGAATAGATTTCACGCATATAAGTGAACCTAAGTTAGGGGCCTGGGCAATCTAAATATAGCTTATTGTATTCCATTGTATTTGATGATCTCGGGAGATCATCAAAACAATTGGACAAATGAAGGCACCCAGCCATCTTATGTTCTATTCGCCATACATTCGTCATTTGTCATTGATTGTGTCTTGTAAATTATGAATAAATTCTTGCAATCAATTTGAACTCTCAGCCAAAGAGTGCAGTTGTAATTTTCAAATCGGTTTTATAGTTTATGTTGTACGATCGTCAAACAATAGATATATTTTTCTGATTCATTCCATGATTCCAGTCACAGGCACGGGCACAGGAACAGGCACAGGCACAAGCACAGGCACTGGCTCTGGCTTGGATAGTGATAGCGAGGAAGCTGTTATGGAGGAGAGGGTAGCCGAAACAAGAGAGGAGAAAACATTTAGGAACTGGATCAACAGTTTTGGAGTGGAACCGATTGTGTCTGATTTACATTATGAATTGCAAGATGGATGGGTTTTGTTGCAAGTTCTCAAAATTGTAAGTCACAAGAGTTTTCTTATTTTGGTTGATATCTACTCGTAAAGAAGTGTTAATTCACACTCTGATGATGATGATGATGATGATGTTGATAATAATGATGATGGTGCTGATGATGATGATGATGATGATGATGATGATGATGATGATGATGATGATAATAATGATGGTGCTGATGATGATGATGATGATGATAACGGTGACGACGAAAATGATGATGACGCTCGGCCATTTATCCTAGACTTATATGACTTTTCGTCCCTTGTTTCCATACCTTCTTTGATTTGCTGATATCACTGGGTCAATAGGGACTCATAATATTACTCTTAAAAAGTGGGCCCCCTTAAGTCCCGCGTAGAGTGGTTCCGTATTCACCAATCAAATTGCTAGAATTTAGTTTTCAATCAATAAGGAGGTGCTATTTAGACAGTTGTTGTTGTTGCATACAAAAAACGGTTGATACGGCCTAGAGTTCTCGTAGCTGCGATGGATCTATTTCGTTTCTACAGAGGAAGATTACTGCTTGAAAGGCATATATTTTGCGATTAGTAGGTCAAGAAAACATCATTCTTTGTACTAAAAGTTTGCTTTTCAAAGCTCTTTAAATCCAACTTTGAAGGGATTTGGTTGAGTTTACGAGAACTCCCGCTAGTTTAGGCCATTTTGAAAAAGAGGGGCCCACATTAATATTATGAGTCTCTGTTGATCAAATGATATCAGCAAGTCAAAGAACGCAGGGAAACAATGGGCGAAAAGTCATAAGTCTACATTTATTCAACACTGAAGTAAAGAAGGTTCATCTCTTTTTGCAGGTTAGTGGGAACAATCCTGATATCGATTTGGACTCTTGCAATAAGCCTCCATTCAGAAGAAACGGTGCAATAATGAAACGACTTGAAAATTGCAATGACGTCATTCGTTTTTGCACTGATATGAACATGTCCACTGTGGGTATTGCAGGCTCAGACATTCGTGATGGAAACACAAAGCTAACACTGGCTATAATATGGCAGATTATGAAGCTATATACGTTATCTGTTTTACAGAAATGCACTTTTTCTGAAAGACCTGTAGAGGAAGCGGAGATAATAGAGTGGGCAAACAAGAGACTGGAGAGTGGAGGGAAAAGAACGCGTTTCACTGGATTTACGGACCCTACAATAGCAACTGGCAAAGTCATATTGGATTTGATTGATGTGATCAGACCCAAAAGTGTCAACTACGCATTGGTGCAACCGGGGAACGACGAAGCGGAGAAGCTTTTAAATGCCAATTACGCAATATCTCTGGCAAGGAAAATTGGTGCGAAAGTGTATGCTTTACCGGAAGATATTGCAGAAGTGAAATCAAGGATGGTAATGACGGTATTTGCATGCCTCATGGCACGGGAAATGATTGATCTTAATGCTAAGAAAAGTAAAGCTGCACTTGCTGCCTTTTCTAACACTAAATTGTGACCGACAACAGATTAGGTAATGACAGNGAAACACGAAGCTAACACTGGCTATAATATGGCAGATTATGAAGCTATATACGTTATCTGTTTTACAGAAATGCACTTTTTCTGAAAGACCTGTAGAGGAAGCGGAGATAATAGAGTGGGCAAACAAGAGACTGGAGAGTGGAGGGAAAAGAACACGTTTCACTGGATTCACAGACCCGACGATAGCAACTGGCAAAGTCATATTGGACTTGATTGATGTGATCAGACCCAAAAGTGTCAACTACGCATTGGTGCAACCGGGGAACGACGAAGCGGAGAAGCTTTTAAATGCCAATTACGCAATATCTCTGGCAAGGAAAATTGGTGCGAAAGTGTATGCTTTACCGGAAGATATTGCAGAAGTGAAATCAAGGATGGTAATGACGGTATTTGCATGCCTCATGGCACGGGAAATGATTGATCTCAATGCTAAGAAAAGCAAAGCTGCACTTGCTGCCTTTTCTAACACTAAATTGTGACCGACAACAGATTAGGTAATGACAGAGACCACAGACAACAGATCTGTTAATGATATAGGCAGAAATTTTAAGTAAACAGAATTAATCAAGAGTATCTTGGTATAAAAAGAGACCGAATGATTCTAAGTTTGATCCCATCATAATATCTTTGTATTGACGTAGATGATCTATGGTATTGATGAATGTATATTAATGATAATCAAGAACTGGCGATAAACTTTAAAATTACATGTTTGAAGAATGTTTTTTCTAGACGTATCGTGAACCTTTCATGGTTTAAAGGGGCTCTGTCGTCAAATTGTAAGCAAAACGATGATTTTTGCAGATTTTTGAAAGGTGATATCACACACGATTTTCGTATTTTTTTCAAAATGAAAGTTGCTGTTTGGGCATTAATACTTGTACTTCACTAAGGAACAAACCAAACATTCATATCTTCTACGATTGCTCGAATATAAGTGGATTTTTAACGGTCACTTTTTGGTGGCTTGGGTGAAGCCACCAAACAAACTGCAGAGAACAATGGATGAACAATGGATAATCCCCGACACGTGCGAGTTTACGGATTTGTTTACTGTTTGACGACGGAGCCCCTTTAAGGTTCCCGGACAAAAAAATGCTTGCTTTCCAGTAACTTGAAGGTAAAGTTTAATGAAACCAGGAAAATCTTGCTACAGATTTTTCCGAGTCTTTCTTTGGCAAACCATTTTTCAAATTCCACCTAATAGCATATCAACAGTCCAGAAAAATCTTAACACCAGCAGGCCACGCCCGAGGCCACGACGTTTGATATTACTCGTTAATCCAGCATGTTCTACTGTATAATACTGTTTTGTACCAAAGAGTAAACAAAACTTGCAGATTTCATGCATTGGTATTGAAATCCAGCAATGTAGAAAATGGAGATTATTGCATGCTTCCAAATTCAAACATATGATATTTTCCGATCAATTCCAAAAAATGATATTGCCTATGAGCATAACATGAAGATATTATCTGCTTAGATTTTCCCATACTTTTAGGATACTTCTGTAAATAGCACTATTCAAATAATTAAACCTTGAAAAAATCAGTTTTGTTGCAATGTTACATTTATTGGACTTGCGTTGTAATCATCTCATATCGATATTTCAACAAAAACAGCAATAAAAACACATGTATAAGAAAAAAGCACTGTGCACCTTACGGAGATGTTTTCACAATTCAGTGATTCACCTCAAAGGTTCCTTTGATTTCCTTGCTGGCCTGTTTCGTACCAAAGACCAATAACACCAAATGACACAATGAGTAATCAATTAGTCATCGATAGTTTATGAGTGAAGGAAAAAGACCAACAATACCAAATTACACAATGACGAATCAATTAGTCATCCATAGTTCATGAGTAAATGGTCAAGTTGAGCGTCAATGTGCCAGGTTAGAAACATTTTTACCAAGGAACCCGAAGGTCTTTAATGGATCTAACCAGGGACTGTAGGAAATGCTGAATTTAAAAAAAGTTCATGTATGATGCATCGAGTTATTCCTATTCTAATTTATCATTTCGTTCGTGATATATCGACTTTGTTTCCTTCTGTGCTTATCTTTCCTGCGAGGGCGCCATTTTAATCCTCGCGCACAGTGGCAGATTGACGTGACCTCAAGTGCCCTTCTTGAGTGGCCTATAACGCCAATCCGCCGCCACGCGCGAGACTTAAAATGGCGCCTTCACAGGAGAGGTCGAGGGGCGTATCACTGTGTAAAAATCTCGTACACCTTTGGCAGAAATCCCTTTGTTTTCAAGAAAAATCCGCATAAAGTCCCTAAGAATCCTATTGTTTAAAAAAATCTCGTACGCCATTTCGGAAGAGTGATACACCCGTCGGGAGAGGTAGGCACAAGAAGAAAGAAATGATAAATTAGGATAGAAATAAATCGATGTATTATTCATGAACCTTTTTTAATTCGGCATTTCCTTCAGCCCATGATCTATCAAAATCAAAAACGACTTTTTCTCTCCCCGGAAATGAATCGTGAAATATTGCAAAATATTGTTGGGCCTCGATAAAATGCCTTGATAGCATCATGCAGCGAAAGGTAAAAGCAAAAATGTTGTCCCCCTGGTATTCATATAAATGCTCTTGATTATGTCACATAGCTGGGCAAGCCCGCTGTCTGACTGTAAGCTCAATATGAAAGAATATGTAACATTCATAGCAAAAAGTTTTCGTTGAAGTCGGTGAAGTTATTATCTTTGGCGAAGTGAAGTAAACATGGCAGGGAAGTTCAAAGAAATCGAAGGCACAAGAAGCACCAAAACTGACACTGGCTATGGAAGAAAGTATGATGCATACAAAACAATAAAAGTGAATTATAGACATCCTTTGGGTGAGAAATTTTCATACACACACAGAGATAACAAGGACTGCCAGGACGACGCCAGGGAGGAGATGATCGAAATTTGGAGTGTTGAAGCAGCACGGAGAATTGAAGAAATTGGCAGCAGAAGTATCAAATATGTTTGTAATACTGGGAATTCTTATGTAACAGAATGGCTACATCTTTATTCAAATAAAACGCAAATAGCAGTTTTTAAACGTACGTATGGGTTGCTTGATCCAGAGAAAATATCTGCTGAAAACAAGGAAGCTGGGAAAGAATTTTTGCTCGCCTTAGCTGAATATTTTCAGATGAGTTTGGCAGACTTTGTTGACGCTTGCTGTGAATCTTTCAGAATTGACAAAGAATGTGTTGAGTATTTTCTCTGAACTAGATTAATTGTGATTTGTATATGTTCGAAGGTTCAAACTATTGTAAAATTACTTGATTAATGCTTGGAATTCTCATGATTTTTACTTTAGTTTCTTGAGACATCTCAACGCGATAAAAAGTTGTTTTCATGGTTTTTCGATACTGGTCTTTCAGCTTTTTCAGATTTTTCACAATCCGCGGAAACTGTCCGATTTGGTCGTCATGATTTGGTCACCAAGTCGTCATGATTTGGTAATAAATTTCTTTGAAAATCATCGACAACGGACATCTCGAAAATGCGGAATATCAGAGCACATAACTATATTCTCGAACGTGAGCTGAAGACCAATGAAACCTTGAATTAAACTTGGAGGAAAACAAAGCTTGTATATTAGTTAGTACAGTTAGTAGTAGCTACAGAAGATCTCGGCCTAGATTTTGTCTTACTGTAGAAAATAATTCCTGTTAAAAATCTGCTCACCCTGCTTAAAAACCAACTGCCCTGGTCAGCCTAGCCTTCCCTAAAAATACATTATTTTCTAATAATTTCTAGTACATATTAGTGCACGTGTTTTCGTAATAAACTGGTTTGTAAGAAACTCTAGTACTACATTCAAGAACAATTCAGAAACTCTACAATTTTATTGACGTAAAGCATAGGCCTGTCTGATGAATTCAAGCAAAAAGAATGTCTCTCTAATAAAGCTACATTCATCTTTTTTTTAACTTTTGACTGCAAAAATTGGTAACTTTTGCCTTATTGTGGCTTATTCGTGGTGACAATATCAATGCAAAATGCACCAAAAAAAAAGCCCTTTGTCGATAAGAAGGCTCAACTTCGAACCATAACGCAATTTTAGGCCCCAAAAATAAGAAACTAAAACTAATTAGGAAACTTTTTACTACTAATAAAAACACCGACATTTTCATGCAAAATTAACTGATAAAAAATGTGCATTCATGCGTGCTGTGTCTAATGTTTCAATGTCTAATCGTTGTGCACCTCCTAAATCGGCACATTCTTCCGCATTCTTGGAATTCGTATTACGTAATCTTGTTGAGGATACCGAGGACTGCCCCTTTTGTCTAAGCCTTTTGCTATGCTGGTAAAGTTCAAGGCAGATCAACAGCTGGGAAACCTATTACCATGCGCGAGAATCTCTTTGTTTCTTTGCTAATCCTTGTTTGGATTGTGGTTCGATTCTCCGCCCACATTCTTTTCACAAACCAAACATGCTGTCTGCGCATGATCACAGGTTTCCTTTTTGGAGGATAACCGTTGCTTTGAACTTTGATGATTCGTGTCCCCAACAAAATCATGACACGACGAAAATGTTAGATTTGAAAACAGGCAATTTGCAAGAACATGGCTGCAAAATTTGAGGAG
Source organism: Aurelia aurita complex sp. Pacific (assembly GCA_004194395.1). Taxonomy (NCBI): domain Eukaryota; kingdom Metazoa; phylum Cnidaria; class Scyphozoa; order Semaeostomeae; family Ulmaridae; genus Aurelia; species Aurelia aurita complex sp. Pacific. Next base: position 14,821 of record REGL01000009.1, on the reverse strand, counting down.
ATCCAGGGCTCAAAAAGCACGACAACTGATGCACGTTACGCCCGGCGGGTGCACTTGACTTAATGGAACACACCCACCCAAGTCCATGATGCTAAAAAAGACCCCCTTTTCACTGAGAAAGAAAGTAAGATTCACCCCCCTTTTCACTGACATTTACCGGTCCTCCATATGAACTTAGTACCCTTTTTTCTGGAATCACTGATTTTAAATACCCATAAAAAATCTATGTTAAGAAATGGCACACACAAAACTCAACTTCTGTAATGGTATGCAACACAAACACAATCAAACAAATTCTATTAAATTCAAGTTTCTAATCTTTGTCTGTCCAATAAACTAAATACTCAGTCCTGAAACCAACCAAACAATTACTCTTTATGCACAACAAATGAATAAGCTGTCCCACCAAAATCTAGATCAGACATCCCAAATACATCTTAGTAAATCCAGGGTGTTGATCTACACACTGG
>REGL01000008.1:973512-990812 GCA_004194395.1 Aurelia aurita complex sp. Pacific | reverse complement strand
TGAATTTTTCCTTCGTAGGTATATGGGCAGAAAAGTTGGAATTGCATGATCAAATATTCCTTGGAGCTGGGGTGTGCTTTGTATTCATCCTCATAATAACTGTCATCTGCTGCTACCAAAGGCGCAAATCACGCAGAAACAATCCAAAAAGCCAACCCAAAGTGTATTTATAATCTGCTGACTGGAATGCAATCATATCGGGTCATAACAGAAGTTGAAAATAGACTAACAGTGCTGGTTGCCTCAGAAAACTGCTGTCGTTATGAAATGTGTAGAAGCCGAGTTGGAATAGCGTACGTGTAGACCCCCCACCTTTCTTCTCTCGGAAGGGGGGTCCACACGTACGCTAAGTTGGAAAGCTACAGTGCGTGTAAATTAACAACAGAACACTCAACAATACTGTGATATTTTATCAGCAAGGAAAAGATTATTTGCAGGTCGGGTACGCTGCAATTTAAGACAGCCTGAAAATCAAATTTTGCTTATTCAGAGAATTTGGATCCACATTGTCACTACAGCAGTTGAGCTGATAGAAAAGTCTGACTCTACTGGGTGAGTCAGAAAAAAGAATCCACGTTTGAAAGGTCACGGCTCCCTGGATATCAAGACAATGATATCAGCAAATATATAGTTTAATTGTAGAAATGCTCAAATCTACTATAAAATTTACCTGACTGAAATCAGCCCCTCCATTCTGAAATTATGAGGGATGTTCTCAAGAAAGCCTCTTCAAAAAACCTTCAAAACGTGCCCAAAATTATGAACACATTTCCCTAACATTTCTGCCTTACAATGGCCTTACAGCAATGACTTATGGACGCTTTAGCACGTGCTATCCTCTTGAGAGGATGAAAAAGTCCTCCCCTGGTATCGATGACCTATTCAGGGGGATTCCATTATCCCAAGAGGACATAATACATGAATTTATGCGAGTGTCATCAATTTTAGGAAGAAAAATGTGCTCATTGTTTTCACTCGATTTTGCAGGTTTTTGGAAGGGGTCTTTCTGCAGAAAATCACCCATATGCCCGGGAAGGAATGGCCGATTAAGGCCGGGTAAATTACTGAGCCTAACTGAACATATTGGCAATAAAACAGGACAGTTTTCAATATTATTGCTTTGATATTCATGGAGCAGTGGCCTTCCAAGCGGGGATCCTTTTTTCTGAGTCACCCGGTATTTGATACTGGATGCATATTTTCCATATTAGACAGTCTGAAATTGTAGCTTGCTCGCAAAGGATCCTGGATGACGAAGACTCTTTAACTAGTTACCACGAACAATAAGGACAGCTTTTGTAGTGATATAGCACCAGTTGCGTTTGGCTGACACGCCTGTACAAAGCGATGAGCTGCAGACAGGGATCTCTGCAGCCGAATGTTAATGTTCATGCTGTGAATGTGAATATAGCTGACTGCAAAGATGTCTCAAACCTGGGTAGCTAACTGACTTGTCATGCATGTGAAAGTGTTTGTCAAGAGGATACACGAGTAAACATCAGTCAGGGGTTAATTTCTTCCAAATTCTCCAATATTCTGCTGAGGAAAATTATGTTTCTCAGATATATATTGGGAAGAATTGGCATATTTTATACTGCCATCACAAACTTTTGGCTGTCAGAAGATAGTTGGGGGACGATTAATGTGAAGAAAATGCAAATCAATCATTGGCAAAACTTTGGTATTTTTTGATAAAATATTTAACCCTGACATAGAAAGAAGAGGGATCAATCTAAGTATGTGTGCTCTTTGTTTAATTTGTGTTTTGTATCAAATTGAGGAGGCAGATGTTTATACTAATCCTGCCATTTTCGAAAAATTTCATTCTTTTTTATATAGCCTCGTTTCGCATGCAGAAGGAGTCAGTTAGCTACCAAAGTTTCAAAGCATCTTTAGCGATCTACATTTGCAGTTTTTGACTAATTTGTTGCAGAAATCCCTCTGTCTGTAAGTGCCAATCAAGTGTCAATCATAACGTCATAACCAACGGATACCATTGGTGCTAAATGCGTTCTGAAACAATTTCAACAAGGTTGTAAATGATTTTCCCATTCCATAAAGAATCTCTGTATTTGCTTGTTGCGTTTTATGTGACATTGAATTTATTAAAGGGTCTGCTTCAATCAGTGTGCCTTGCATGTGCTATTTTTTGGTTGGCCTTTGTCGTCATGAAACATTGCGACGAAAAAGACCAGCACGGGGATGGCACGTGCAAGGCATGGTTGAAGCCAGACCCTTTGCAGAAGCTAAGAAATTCGTTTGTATTTAAATGTTTTCAAAAAAATACTCTGTTTGAAAAATTACTGAATCCTTTTTTCCCTGAATAACTGATTTGCAAATTTCCCAAAGTGCTACACACACATCTCCAATGACAATGGATTCCTCAATGATACATTTCAATCGAAAGCAAAGGGGGGTTATAAGAACTATGCCAACATATAGCACACTATTGNTGGCCTTTGTCGTCATGAAACATTGCGACGAAAAAGACCAGCACGGGGATGGCACGTGCAAGGCATGGTTGAAGCCAGACCCTTTGCAGAAGCTAAGAAATTCGTTTGTATTTAAATGTTTTCAAAAAAATACTCTGTTTGAAAAATTACTGAATCCTTTTTTCCCTGAATAACTGATTTGCAAATTTCCCAAAGTGCTACACACACATCTCCAATGACAATGGATTCCTCAATGATACATTTCAATCGAAAGCAAAGGGGGGTTATAAGAACTATGCCAACATCTAGAACACTATTGAATCCATATCACTGACATTTCATTGATAGAAGACGCTACAACTGTTCACTCTAAGATCAGTGACCTTCATTCTAGTCTGCTCCTTTCAGAACGATTCGTCTAATAGATAGACCACGTGCGAAAGAGCAGAATTTAGAATTTTTCTTTGGCTAGCTTTGCCCATATTATTTTGCAAATTTGCTCAATGTATTTCTAGTTTCCGGAACTACAGAGAAACAAAATCTTGAAGCGTTTAGATCGCTTTGACTGAAAAAACTACAGGAGAAGACATCTGTTGTTCAATCCACTTGGAGGACTCATATACTCTGGGGCCCCCCTAGGATAATGGGTCTACTCGTAGGCTAGGCCCCCCTTAACTAAACTCGTGACCAGAGTTCTTGGGGGACTCTTGTACCAAGTGTAGGACTCATAAATGATAATGGGTTGGGAATTCTGATTTCAGTTTTATTTTAGCTCAAACTGTAACCAAAAATTGTTCTTCATGATATTTTGAAATTTCCGTGAATTTGTCGATCCTAATTTTGAACAATTCTTGTTGGATGTTATCTTGCCTTTGTGAAATATATCTCTGATTGAGGAATCGACCTGAATTAAATTAACTTAAATGAAATATTAACTAAATTTACCTGTGATGCAAAATATCTTTACATCTTTTCTGTTCCATATATTTGCCAAAAGCTTTCATGCTCGGCTCCAAAGATATAGTTTATAGGTATTCATCTTTCATGTTTTTAAGGAGGGCGACCCCTTCAACCTAATAGCTGATTTACACAGGACCCTGCTTTAAATAACAAGTTTGTGTCTCAAGGACCATCACACTTTTCAATGCATTTGTAAGAGTGACCCTTTCGCTGGAACAAATACAGTAACATTGTTCTACGAGGATGTTTGCTCTCCCACATTTAACTGCCAAGAAGATGATTTGGAAAGGACATATTTGGACGAATGAACCAGAGGATAGAGAAAGGACACGTGGCAAGAAGTTTTCTTGGAGGAAATTCACAAACAACATTGCTTCTGAAGATGCACGAAAGACGGACATTCTTGCTGCAAATTTGTGTGTTGCTTTTAGCCATAATTGCCGGTGAGTGTGGCAAAAACCTCTCATTTTCTGTCATTGTAGGATTTTTTCTCTGCAATTTTTAACGATCCGAAGTTTAAGATAAGAGCTTTTATTGACTAGATTATTAGTGAACCTTCCCAGATAGCTCCCAATATATCATCGTTATAACTTCGTTAGCCATTCAAAGTCAGAGATTTTCTAGGAAATCAGTGAAATAGTCAAGCACTTCCTCGTCATATTTCCTGGCCTGTATTTGGTTCCCCAATATTATTGAAATATTCCTTGGTGTTGAAATAGCTTCTACATAACGTTTTCCGGTGATAGCGTTTTTTTTTATCATTATAAAATATCGTTCCAAATTGCAACTCTCAAGATTCAGTTAGTTATTACAACGACAACCAACTTTAGGCCACAAGGACACTCAGAATAGGTTATCTGTTCTTTAAAAGACGTTTTAGCTATTCTATCAACAAATCTGGATCTAGCATTATTTGTATAATTTTTTCTACATTCGAAAATTAGACAACTTTCTAAAAAATGTATAGGAATATCGTTCGAACCAGGATTAAAGCACCTCTGTCTGATCTATATGAAATTATCTTGTTTCTTTTTCGTAGTAAATAGTGCGTGCTATCCTGCCGCTACATATCAGGCAACGGCAGGAAAATACTCGTGTCGACTACATCAAACAAACTGGGCTGAAGAAACATTTTTTGAAGTCACTTACAAACACTGCTTGCATGAGCCAACATTTGGAGCGTTGATCAGAAATTTTCATGGCCTTGATGAGTTAAACATGGACTTCAACGAAGAAGTCACAAGTTGTGCGTAAGTAATTGAATTCTCTAAAAATGTGCCAAGGTTCGGAACATTATACAGGAACATTTTATTTATAGATTTGTGAGATTTCAAGTCCTTTATGCTTCTGAGGCTTTAATTTAATTTTTGAGATGATGCTCAAGAGTTTCGTTGCGTTATTTCTCTCGAAAATGAACGTTTGATCTCTCTAAAGTAGTTACCACAAATTATTCCCCCAATAAACCTTTTAGCTATTCTACAAATGAGCCTGGATCGAGCGTTTTTTTTTATACGCGTGGTTCCATCGAGCTCCGTTAGAGCTTCTATCACTATTGTGCACATTCGAAAATTCTACAAAATATGTTAAATATCGTTCGATTTTGATTCTTTTCAGGATAGCTAAAGGGTCTATTCTTGTTTGAAAACTCGTACTGAAGGTGCTGCTAACTAGTTGGTGAGATTTCAAATCCTTCATCTCGCAGACAAATTGTTTAGACTATATTCTTAATATCTGGTGCATTTTTCGTCTGAACTATATGTCTACTTGCCTGAGGCTCACCGAAAAAATGCCTGCCCTCAAGTCAATTTTATCGTTGTAGAAAAACTTGAATTTAGTCCAAATTCAAAACTTTGTTCCCAAAAATTTTTTTCACCGCAATTTTACAATCTTGGTACAAAATCTAACTTTCAAGGTTTATTCACCGAATCTTCTAAAAATGTTATTACCCTATTGTTATCATGCTATTGTTTTTGTTTACTTCATAGTGTAATGACATATGGTGGAACAGCATCAGAAATACGATTAGAGTATTCAATAATGGAAGCTGAACCTCGATATGGAACCGAAGCTCAGATGCAGCTCCAGGTAAATTGAACTCTGTCTCAAATCAAATGTTCGCGAATAAAAACAATTCCAGGACTTTGCATGAGTAATTTTGCATTATCGTAAATCCTGCAAATCTCATTTGAAATTTGATTTAAGATAGACTTTTCAGACAGACTTTTTGTGAATTCACACACATTTCCGCGCAGTCAAACTTACTGCCGTTATTTAGCTATTACTTTCTGGTAAACTGAAATTTTGTCGTCCAATTTTCTTCCCTTTTGCCATTCAAACAATTCAATCAATTTAGATGCTTCTGTTCTCGTGAAAAGCCTTGAAAGTAGCTACATTTAACCTTGAAAGAAGGATTCAATAAGGAAAAGAGAAAGAGGAGTGGATAGTACAGTTTGCATGTTTTTTACATGTATTTAGCAGAGTGTACAAAATAGGCCTATTAGATTTTCAAGCAATTGGCAGGTTAGGTGTGGCCGTGGATGCTCATTATGAAAGACTTGACACTTGACTTGTAGGCATGTTAGAGCTTAGCAGGCTCTCAAAAAATTGATACCGAAGACGCAAGCATCGTCAACGGAGCTGCAAGAACGGTTTTGTCCCCTCAAATTCCCGAAAATTTCCCCACTGCACCACAACACCTTCGGAAGTTTTTCCTGTGACACTAGTCTCCATACTGTGAATGGTTTCTGCAAAATAGCTTCTAGTATGGTTAGTTTGAATCTCATCCTATCATCTTTCAGGCCAACTTCAAGTTTTTTATCAACAAACAAACTCTGAAACTCTGGGTGTTGGAATGCAAATGCAGCATTTCTTATGTTGCAGTTCGTTCACCAATGTCTGTCGGGAAAGTACAAACCTGTGTTTAACGAAAGAGTAAATCTAGGGACACATGAATCGTTATTAATGACATCCAAAGACGAACTTGTTTGGAGAGCTACATAAAGTTCATTCACTCTTTCACAGATCAAGAGAGAAAATTTATCATTTATACACTAAAAAGACAATTATTAGTCATACGAGATCTTACAGTTTCAAGGCGATATTTGCATAGGAGAGTGATTTTTTTAAAGACAGTAAACTTTCAATCAATGTTTTTATCTTTGACATTCATCAATAGTACAGGAGCGCATGTACGATGTACTAATTTAGAAGGTGTCCCAAAATCTGCAAACCAACTCCTCCCCAATTTCTCGNTTTGGAGAGCTACATAAAGTTCATTCACTCTTTCACAGATCAAGAGAGAAAATTTATCATTTATACACTAAAAAGACAATTATTAGTCATACGAGATCTTACAGTTTCAAGGCGATATTTGCATAGGAGAGTGATTTTTTTAAAGACAGTAAACTTTCAATCAATGTTTTTATCTTTGACATTCATCAATAGTACAGGAGCGCATGTACGATGTACTAATTTAGAAGGTGTCCCAAAATCTGCAAACCAACTTCCTCCCCAATTTCTCGAAAAAAGTCTGAGAAAGTTTTTATGCCGAATGTTTTGTTTCAAATTTTGCACCTGAGAAGGTTTGCTTTAATGTGTATGTTTATCTGAAGTTGATAATTTTTTTCATTTTTCAGGTTACATATGTTCCATATGCTGGCCAGGTCCATTTACCTACGTATCAGCTGCTGACTGCTGTATTTCCAATGGGTGACAAATCTGACTGTAAGCATGCTTTTTACAATATCTTTCTCTTTTGAAAACGCATACCTCTTTGCACAAAAAAGTTATGATAGCCTTCTTTTCATGGGGTTGACTGTTTACCAAGGAGTGTACGCACTTCAAAAGAACCTTGTTAGTGATATTTGAGATTCATTCTTCATTGGAAATTAGTAGCTTTGAGCAGCTTTGATTTTTTAAACTGTGATAAAGAAATGTGGTGCAATTGTCAGCCTCAAAACAACGGCAAAACAAGATCATAGGTTCCAAATCTTTGAAAACGTTGGTATAAAATTTAATGACCTATTTCTTTGAACTGAACGACTTCAAAGAAACTTTAGCTATTTCGCTACAATTCTACCGTTGGACTTTTGTGAAATCTTTATTATTTTCTGATTTAGAGTGTTTTTCTTCTTTTTCAAGAATTCAAGAAATAAATGTTGCATTTGACCACATCATAAAGGAAAATATTGTTGGATGTTTGATGGCAGTTAAGATTACTAAAAACCAAAATTAAGAATTCTTTTCTTGTCTGCATTCTGAGAGTTTAAAAAAACTACTAAGGTATTCCTGGTATTCTTGACAACACTGATGCCTTTCGGACTGGCATCCTATTCAAGATGGTGTGATTTCAATCGAAATCAAGCTGGTACTTTTTGTCGTCCAAGCCTCTCTATACCGAGTTCAGAGAATTTAAGTTGTTAACATTTTCTCGTATTGACTTACCCTGGGTACCAGACTCTCTCTAAATGTTAGAGAGAGTCTGGTACCCAAGGTAGTATTAACTGCAACTATTTATCAATTTCATTCCAATTTTAGGTTTCTGGATCGAAACTTTGCCAGTAGGTGATCAAGTGCTCTTTACAGCTGGTCTGAGTTGTGGCTTCATCTTATTCCTCACGTTGTTAGTATGTTATTGCAGATACAGACGAACATCGAAGCAATATCGAACTTCAGAACGTTTGAATGAAAATTTACAGCTTGAACTTATTGCACACTAGGCTTGTTACATACCTTGCTGCGGAACTGTTATGATTCTCATCTGGCATTGTTTGATGCAAAAACCATTCGATATTGAAATAGAATTCATGTTCAGGTCATACGTTACCAGATGTTCTGTGGTAATTTTATTGTTATCAGTGTCAGGAGGAATAGCATTTAGTTCCAGTATTAGTTCCAAAGCTAGAAGCAATTTTTAATCGGCTATACACGTGTTTGAGAATGATGGATTGAACAATAACAACAAAAATATCCAACACTTTGATAACGTAAACAAAACAGTCATTCAATAGTTGTATCTGAATATTAGCAATTGAAGTATTTTGCACGTCAACTTCATAACTCAGTAGAGAATTTTTTGCATCAATTTTACTTTTCTGTTGCTCACTTTTAGCGCAATATCGTCAATGTTTTTGGTGACTACAGTACAGGCATTGCACACACTGACATGAGAAGAATTTTTTACAGTATGATAAGAATTCTTGAGCCATTTAGCCTGTGTTGGGGTCTGGAACACAAGTTACAGCCACAAGGCTGTACATTTTTCTAAACAAGGATTCTTAGGCAGGAAAACCATGCTTTTATGCACAAGCTCCGTACTGTAACTTCCCGGGTAACTTCGTCAATAGGCACAGGCACACAAGTTTCTGCATTTTGTGGTTTGCTAAAACATTGTTCATTACAAAAACTTGAAAAGCATCATGTAATAATTTTACGTTTTAATACGAAAAGTTTATTTACTTTAATTTCTTTATCAGTTTCTTACTTTTTGGGTGCAATCTTATCATGTCTATTCCACAATCGCTCCAGATACTTTTTTTTTGAAATATAAACAATAGTTGGTATCAAAAAGAGTTCTGCTACACCTAAAACTAACAATCGACAATTTTTGAATGTGCACAATAATGATAGGAGCTACAACGCCAATAAATCTAACCTTACTAGTTGGTATCATTGTTATAAAAACATCGCTTGATCCCCCTCCCCCCCTTGATCCAGGCCCTTTTATAGAATACTGAAAGGAAAGAGGTCTATTGCAGTAAATATTGATTGAAAGATTTTCTGAAATTTCCTATTGCTTCTGAAAGTAGTACTTGGTTTCCTATTTTTGGTCATCAAAGAAAATTTCTTGGCATAACGAGTTTTCATGGAGATCAGTTCCCTGCCTTTACTTTTGCACAAATCAATCAATCAATTGACCAATAAACTCATCAACTAATCAACTTATTGATCACGTATCCGCCATTCCTTTGTTGTCTCGTTGTCAAGTGAACGAACCTTTTATTTTGCAAAGGATTCTGAAGCAAGATGGCTCATTATGCACTTCGCAACAACCGTAAATAATTCATTGTTTCTTGCTCGTGAAATTCACTGTTTCGTGGTTAACTTTGCTTCATACTACGCCTAAGATGTGAAATTCATTATTTGAGATAAGTATTGCTTCTTGCCGGCGAAATTACGAAGAATTTAAACTTGTTTTTGCTGCGGTGAATGTACCTACTGTTTAGGCCCACTCAATGTCGGGCTTGGCTAAGTTATGTGACTGAAGTGCTCCGGAAATTCGATACAATTAATCCAACTAAAGGGCTGCCAATTACCTCGCATTTGGATCATTTCAACCGGAAAGGATTTTATTGAAGCTTGGAGATTATTATTGGCTATTAGATATCGGGTTGAGAAGATTTATTACTATTTTACTGGAGCTTGTTCGCTAGGCGGCGAGGAGTGATGGTGGCAGACTTCGCCCGCAGTTTGTCAATAAAGATTCTCGTGAAATGATTACTCCCATAGTGGTCACTTCGAAAGGCTTTACCAAATACAATTGAATTTAGTCGGAGTCTGGAGTTTTTGAATTTGGAAGTGGAGTCATTAGATGGAGCAGAAAGGAAAGTTTAGGTCAAGGAAAAGACAATTTCTAACTGCGACATTGTTGTCTAAGTTGAAGACTATCAATCCAGCGCAAATATAATTGTGGTTGGCACATTGAAATAACAGGCCTATTTTCCTTTCTGTTCACGCAAAGCCGTCATCAATCCATTTTTTAATGGCTAAGGTGTTATATTATTTATCTTTACGAAGGAAATAAAACAAGACGATATTATTTCCTAAATTTTTGAACTTTAAACTTGGTTTCCTCTCTTGCTATCAGACCATTTTTTCAACAAAAGAAGTCAAGTGGAAAATTTTTGGAGAATAGAAATTGAACTTTCTTGTCTGAATATCAAGCAGAAATTCAAGATGCATCGTTATAAAATGATGAAACAGTTAGGGGATGGGACATATGGTTCTGTGGCACTCGCAAAAACTACAGACACCGGGGAGACAGTTGCAATTAAAAGGTGAGCTAAGGAGGAAGAAGGAAGGCTGCAGAGTATGGAGATACACGTTCAGCTATTCTATGAAAGACTCTGAATCGAACAAAAATTTGATATATTTTGTAGAATGTGTGAATTTGCACAAAGGTGTTAGGGGCACCACTCAATTGAACCTTTGGCATCAATATACATAAAAACATCACTTGATCCAGATTCTTTTATAGAATACCTTAAAGTTTTATTTGGTACAAGCAACATTTCTCCAGAAATTTGGCTGGAGTTTTAACTGAATTTATTCATCAATTTATACGAGCATGCATCAACTTTAGTGCCTTTGGCGGAAAGTTCCAGATCTCCACTAGGCGAAAATGTAGAGGAGGATGAATTTCTGGCAATTTAATTTTTCTAATAGAAATTGTCATTGCGGAAAATGGCTCAACATTTGTCCGCAAGAAACCAACCAATAGAAATTGTTTATTTTATGATGCAACACAACAACAATGCAGACAGAGAGCATGTGGAGATCATGTCTTGCTTTCTGCTACAGAAACTCGCTGCAAAAAAGTCGCCCACCACCTCATTTTTGCACCTAGTGGAGATCCGGCTTTATTGAGACCCTTGGGCGGTACATGGAGAGGTTTCAGGGTTCATTCTTTGCTCTTTTGCACTGACCAAAAAGAATAATTTTTTCCAAATCAACATGCAGCAGAAAATTTTTTGAAACAACTTCAAAGAAAATTATGAAAGTAGCAATTTTATTGAACAGAATAGTTTAGCTCACCACATTTGAGTTTGTGATTGTTTGCCTGTGGGCTTCTACAAGAACAATAATTTAGAGCTGGCAAAAAATAGCAGGCTGTATAAAATCAAAGTTTGCAGCAATTTGCCACTTTGATGGTAAAAACTGATTTATTTTAAATATTATTCATGTTTTCTTGTAGAATGAAGAAGAAATTTTATTCCTGGGAAGAGTGCATGAATCTAAGGGAAGTCAAGGTACATATATTTTTTTATAATTTATCTACTGTGTTGGGGTAAATTGTGATATTTGTCAAGACATGATTATGATGCAGGCAAAATCTTGATTTTGTTTGATATTAATTAGAACTTCTTTACATATTTCCTTTGTGTCAAGTTGTTATCTTTGAAATGAACAGCCATCATTTAAAGCTGGAAAAAGCGGGCAGGTTGTTTACATAACTGTGCAAATACAGTATTAGTCAATCAATTTTCAGAGATGTAAATTGTAAAATTGAAAAATTAAGGATTGATTTGAAGTTCTAAGAAAGGCTAGTACTATGAAAGCTATATACATTGTATAGACCGAAAGTTTTTTCTGGTAAATCCAAAATGTTCCTGTTTGCACCAAAAAAGGAGAAATCCTGGTTGCTCGCTTGCTGTTGAGTACTCAATGTATAGACAGTGTACAATACAGGCACTTTAAGAATTCTTATTCAGAAAAATTTACAGTTTTCATATGGCTCAAGAATTCTTATCATAATGTGAAGAATTCTTGTCATGTGAGTGTGCAAGACATACCTGTACTGTATTACAGGTGCCAGAAATGTTTTACAGTACAGGCCGTGTGCAAATTAATGTGACAAGAATTCTTAAGAATTTTCAAGGATTCCACACATTTTGATAAGAGTTCTTGTGCCCCGTAAAAGGCTGTCAATTTCTTAAATGAGAAGTACTAAAACAAGACTCTAAGGCAGTAAAACCATGTTATTGCGCACAAGACCTGTACTGTACTCCTTCCCAGTAACATATTTCCTTGTAGTGTCATTATTTTTACCTGTGTTCCCAAATGGTAATTTTATATCAAGTCCCCTTCTTTTACTACGCAAATTGTGNCAAGAATTCTTAAGAATTTTCAAGGATTCCACACATTTTGATAAGAGTTCTTGTGCCCCGTAAAAGGCTGTCAATTTCTTAAATGAGAAGTACTAAAACAAGATTCTAAGGCAGTAAAACCATGTTATTGCGCACAAGACCTGTATTGTACTCCTTCCCAGTAATATCTTTCCTTGTAGTGTCATTACTTTTGCCTGTGTTCCCAAATGGTAATTTTATATCAATTCCCCTTCTTTTATCACACAAATTTTGCTAAGTTTAGTTTTTATCTCTTTGCAGTCTCTGAGAAAACTAAATCATACAAATGTTGTAAAGCTGAAAGAAGTTATCAGAGAAAATGATCAACTATTTTTTGTTTTTGAATACATGAAAGAAAATCTTTATCAGTTAATGAAGAACAGGTAAGTTGCTTTCACTTTTTGATAACCCATTGGTTATCCATCTACTTCATTGAAAATTTGGCTGTAGTTAAGAATCTGTTTCTGCAGGCCTTTCTCGTTGAAATTTAACACGAGTGGTCAATCGCAAATGTTAGTTTTGTTCCGTGCACTTTTACATCTTTCAATGATTGAGCTTTAACCACAAAGGACAGTAGACTCCCAAGAAAGAAAAATGATACAATGCAGTACAGACCTTGTTTACACGAACATGGTTTTCCTACCTACTGTAAGGGCACAAGGATTCTCATCAAAATGTGAAGAATTCTTGCAAATTCTTCAGATGTCTGAGAATTCTTGAACTGTTTATGTGCTCAAGGTCTGTATCATATAAAATAGTTCTAACCACCTGGCCTTATCTTTTTCAGGACTACATAAGCATTTACTTAACAAACAAAATGTCGTTAAATCTATTTTTGCTAGTTAAAAGCTAATCACAGGGGTTTGCAAGCACCTCTCCTGACACTACAGTGCATGTCTGCCTGCTCAAGCTCTGCCATGCATGTGCCAAGGAAATCCCTGGTCCTATGAGTCATACCTGTACAAAAATACAAGGCCATGTAATAGCCATGTACAAGCCTTGTAGTTATGGCCTTGTTAGAGCCTGGAATAGCCTTGCTGTAGCCTTGCAAATGGCTCGAAAAATGCTAATTAGCCTTGTAGAAGCCTTGTGGAAACCTTGTGTTAGACTGGTTGCAACTTGGAATCTTACTGATAGCCTTGTAATTTTCTTCCAAGGTTAGTACAAGGTCATAAGAAGGTCATAATCCCCTCTAAAAGGCTAAAACTTGGCCTGTACAAGGCCAAGTTTAGCCTTGTATTTTTGTACAGGTATTCATAGTCAAATCTAATTTTCTGACAATGTATACATCAGATATCAACATCAAATTTCTTCTTTCCAGGGATAGATTATTCCCAGAATCAGTTATCAGGAACATAACATATCAAATGCTGGTTGGCATAGGATTCATGCACAAAAACGGTATGTTTTTTATCACTGATATTTCTAGTTCTTAGTTTTTCATCTTTTGTTGCTAAATATTTTATCCAGTGAGTTTAAAATTTGATGTGGGAAGAGAATTTTTGTGACAAAACAAATATGTAGAAATGTTGTATTATATCATCTGTAAGTGAAGTTAAACCTTCCTGTAGCGAGTAAATTAAAGCCAGGTTACTCTTTTGGAAAAGAAAGGAGAGAAGGCAACTGATTAATTACTAACACACATACAGTAGGAAATCTATTGACCATTTGGTGGAGGGCTAGAGCCTTCTCTTGCACCTGACAAACTGGCACTATTTTGATTAATAATCTTTCTATCCTTCTTCCTCAGGCTTTTTCCACAGAGATATGAAGCCAGAGAATGTTCTTTGCAGTGGTCCAGAAATTGTGAAGATAGCTGATTTGGGTCTTGCAAGAGAAATAAGATCAAGGCCGCCATACACAGATTATGTGTCTACTAGATGGTGAGTAACGCATCTCAAATTTTCTTTTTGCCATACATACAAAATGTAGCATACAATACCCTTGTTACGTTGTAATTGTACCGTTGTGATGTTATGGATGATTTTCCTTTGAAAGCTCAAAAGAGAGTGCTTAGATATAATTGAGGTGAATTTGAAAGTTTGAGAGTTGAAAGTTTGTCCATTCTCAACTTTAGAATTACAAAAATTGCCTGATTTATCCTCTATGGCTTTGTACCTACTTGAAATGCACCATTGTTTTGCAAATTATTACCATTTTTAGGGATCGTCCTAAATGATCAGTTGTTCTTTAGCAAAAGTCTACTGAAAGTAAATTTTATCTGCAATAGACCTTTTGCTTGCTAGAAAAGAGGTTTGGATCGAGCATCCTTATTCAAGAATTACTTCAAAAACAGCTTTCAAGCAAGATTCCCCATAACTTTAGAAGGACTTTTAGTTCCACATCTGAGTATATTTCATCAAAACATGGAAACATGGAAACTTTTCAACCCTGCTATATCATGATTGTAATGCAATTTTACTACGAAAAACCAACAGTCGATCCTTCCTAGTTACTCTATTTGTTTCGTGCCCCACACTTCTTATTTACATAATATGAATTTCCATTGAGAAGGTGATTCTTTGCAGAGGCTTAGTCAACTTTATCTTTATTTACAAAACAATCCTTTGATGCAATCTAAAATATTTACATTAGCACATTCAGTTTATTCAGTATATGGTTTGACATCCTGCAGACATCTCTCTCAAATTTTTGTCTTATCTGAATAGTAAGACGTCAGAGTTAATAATTTGTCCATTCTTTCTTAAGAGAAAATTTGCAAATGATTTAGCCTCAATTTAGCAGGTGTTTAACATCCTACAGATAAAAGCGAATAGCTAACGAAAGCATGATTTCTACCCACTAGCTTTTTATCAAGCAACTTGTAGCCTGTAGCATGACTTATAAGGTGCTTTGATGATTTCTCTCTTCAATGCTTAACATTGCTCACTGTGGGAGGAAACAGTCCCCTCAGGGCCTCTAATAACACATGCATGGCGTTGCGGCTCTTGGGGTAGGACTAACTTCAAGTTAGTAAATAACTGTTACTCGTTTTGTAAAGACGCATGCGTTACTTTTTATGATTGCTAATTTATTGCCATTTATTCATAACAAGAATGATAGAACTGATCATTTTTGAAGAAAGCTTGATGGCATTTGAAATTGAATGATGAATCTTAAAATATTTATGCAAACATCATCAAATTCTATCACAAAACTTTAACTACATCCTTACATTCATATTTTCTTATTGTGCGTTTGTTCCAAAAGGTTTTGTATCTAAGCAACAAAGCTATCATGTTGCCACCATGAATACTACACCTACGTTCCATTGGAAAGTGTGGAGCCTCGCTCAGCGTATCATATCGTGTATTTAGTTTGTGAATGTATTAGCTGCTTGTAACTCGGTTAGTGTGAGCAGTTACACCACAATTTCCCAACTGCCAACAAAGCCAAGACACAATCTGAATGAATAGCTATAAAATTACAATCATTTCATGTCATTCCGATCATAGATTTCAAAATTTTCTGCAGACTGTGCAGAACCGACGACCGTAAATATTAACACCCTGAATTCTCAATTCTAGCGCCAATCAATTAACCAATCAATCAATCAATCAATCAATCAATCAATCAATCAAAATCTTTATCAATGTGTCAAAATATTTGCTTACAAGCTAATTGGGGACACAATGGAAAAGTATATAAAATCAAAATGTGATATGTAAAATTACAATCTATTTATTAAAACTATACTCTACTAGGTGCACCAAAAAGAGCCATTCCTGTAATTTTCTCCTTGCAAATGCTAATTTAAAGCATGGTGTTTTTTGGTTGTGTAAACGATTTCGTTGTGCCAATAGAAAAACGTGTATGATACTATTATCTGTATTTCATTTGAACTATACCACCAGCAAAATAAGCAAAAAATAAAATATAAAAATACAACTGTTTATGTGCAAAACATTTCGACATTGAAATCTTCCTCAGTTTTTCGAGATCTTCTGGAAGATTTAATATTTTATTGATACTTTTTAAAGTTTTCCGCTGTGGCTCATAAGGAAATTGCCAGAATATTTTGAACGGTTAATAAAAAATGTCATATCCCGTTGTTTAAACTGAAATAAATTTTCGTTTTTCTTATTAGGTATCGTGCACCAGAAGTTCTGCTTCGTTCGACAAATTACAGTTCACCTATTGATATGTTTGCTATTGGGTGTATAATGGCGGAGACGTATACTCTTAGGCCGTTGTTCCCTGGAAGCAGTGAAGTAGATATGATCTTCAAACTTTGCTCAGTGCTTGGTACTCCAACGAAGGTATATAATTTTATTTCACTTAAAAAATTGATGATTTTTTAAAACTCTGTGATGTTGCTTCTTGGAATGCGAAGAATTAAAAGATTTGATCCACAAGTGCAATTTCCTATTCAAGAATTCAAAACAAGAGGTTATGCAAGATCTTCAAACAGAGGATTCATTGTTGGCTACAATGCGTACAATACTACATTGCGTACAATTCTACAATACATACAATACTACATTGCGTACAATAGATTTCCGTTCTCATTGAGCTTACCTTAGGACACCTGCGTTATCATTTAACAGATGTGTGTACGTATCATTTGCCACGATTAAAAATGTTTGCAAGTTTTAGAATATCAGAATAGATATAGTACAATGTAAAAGGTTAGAAGTATAAAGAAAACCCCTATAACTACTGTGGCAGGTGGCAGGGATAACATTAAAAGGTTAAGCTGACCTTATTTCCATAATTGTCAGTATAGACGTGCATGTAGGTGAACTCCTGTTGTTTTAACAATTTGAAACGCTTGGTGATTTAAGCATCGTTTTCATGTCGATTTTAATCGACACTTAGACATTTCTAGCAGCATCTATTAAATGCGACACGGCAAAAAACGATGTTTAAAGGGGCTCCGTCGTCAAAATGTAAACAAAACGATGATTTTTGCAGTTTTTTGAAAGGTGATATCACACAGTATTTTCGTATTTTTTCAAGATGAAAGTTGCTGTTTGGGCATTAATCCTTGTACTTCACTAAGGAA
>REGL01000008.1:929244-961069 GCA_004194395.1 Aurelia aurita complex sp. Pacific | reverse complement strand
TCCGTCGTCAAAATATAAACAAAACGATGATTTTTGCAGTTTTTTGAAAGGTGATATCACACAGAATTTTCGTATTTTTTTCAAAATGAAAGTTACTGTTTTGGCATTAATCATTGTACTTCACTGAGGAACAAACCAAGCATTCATATCTTCTACGATTGCTCGGATATAAGTGGATTTTTAACGGTCACTTTTTGGTGGCTTGGGTGAAGCCACCAAACAAACTGCAGAGAACAATGGATGAATAATCGGCGACACGTGCGAGTTTACGGATTTGTTTACTGTTTGACGACGGAGCCCCTTTAATTTTGTTCAAAAATGATAAGACATATTCCTGTCGTTGCTTTCAGAAAGGCTCTTGAGGTTGTCAGTAATTCTTGGAAGTGACCTTACTCGAAAATTGTCAATGATTTTCAAACGAAATACAAAAGGCCCAGTTAGAGGTTTTCTATTTAACAAAGCATTTACCGCTAATTTGAAAATGATTACAAAGAAATAGCCTCCAAAATATGAATAACTATAAAAAGTTAACAAAGTTTTGCAGACAAGATACTCACCATAGTCTCTCCAATCTAGCTCCTTTGGAACCGGTCCTTGTTTTTTCTTCTTTTTACTACCCTTCTTATTTCTTTTCCCATGCTCTCCTTTTTTATTTTTTGCTCTAAACTCTTTAGGAAATCGATCATCATCCCTCATCAACAAATCCTCCTCCAAAGTTTCAAGATCCTCTCCGTCATTTCCCATTTCATCGACTCCAAACATATAAAATGGTTTCACATCAGAAATATCAGGTTGCCTCCAAATATTGTCATTATCCTCTTTTGAGTATTCTATACTATCTTTCCTCTCAGCATCTGATTTTTCATTTTCATAATCTTTTGTAGAATAGTCGTAGAAACTACTTAAAGGCTTTTTAATCTGTTGCTTCAAGATTCTAGTTGTTATTTGTGGCTCGTAAAAATTATTATATTTTCCAGCCTGTGGTTTATCTTTTTTCTTTATTTTCCTGTCATAAAATTTCCCTCTCATGTTTTTGCTCTGGCTGTCATATTTACTCGTCTCCTTCTCGCTGGTTGAAAATTTATGAACTGAATCTTTGTTCGACCCACTCCCATTGTCAACGTTGACATTGCTTTTATTTTGCCCATGCACAAGCTCTTGAAAGTCTTTCAACTCGTGATAATCTTCTCTCGAATTTTGAGCATTGCTATCCTCATCTACATCGTCTTCCATGTCATCATAAACAGTCAGATCGCTATTAATCTCGTTCAGGTTGTTTTCAGCCGATTTGATTTTACCTATTCTTTCTGAACGTTTAGAGCTATTTGCAGTACTATCCAAGCTCACTTTACTGCTGATGGAATTCTCCTGGTCCTTCAGTTTCGCTTTGCCCTCATCTTGAGAGAACGAGTTTTCAACGTCTTGAATTGTCCGATCTCTATCAACGTCTTTTATACTATTGACATTTTGTGCATAAATGTCAGCTATAAAATCATTTAAATTCTCCTTGACTCCTTGATTTGTTTTAGTTGCTCCTTGATTAGACAATCCACTTTTAACTGCCTGAAGTTTTCCTCTGCCCTTTGTACTTTTAATGTTATTCTTATACTCCACTTTGACATCTTTTCGAAGATTTTTGAAATTTTCTTTTGACTTTACAAAGTCATTTTTGTGCCCAAATTGGCTTTCCTTGCCTTCCTGGAGAGTCCTTCCTGCATCAAAATTTGTTGCTGTTTTACCTTGAATGTTATTTACATTCTCAGGTAATATACCAGTTCGAGTATCACTGAAACTTTGAGCATTCTGAACCACCTTACTGTTAAAAAGATATCCAGGTAATTGACTATTTTCTTGATAACTCTTTCCGTTTACTTTGTTGACCTTATTCGGTGCTTTCGCGGGACTCTTTCCTCCAAAATATTTCATCGTTTTATCTTCAATTCTGTTGACCCCCTCAGGAGATTTATGAGTTTGAATAGTTTTGAATGTGTTACTTGAGCTTATTGAATTCTCATTCTCCTTGTTTTTCACGAAATAGTTAGCCGATGGATTATTTCCTTGCTTTCTTTTCCCGTTAATTCCATTTACCATATCTGGTGCTTCCACGAAACTCATTCTACCAAAATGATGGACCGTTTTCTCTTCAATTCTGTTTACCTTCTCAGGAGAAATATCAGTTCGAATTTTGTTGAATCTGTTACTCAAGCTAACCGATTTTCCATTCTCCTTGTTTTTCACGAAATATCCAGATGCTGGGTTATTTTCTTGATGGCTTTTCCCGTTAATTCCATTGACCATATGCGGTGTTTTGTTGAGACTCATTCCATCAAAATGATTGGCAGCTTTATCTTGAATTCTGTTTACCCTCTCAGGAGAAATATCAGTTTGGACTTTATTGAATCTGTTACCCAAGCTAACCAATGTTCCATTCTCCTTGTTTTTCACGAAATATCCAGATGCTGGGTTATTTTCTTGATACCTTTTCCCGTTAATTCCATTGACCATATGCGGTGTTTTGCTGAGACTCATTCCATCGAAATATTTGGCAGCTTTATCTTGAATTCTGTTTACCCTCTCAGGAGAAATGTCAGTTTGGACTTTATTGAATCTGTTACCCAAGCTAACCAATTTTCCATTCTCCTTGTTTTTCACGAAATATCTAGATGCAGGATTATTTTCTTGATATTTTTTCGCGTTAACTCCATTGACCATATGCGGTGTTTTGCTAAGACTCATTCCATCAAAATGATTAACTGTTTTATCTTGAATTCTGTTTACCCTCTCAGGAGATTTATCAGTTTGAATGTTTTTGACTCTGTTGCTGTAACTTACCGAATTACCAGTCTCCCGGTTTTTCACGAAATATTTAGGCGATGGATGATTTCCTTGAGTTCTTTTCGCGTTTACTCCATCTACCATAGCCAGCGCTTTCGTAAGAACGGACTTGTAGAAATTTGAGTCTATATCACCAAGCGAAATCTTGCTTGATTTTTTTGATGGTCCAAGAACGTTATTTCTAAGTTGTCCTTTTTGTATGTTATGGTTCATATTTGCAACAGTTGGCACATGTTGTTCAATTTGTATATCATGGTTCTTATTGGCACCAATTGGCACATAATTTACTTGTTGTCCATTTTGTACATTGCGGTTCATATTTGCCATTGTTGGCACGTTCTTTCGAAGTTTTCCATTTTGTGGCTCATCATTCACATTTGTACCAAATGGCACATTATTTCTGAATGGTCCATATTGTATATTGTGGTTTACATTTGCAATAGTTGGCACATAATTTACTTGTTGTCCATTTTGTATATTATGGTTTTTATTGGCACCAAATGGGACGTTAGTTCTTATTTGTCCATCTTGTATGTAATGGTTTAAGCTTGCAATAGTTGGCGCATAATGCATTTCTTGTCCAATGTGGTTCATATTTGCAATAGTTGGCACATAGTTTACTTGTTGTCCATTTTGTATATTGTAATTCACATTTGTAGGTGCTGGCACATTTTCTGGAAGTTGTCCATTATGTATATAATAGTTCAAATTACTACCAAATGGCCCGTTATTTCTTATTTGTCCATTTTGTAAATTGTGGTTTATCATTACACCATTAACGTTTGGAACAGTGGACTTGGCAAGCCCGTTTGTCATCTTTTCTAAATTTTGCCACGTTTGAATATTTGTGCCATAATTACTGAATGGCACATTTGCAAAAGTACCAGTCATTCCTGGCTCTTGGTACAATTTTGTCACAGTGTCTTGTCTTGGGATGTTGTCTACCACTTTACTTTTGATTTGCGAATTATCTTCTCCCTTGGAGATATTCAAGGATTCCTTAGCTGCAGCAATATATTTTGTCGAATTATCAATTAATTCTTTCTTTCCATTTTCATTATTAAGCATCTTACTGTTATCCTTGTTCAAATCTTTCGATAAGTCGTCAAATTTCGTTGTAAATAAATTCAATTCGCTGAGATCACTTTGCACATTGTTATTATTCTCAATATTTGATTTCTTTGAGACAATCCTATGTATATTTATTCCATGTAATATTATGTTCTTCCTGACATGTTTAGCTTCTTCTTCTTCATCATCATCATCTTCCTGGTCGTCACCTGAGCCTGAACTCTGGCCATCCTCATTTTCAAATCTCCTCTCATTCCCATCAAAATTGTCATCCAATACAGGGATATTCTTCTCATATTCTTCTATTTTTCCATCATCATCATTTTCCTGATTTTCACCCGAACCTGAACCATTATTATTCTCTTCTTGAAGTCTCCCTTCATTTTCATCGAAACCTTTATCCAAAACAGGGAAATGTTTCTTAAATTCTTCTATTTTTTCATTATCATCATTTTCTTGATTTTCTCCTGAACCCGAATCATTACTATTCTTGACTTGAAGTCTCCTCTCACGTTCATCAAAACCTTCATCCAAAACAGGGATATGTTTCTTATATTCTTCTATTTTTTCATTATCATCATTTTCTTGATTTTCTCCTGAACCCGAATCATTACTATCCTTGACTTGAAGTCTCCTCTCACGTTCATCAAAACCTTCATCCAAAACAGGGATATGTTTCTTATATTCTCCTATATTTTCATCAACTTTATTTTCCTGATTTTCATCTGAACCTGAACCCGAACCATTGCTATCCTCGTCTTGAAATCCCCTCTCATTTTCATCAAAATTTTCATCCAAAATAGGAATATTCTTTTCGTATTCTTCAATTTCTTCATCACCATCATGCGAGAGCCCTCGGCGATTGTTGAATTCATTGTCAGAGAGATCTGTGAAATGGTTGACATCCAAGCTGAAGCCTATTTGACGTCTGTTCATGGAGTGTATGTACCTGAAATATGAATGTGATCATTTTGTTTTATGATAGTGAAATTCTGCCTTCAGTTTCCTCGACTGCGGCCTGGACATAATTTTGTCAAAGCCTGTTCGATACATTGATAAAATCTTACCAAATTATGGGAATCGGTTGGGTGGCCCATGGGGTGCGGTTTTGCGGGCGGGTGGTACATCTTTTCTGATTCACCCAGTAGCTTTTATTTCTTTCAATGTTAACTGCCTGGAGGTTGTCATAGTCTATTGCTCCCCGGGGTATTATCGTCCTTGTAGTGTTTCGTAGAGTAATTAGTAGGTAGCGTAGTAAGTAGCTTGTCTTGCAAAAATGATTTTAGTGGGATACAACAACAAAACTTCTACCTTATTATTTTTATCTTTTACATTTTGGCTGTCCCAAAACATCTTGTCAAAGAATAATTTTGTGCGAATTGTGATGATTTTCAAGTGATAGTTGATCAATTCAATTTTGCAGTTGAAAGAGCAGCTACTGTAGTTGTACAGAGCTTCTTTCAGCTATATAAAATGTATTATATGATCGTGAATGTACCCTTTGTCATAGCGCTCATGTGGTGTGCTCTACGTGGGATGGAACACTGTCCGCCAGATTGTTCTGGCTGCAAAGTCAGAGGATTACACCACTGCGCCACGCCACAGCGCCTTAATGATGACGTCTTTGTCAGAGTTTTAAGTGATGGGAGTTCTCCAATGGCCTACACTCTCACCGATATACAGAGCTCGCTTTTCGCTGTCTCATGGCACCTTGAATAACATAGTTTATAAATACCATGAAATGGAATTGAAGCCTCATTTTCTACCTCATAAAATCAATCCGCATTGGCTGTACTAATTACTGATAACTGAAATAAAACTGGTAGATTTCTCTGGCCTCACCTCATATTATGCCTTGTGATGTGCATCCTCTTTCTATGCTCCTGCTCTTGACTATACTCTTTTCCAAAATTTATTTTGTAATTCTTGAATTTATCTTCAAAATCTTCATAATTTGTTTCATCCAATAATTCTCCCATTGGATTAAGAGATCTATAACCAGCCTCTCCAATGTCTTTTGGTACTTTTTGACACCAGCGATCTCGTTTTGCCACTGAAAGCAAAACTGAATATTAGTCTACGAATTTGAACCTTGGGTGATATTAGATTCTGATCAAGGGTTTTGGGACTATTTTCAAGGTTTCTGAGCTGCTTTATTTTAATAAAATTGCTTGCAGCTTACCAATTTTGCCCAACAAAGCTTTGTATCTTAGCTGACAGCTTGGCTCATATTTTGAGGAGATCGCGTCATAAGTTATCCAACTTTACTTTACTTCTATTGTAAGAGTGCCATCTAAGTGTTAAATTTTGAAACCTTTTTACCGCATCGTATGATATTACCAAGGACCGAGAGAGGGTGTTAGAAGTTCCATAAAATAATTATTAACTTTACCTTGAGGGATATGAAATTTCTCTTTCTCATAATTCCATTTTTCAAATGTCTCATACTCCACGATATAATGGTCGTAATAGGACGTCAGCAAAATATCATATCCTTTCATGTCAAGTTTCACTGGTCGTGGATTCTCTTCATCAGTTGCATAAAATGTATATGTATCTGTTCTGTTTAGAAAACTCGTCACGGCTATCCACTTTGTACATGGTATTCCGCCTATGGTTTCCGTGCCTTTATACTGTGAAGAAAACAGTAGAACTTAGGAATCGCATTTTTGATGTACTTTATTTACCAGCAGCTGTGTAACTTCCTGAAAAGCTACAGTTAGAAATACAGTACAGGCCAGACCAGATGCACATTAACATGGTTGAAAGATTTACAGTCTTTCATATTTCTCGCCTTAAAGTAAAGTAAGTAATGGCTCAAGAATTTTTATCATAAAGTCAAGAATTCTCGTCATGTTAATGTTGCAAGGCTACCTAAAAATGATAGCACATTCCTTTGGGTACGCTTTGAAAATTTGAAATTTTTCTTCCTGTGTACTTTAGGGCTGCTTGGATTGATAAATGTCGCCCGGATTTACTGATAACAGAATCAACATATGCAACAACGATAAGAGATTCAAAAAGGTAGGTTAAGGTTTCCGTGCCTTTATACTGTGAAGAAAAGAACAGAAGTTAGGAATCGCATTTCTCAATGTTTGTTATGCACCAGCAGTTGTGTAATGGAGTTTTAGTTAGCATATCTCAGAGATATAAAAGCCTTACCCCTCCAGGAGCTTCAAAAACATTTTTAGAGCACTTGACTCGAAAAGTGATTGTTTTCAAATGTTAGGGATAGCAGCTGGAAGAATTTGCAACGAGTTTAAGTGGCTTTCAAAGTCATTATTTCTTGAAGAGGAAATTATCAAATCAATACAAATATAAACTCGAATCCATTTAATTGAATTCTTCTTATGTATTGTTCATAAGATAGTCAAATTATTACGTATTTTATTTCTCTTCCAGAAAAGCTACAATTTGAAATACAGCACAGGCCATACGCACATTAACATGGTTTCCTGCCTAAGAATTCTCGTTAGAAAGATTTACAGTCTTTCATATGGCTCGCCGCAAAGTAAGGTAAGTATATGGCTCAAGAATTTTTATCATGATGTCAAGATTTCTCGTCTTGTTAATGTTGCAAGGCCTGCAAAAACATTGTTTTCAATTATCAAAAACCTTCTTGTTGCGTGTAGTGTAATTATGCAAAGATAAACAACTAAATAAAGTAAAATATAAGCACTTTGATGCGAACTGAAATAAGCACGACGTTTCGAGCATAGCCAACGTTATCTTGTTTTCAATTAGACTTTTTCAAAGTGGTTTCAGGAATATCCTTTGAAATTGATATCACTTACAGATGTGCTGAGTCAGAACCTGTAAAATTTATCTTACATCTAAGTGGGAAAAGTTGTTAAGATTTTTATATATTCTTACCTTATACTGACTTATATTCATTTTGAATGGCCAATAAACATTCTTTGGTAAAATATTTTGAGGTTCGATTTTCTTTTTCTTTTTTCCTTTCTTTTTCCAACATCCTTGATAATGGCTATCTTTCCTGAAATCATATTTTGGGATTACTTCATATAATGTCCCATATTCACCAATGTCCGCTCGGTGAAATGTTTTTACTGTACCTACGACAAAATAAAATTTAGGTATGTTACTTGGCAGAGAATTCATGGCAAATTGAAATGGCAAGAGAATGTCCTGTTGGCAGCAAGGTTTTTTGTTACTTGATACGAAGTCCCATGTTCACGAATGTCCGCTCGGTGAAATGTCTTTACTGTGCCTATGACAAAATGTAATTTAGCTATGTGACTTGGCAAAGAATTCATGGCAAATTGAAATGGCAAGAGAATGTCTTGTTTGCAGTTTACGTTTCTAATCTTTAAAGAGTTTGGTGTAAAATTTGATGTCCTATTGCTTTGAACTGAATGGCTTCAAAGAAACGTTAGCTATTTCGCTACAATTCTGCCGTTGGACTTTTCAGAAATTTTGAATATTTTCGAAATTACAGCGTATCTTACATTTTAGCTCATTTGAGGATGTGACGCCATCAAATTTCTAAATCATAAACCAGAAAAATGACAGACTTTTGCTTGATACCATATTGTAGACATTCATAAACTATGGTTTTCTTTGGAATCGTTTCAAGTTGCGTCAAACAGTTTAGAAATTACGATGGTTTTAAGTTCATTTTGAAACTTTTTCCTGAATTCTTAAAAAATAAGAAAAACACTCTAATTCTGAAAATATTGAAGATTTCAAGAAATTCCAGCCATAGAAATATAGATAAATAGCTAATTCAGTTCAAAGATATAGGTCGCTGGATCTTTACTAGCATTTCAAAGATTTGGAACCTTTGCTGACCCCCTACGTCCATGATGATAATCATATCTTACCTCCATAATAGTCTATCCGACTTTTGTTATATTTCCCAGCATACCAAGCTTCAAATGGCTCCACGATCCCTCCTGACGGAATAATAATAGTTCCAGTGGCATGGTAAATTGATGGAAAATTCAAGCTTTTGATTGACCTGAAATCCTCATCGCTTTCTTTCGTATTTTCTATGGTATCATAGTCTCCATTCTGTTCCAAAGATTGCACTAATGTTATTGCAAACAATAGAAACCATAGCCTGGGAATTATACTTGTGACAGACATTTAGAAGCTCTGATTTATCAAATTTGAATTTTTGCTTTCGATTAAATTCAAGTTTACTATTTTGTTTTTAGGACCCTTGTTGAGTTATGGCTGTGTACGAAGCTTTTTCCTCTCGTGAAAACATTGGCACTGTCTGTATCGTTGATGCAATTGATGGCCTTGAAAAAGTGACAAAGGTGAAACAAGATGGGAACTGGCACAGCTGGAATGGAACTTGGATCTCCAAAGATTCCAGATGTCTTGTCAGCGATTCTATGCACAGGTATAAACTAAATTTGTTTATATTCAGCTTCGGTGTAAATTCACTGTGTACCTGTGTATTGCAAGTCTTTTCATTTATCTGTAGGCTATTTATAACTAATGGAATCCCAGATCTTGTAGACTGCATGTAATGATGTGCCTGTTCTAGTGCTTTTGATTGCGGGAATAACGAGATAAGATTGGGTGCTACAAAATATATCAGCGATGTGGCTCAGGAGATATTTATTTGTTACCAGCGACTTTCCTGCAGACTGTTTAGGGCCTATATATCCCAAGCCTTGTAGACTGCATGAAATGATGCTACGGTTCCAGTGCTTTTGCATACCATAAGACAACAAGATCAGTTTGGTTGCGTTAAAGATATCACCAATGTAGTTCTGTAGCTATTAATTTGCTACCAGCGACTTTCCTGCAGACTATTTAGGGCCTATGTATCCCAAGCCTGGTAGACTGCATACAATGATGTGCGTTCCAGGGCTTTTGCGTACCGGGATAAAGAGATCAAACTGTTTTCAACAATGTATTTTTGCAGCTATTCATTTGCAACCAGTGCTTTCATCGTCATGTATAGCAATAGATTCTAGTAATGTCTTTTTCCTGTTCAGCTATAACTACAGACAGAAAACACCGAATTCTGCTCTCTGCTGAGTTAAATCAAAGTTTCCACAGCATTCTTCCGTTGTCCTGAGAATTGGTTGATAAAAGATCATCTATGTATCAAATTCATTCCATTTCTTCAACATTCTAAGCATACCACTAAAACGACATCATCTTTGCTACTGTATTTCATTTTCTTTCACGGTTGGTAGTAAGTTGTTTAACCGGAATATTTTCATTCAGAAAGCTGTTGCTAGGTAATTAGCAGAGAGGTCAATAGATCGTGGAACGCGACAATTTGAAGGTCATGGTACCCGTTATTAGCATCGATTTTTGTCTGAATGAATCGAGAAAGTGTGTTAGCAACCAGGCAGCAAGTATTAGAAAAATTCGAAAAAGGATAGGCCACGATACCAGCGTCGATCGTCTGATCCGAAGATGCTTGGGTGACGAATGAATGAATAGATTTGTAGGCAGAAACACCGCAGCATGACGAAGAAACAACAGCAACTGTGTATGAATTTGAAGAATATATATATTCATTGCCAAATTCACATACATTTTGTTGTTGTCTTTTTGTCGTGTTGCGGTGTTTTCGTACGGTATATAGACATCTAATCTTTTAAAAAGGTTGGTTTAAAATTCTATGAACACTTTTTTTGAATGGGATGGCTTGAAAGAAATTTTAGCTACTTTGCTACACTTTTACCGTTTGACTTTTCAGAAATCTTCAATATTTTCAGAATAAGAACATTTTCTTCTTTTTAAGGATTTAAGAAACAGTTTTACAAAATCTTCTTAATTTCTAAAATTTTTGAGGAAATATGGAGGGATAATCTTCAAGTGAACCATAGTTTATGAATCAGTTCAATAAAATCTTGAGGTTGACGTGCGGCAATAGTTTCAGTTGATAAACATACATTTATCTTTTAAATCAAACTAAAATACCAGGATTTAATTCGACTAAACGTATCGGGCATAATCCTTCATCAGAAGTCCTATGATTGGCTACTGATGAAGGGTTATGCCCGATTCGTTTAGTCTAATCAAATCCTGGTATTTTAGTTAAATTGACAGAGAAATTTATTTTTATCATAGTTTATGAATGTCTACAATATGATGTTTGAAAGTGTTTCATTCTTCTGGTTTACGATTTCGAAATTTTATGACGCGCATTCTCAAATGAGTTGAAATATATGATATGCCGTAATTTAAAAAAATATTGAAGATTTCAGAATATTCACGCGTTTGAAAAATTAGCTAAGATTTCTTTCAGGTCATTCATTTCAAAGAAATAGGTTCTAGAGTTTTTACCAACCTTTTTAAAGATTTGGAACCTCTTTCTGTTTGGTACACCATCGATGTCAAGTCTGAGCAAAATCTGGTGTAAATGCCGGGTGTGCCAAAAAAGCACTCCTGTTTCAAAGATCACCAAAAATTGATTATCAAACCTTTGATAAAATTTTCTTTTTGACCTGTTTTTGTCAAAGACCCAAGATATTTATAGATGATAAAATGTTTGCTTTTGATACAACAAGGTAGAAAAATTACAGGTTGAAGAACCTTATTTTGAGCTATATATTTTAAGCAAAATGCTCATGCCTAAAGATTCAAAATTTTCAGATCTTTTTTCTAAGTATCAATAAAATATCAGTATCAAAATTTTTGTACCTGAATTATTGAGATACTTGTGAGAAAAGGAGAGGCGGAATTGAAAAGTTCACAAGAGGAATTGCTACTTCACCTCATCACTGTATAAAATCATTTTTTATTTTATCAATATTTCTCGTCATTAAAATCTAGTAATAAGCTTTTAATGATTAAAAATTATACTAATAGAAAATCTAGTAAAAATATGGTTGCATTACAAGACACCTGCAGAGAATTCATCACCAAATGAATTTAATTATATTATTGTGTTCGTACCGGGCAGAATATTCTCGCTTTTACTACGGTAACCTCTTCGGGCTTTGCCATCCCAGGGGCTTTGCCATCCTTGCTTCGTTCATTATTCTGAAGCTAAATTGGATAAAATGTGATGGAGTTTCCTACTCTTTTTCAAGCATTTGCATTAAAGACTCATTGCTAACCATGATCCTTTGCGCCCCGACAGTCGACTTTCGTACCGGTTTACTCAAAAATATTCCTCCCTTTTCGAAAAATCATTGCAGTAAGTTTACTTGTGCTATAGTCATGTAAACTGATTTTTGCAATAGCTATCGGGTGCGCCAAAATAAACTATGCACGTTTGGCAGGCCACAAAAAAATCGTACACTGGACCTATTTTGAAGATTCATGACTTAATCTTTAGCAAAAAGCCTGAATTAGATTCTAGCATTTTTTGCAAATATTTTTGTTTTCAGTTTTTAGAGCTAAAAGCGAGTTTCTTAAACTTTTCGTTCTCGAAAACACTGAAAACGATCAAAAAACGTTGATCAAATTTTCTAAAAAATGGACGAAGAGAAAACTTGTTCGTGGTGATTTGGGATTTAGAAATTGATTAATTAATCGATACAATTAATCGACACAATCCCCTTTAAAACCTTATTTTCAATGTTGTCATATTTACTCTAATTATTTATTTACATTTAATATTACACACATTTTTTAACTACACTTTGACTTTAACAACGACAGCTTTTTTAGTCACTCCACAATTATCATTTTTAGTCCATATTTTTAAAAATCCTTGTCTTCCCCATGAAGCTGACCATGAGTTTTTTATCAGCCAATATTCTTTTCCATTTTCTTCTCCAAATCCAATCGCAACTGCTGCATGATCCACTTTGTCATCTAGATTAAAAAAGAAAGACTTTTCAAAGCAATGCTGAAATAATCGATCTGTAAATTTACATAGCAGCAAATTGCTACTTGACAGCGTAGGGCTCAAATCTTTCAAATCTTTAAAAAGGGGGATGTAAAATTCTATGACATTTTTCCTTGAATTGAATGGCTTGTAAGGAACTTATGGTAGTTTGCTTTAAATCTGCCGTGGAAATTTCTTGATATCTTGATTTTTATCAAAATGGCGCCAATTTGATTATTTTAGAACAAACTCATGGAAAATTTTGAAAAAATTCAAATCATCATAAATCCTAAACCAATAGAGGAAAATGATAACTTTCAAGAAAATCATAGTTTATGAAGGTCTACAATATGAAGAAATCTGTAGCTTTTTTGGTTTAGGATTTAGAAATTTGAGACGTCATAGCCTCAAATTTAATAAATGCCGTCATATTGAAACTAATCAAGATATCAATAAATGTCCACCGCAGATTTACAGTAAACAACCTAAAGTTCCTTCCAAGCCATTTAATTTGAAGAAAACTGTTATATAATTTCACACCGACCATTTTAAAGATTTGGACCCTATGTTCTACTTGACATCAGGTTAACAAGGGCGAATATTGTAAGTGAAAATATTGATAGTGAGACAAACTCTTGTTCGTTTTTGAAAATTCATCCTTGCTCATAAGATTTTGTAAGTGACATACTTTGTTCAATTGAAATGGTTTAATTTGGAGTTTTTATCCATATCGTTTGTGTTAGGAATATCTTAGATATTCGGAAAATGCCTGAATATATCAAATTTCTCTTTACAAGAAGTTTGTAGTTTTCTCAGGAAAGCTGAGAGACATTTTGAATTTTCAATAACTACTTTATTTTCAACTCTTGCAGGTGTACAGTGCAGGATTCCAAGACACCAAGATAAGAGGGCTCTGAGAGTTTCAGGCAAGTTTTGAGGCCTGCAGAGAACATGCAAAGGAGTAGCTGACAGGGATAAAGTGATGTAGCTTCAATGAAGGATTCCAAGCTTCTGTGAGTTGGATTTATTTTGTGCAGTCTGTCAACAATTTCAATTTTAAGATGCAAATGATAACGTGTATTTCTACTCACCGCAAGTTTCGTCATAATAAACCCCCGAACTGTAAAATTTGAATGTCTTTGGTCGTGTATTGATTAGTACTGTTACTGGTCCATACATAGCTAATGCTAATTTCAGTTCTGTGCTATTTCCAGATGTTATGTTCATGTAACTTTCAATCCCAGCACCGACTGTAACATTTTTGAAATGGCAATAGCCTTCCTGCAACGTAGAGCAACAGATGTTTGAGTTAGATTACAACATTTGTCCGTAATTTTATAATGCGAAGAAGAACACAGATGACAAATCATGACAATTTCAAATTATATGAAAGAGAACTCACACAAAAACTCGAAAAATCAACGGTATATTCGAATTTGTCTTTCCTGTTTTTTCTTTCAAATTACTTGAGCTCATAGATCTCTTTAGAATATCGTTGAAAATTGTCGTTGAAAATTCTTGATGTATCAAATTGTTAGAATTAGGGATCTTTATGTTTCCATACATATTAGATGAAGCAGCAAGCAGTTGCTAACCTGAGCAAGATATTTTCCATAACTTTCCTCAGTTGCTAAGCCGCCATGTTTGATTAACCATTGTAACGCCCTGTACGGATAGCCTCCTTTGCATCCACGGTTGCCAAAGCCCCATGTGCAGTCAACTATTTGTTGTTGAGATAGGTTGATGAGATCTCCAGTCTGAAGTGAAGTAAAGGAAAATTTAGTTGTGATGGTGACTCGTGATATTAAAAGTGATCTGAGGCAAACATTTTTATTGATGAACGGCACTGTTAAATGAATATCCTAGAATCTTGAATCTTTCCAAAAAATGGTTAATTCAATGATTTGGTGAATAGAATTTATAATACTCATATAGACTTATTACAATTTGTCCCATTTTTGCTTGCAATTACAAAAACTTTATTACTTACTTATCTATTGAACTGAATGGCTTTACCTATTCATTATTGAACTGAATACACCACTTCAATATACAGCCTCGTTTTGGAAAATATTCAAAATTCTTTGATACGAAATTTTAGAGTCCGAATTCGGATTTACCACTCAAACTTTAGTCTAACTGCAAGTTTTTATGTTGCTATCGGTAGTAATTTTGATTTTATGGCGATGCAAAGTTTGAAAACCAGTAAGGGATTTGACCGTGAAAATGACTCAGGGTGTAAAGTTTCACCTTGAACGATTTTTCACGGTCAAATACCTTACAAGTTTTTAAACTTTATATCGTCATAAAATCAACATCACAATCGCCAGCAGTTCAAAAACGCGAAACTAGACTAATGTTTGGGTGCTAAGTCCGAATCTGGGCTTGAAAATTTCATATGAACAGTAGAATAAGATTTTTATACATTTCCAAAACGAGGCTGCTATATTGAAAAGGTGTATTGCTCGCTAGGTTCAGATCAAAAACATGAAAAACGAGCGAAATTTGAGACGAATTGTAATCAGTTCAATACTGATACCTTTAGATAGTAAGCACTTTCGATTGCACTAGTAACAGCATAAGCATAGCATGATCCGCAAATGCCTTGACTTCGTATCTTACTTACTGCACCTTTTGAAGAAGAAAACAGATCGTTTACAGTGTGGCCAACAACTTGCAGACTTTCCCCAAGTCCCGCTCGTCACATCGAACTCGAGCGTTAGGACGAGTGGGACTTGAGCGTTAACGTGGGAGCGTTAGGACTCGAGCGTTATGATGAGTGGGACTCGAGGCAAGTCTAACAATTTGTCGCTTTTCAAATATCGCCTAAGTCTACAACATCTATTTTGTAACCAACCATAAATTTTCTTTTCTAATGAATATTCATATGAGCAAACTCAATTTAGAGCCAGAGGGCACTCGCTCCTGTGAAATCCTGTTAAAGGCTGTGAGTGGGAGGGGGGCTGAATTTGGTAAACTAAGGGTGGATTTTGCCCTGAAGCTTGGCTGGCAAACTCACTCGACTTGCATGTGAAAAGGGGATACCAAAGAAGATGTCATTATATACACTTAAGAAAATGTGTGAGAATTGTATTTCAGCTTCCGAGCTAGATACATAAACAAGTTGACAATAAACAAAGACTTTTTTCTTTTTTTCGATACTTTATTTAATGTTGTATACATATTCTAGCTTAATTATGAATAAATACAATCAGCTAATTGATACTTGACATACATAGCCTCCTGCGTAAACATTTGCCTTGGAGATGAAATATATTACAGAGCAGTTATCAATCTTTATGTGATACATACCGAATTCTCTCCAATCCAAACTTTTTGGTATTGGTGTATTGGCAAAGTCTATATTAGGTATTTTGAATCGTTTTCCGCCATTATAAGTTCCATCAGGCTCGTCTAAAAGTCCGGTATATTGGTTAACTTCTTTTTCAGTCATGTCAGCAAATTTATTCATTTTCAAACTGTATCCAAGATGTCTGCGATTGTGAGAGTTGATAAACCTGTTGAAAATGGTGATGAAATTTTAAATGGAGCTATGTTCTATGTTGTTTTTGAGGAGCAAATTACTGTAAATTTTGAAATTTCTAGTCAAAACTTGTCACATAGATATATCTCATGCAAAATCCGAATTTACATGTCATATGGAAATTCAATTACAAGAAACTGAGGTGAAAGCGATGATAAAAATGGCAGTGAACAAAATGCAACAGAGACAAAAACCTACAAACTATCTTAGACACTTTACTCAATACTTCTCCCATCCAACTGATCCAAATCTTTGTGCTCTGCTGTGCTCGTAATTTTGGCTACGTGGCTAGGCCTATTATGAATGTGGGCAGATAACCGGGAAAATACGTCGAAATTTAATCACTTGACCCATCTGTGTCTGCTTAGGATGAAATAGGGAATCTTGTCAGTCGATTACTAACCTGTTTTTATCATTTAAGCATTTATGGAAGAGCTATTAGTCCGTTTCAATAAATCAATACTAAGTTTTATGTTTGAATGCATAAAACTTATCATCACAGTCAAGTTTGCAGAGAACTTTCTCAGTTTGTGAAATTCTCTGACTTGTCAGGGTTTATTTATTAAAGAGTTTATGCACTTTTATTTGAATCATAACGAAACTATAATTTTCAAATTTCTTACCTCATATTGTGTCTAAATATATTCTTTCTTTTCTCATGTTCATTCGGAGATTTATAATCCTTTTGAAATGACTCTTTAAATGAAAAGAATAGCTCTTCAACAATGTGTTCATAATGTTGCATTTTGTTAGTCTCTTTCTTTTCTTTATTAATCCTTTTATTGTTTCCTTCTCCTCCAGGGAGTTGCTCAGGACTCAGTCCTTGCTGCGCTTCTGTTGACGGATCCAACTGGTGTGGGATGAATTCTGCCATCGGCGAAAACGAGGCCATTGATTCAGGAACAGAATCGACATGTGGAAAATCAAAACACTTCAAATCTAGAAACAAGAAATGATCAAGGTAAGGATTTTTTTGTGGTTCAGCTTTATTGGGGGGTTAGAACGAGTTTAATGTATTTCTGACTTCACTTCTTAGTAAAGTGATCTTTGGATTATTGTCTTTTTCCACAAGACTTCCTATCATTAGTTGATAGATATCTTTGGATGTATTTTTGTTAGCTCCAAATCGAAAGAATCTTTAGATTCTCCACTAAATTTGACTTCTTTTGAAGCCTACATAAATGGCTTTGTATGTCCTAGAAATGTTAAACATTCTCTTGAAGGAACGATGTTTTAGTGAAAACAAAGTGTGAATTGAAGCTAATTCAAGACGTTTTTATTCCTCCAAATCTCTGGACAAATCCTAAGCCCCCTTGAACAAGTATGTGTTCAAGTATTAGGAACAAAGTCGGACAAAAGTTCTTGTAGCTTCTTCATTTCCCTTCCTTATATTTGTATTTTTGTTAAAAAGCTACTTCATTCTGTGTGCCCTTTTGTTCTTGCAAATTGTTCTTTCAAGATTATGTGGCAGTGCTTGGTTCACCCTGAGGATAGTAAGCAGAAAGTATCGTAAAATTTTTGCCAAGTCAAATCAGTTACCTTCAGGTATTTCAAATTTCGCAAAATCAAATTTCCAAGGCTCGAATAGCTTGTAGTCCAGAATATAATGATCGTAATATGAGGTCAGCAAAGTATCGTAACCCATCATTTCATACTTGATCGGTAGTCGTGGTCTGGTCCGGGTTGTATACAGGGTGTATTTGTTACGTTTGTTCATAATGCTAAAGGAGTGATACCATACTTCGCATTTTGTTCCATTTAATGTGCTGTTACCAACAAACTAGAAAAGATGGTTGAAATTTTAATTCAGATCTGAAGGGTAGCATTCAGTGTTAAAAACGTTGTGAAAATTTGAGAATATTAAGCAAGGCGTGTGAGTATCTTTTAAATAATGGTAACAGTTAGGGAAAGGTACGAGATTACAAAAATGAAGATGCTAAAATTCCATGTTTTAAGCAAGCCGTGTGAGTATATTTTGAATAATGGTAACAGTTAGGGAAAGGAACGAGATTGCAAAAATGAAGATACCAACATTTCATGTCCTGCCAATTTGAAAATTGTTCTATTTGGGAGAATATGATAAATTGATTGAGGAGATTTTGACATTCCAAATAAGCTTGAAATTAGTAAAAATTGGTGTTTTATGTGAGCTGCCTGAATTTTCGGGGTAATTTGGAAATACCAGGAAACATTTCTGATAGGTGGTGGGCTCTCTAGCCTGTACTTCTATGACCTTTCCAGTCTAAGAATACAACAATTTAAGTCTCTCGAATTGATTTTTCCTTCAAATTTATCAACTCTATTCAAGAAAGCTACTGTAGTAAAGTATAGACTTTTAATCAATTTGCAAAAGTGCATCTTTTTCTGCATTCTTCGGTATATGACAGCATCATTCAATTTGAAATTAGCCAATCAGAAGCCTTGCAACACATTTTTAATTCTATGCTGATGAAACTGATCTTTCATACCTTGAAAAACTTGAAGTGTGGAACTATGCTCTGAATTCGAATTGGGTAATGCTTATTTCCAACTTTATGTAAACATCCTCGAAACGTTGTTTGGTCTTTCTCTGAAAATTCAGGCACAATTTTAGCAGCAAAACCATATTCACCGATATCTTCTCGATGATAGATAACATCCATACCTGTAAGGAAGAAGAAACGATGAATCTGGTTATAGGTACCTTATCATATGAAATCAAAGCTGTTAGAAATACAGATATCTTAAATCGACGTAACTTTATTTAACACGAATTGGAAGGAAGACATTTAAAGATGGCAGTAACTTAGACTGCACAAGATTTGAAAACAATATATTTTGCGCAGCATTAATTTCTCATTATAAGCTTCTCTATTTTCTATCAAATATTACCTCTGGTCTGTTCACTCTAAACAGAAACAGTTTATTCTTGCACTTCTATTTTTTCATACATTCAACTAAAAATTTACAATACATATTTACTTAATTACTATGCTTATAAGCTACTCTACTCTACTACAAGGACAAGACCACGGGGAGCAATAACTATGTCTACCCACGTGCCACTTCTTTGATCTTAAATAACACCGAAAGACCTTTGTCAGTGACCCTCAGCAAAAGGAAAAGGAAATGACAGTTGACAGTTGACAGTTGACAGTTGACAGTTGACAGTTGACAGTTGACAGTTGACAGTTGACAGTTTAAATGACTGATGAAAGTTGTGCAGATAAATAGAGCTTTACGAGAGAAAGAAACAGCTCTCTTCTTCTTTCTGCCTCTGAGAATTTTCACAGCCAACAAGCGAGGGGCAAATTATTGTTATATCATTAAGCCTACACATTTTTGGGTACTGTTCAAGATGTTTGTCCACTAAACAGACAGCCCTCTTTTTATCAGAGCGTACGAGATTATCGTGATTGATCTTCTCGTAAAGTATATTGTGCATATTTGTGATTTACAAGATATTACTAATACCGTAGAATCAAAGCTTTACTCACCTCCATAATAGTCGATCCTACTCATTTTATTTTTGGCTGAATACCATGCCTCAAACGGTTCTGCGATATTTCCATATGGTAGCTGTAACACTCCAATTGCATGATACTCATCAGGGAAACTAAACACTTCTGTTTTCGATTTATCGTGTTTCAATTTCTCATGTTTCATCAAATCTCTTTTCATTCGTAGGGATGGTGATCCAGGCGTTCTCCCCATCGCAAGAACATACAAGTACAGCAACAAAGGCCCTATAAACAGAAATGTGAGTACCCATTTAAATATACTCTTTAATGGATGTTCGTTAGTGGTTTATATTCCTCAGACATAGCATAACGGAATGTTCTTTTCTGCAGACTTAAATATCATCTGTTAGGGGTACTATGTTAGCGCTTCTCCGTTGTGGTCATTGATCAGATGTCCATTTCCAGGCACTCTTAGATAATTTTTTAATGTGTTTGTTTGTTTGTTTGTTTATGTTTATTGTTTGGTTGCTCGTTTTGGTTTGTTATTTTTGTATTCCTCAGACGAGCATTTCCTACTGTCCACTCTTAACCTTTCAACCAATACAGTTAAGCCTCGTAAACGTCACTGCTCCACAAGGCTCCTTGCTCGGTTCATTCTTTGTTAGTTATTAACCGGTTTCAAACACGCATCATCTAAATTAGCAGTTTGTGATAAGTCTCCGTTGCCAGCAAGCAGTAGCGATTCCTCGGGGTTCTTGGCTATTTTCTTTGCTTCCTGATGCTATAACAGTGCCCGCAGTCTATATCTCAGGTGATCGTATGCGACTTAATCCTTGCAAAGTTTTGAGGCTCTGTATATTGAAAACAGAGATCTCGCAAGCATTCTAGTTCAGTAAAAGCACATCTTTGTTGATAGAATATTATTACAGCTACGAAAGAACGTCTGCTCTTTCTTCTCTTTTATCTCGAAACTTTCTTCTTTCTTTCAATTTTTATAATCTCAAACTTTCTTGTTAGATATTCTAATTTTAGCTCAAATCTTTGAGTCTAGCTCCAGGTCAATTATTTTTGTCTGCAACACGTGCAAATTGTCATAGGCCCTAATTTTGATTATTAACAAATGTCTTGACCTTCACGGCCATTGCTGTTATTACAACTAAGGTCTCCAAAACTANTTTTCTGCAGACTTAAATATCATCTGTTAGGGGTACTATGTTAGCGCTTCTCCGTTGTGGTTATTGATCAGATGTCCATTTCCAGGCACTCTTAAAGCATTTTTAATGTGTTTGTTTGTTTGTTTTTGTTTATTGTTTGGTTGCTCGTTTTGGTTTGTTATTTTTGTATTTCTCAGACGAGCATTTCCTACTGTCCACTTTTAACCTTTCAACCAATACGGTTAAGCCTCGTAAATGTCACTGCTCCACAAGGCTCCTTGCTCGGTTCATTCATTGTTAGTTGTTAACGGGTTTCAAACAAGCATCATCTAAATTAGCAGTTTGTGATAAGTTGCCGTTGTCAGCAAGCAGTAGCGATTGCACAGGGCTATTTTCTTTGCTTCCTGATGCTATAACAGTGCCCGCAGTCTATATCTCAGGTGATCGTATGCGACTTAATCCTTGCAAAGTTTTGAGGCTCTGTATATTGAAAACAGAGATCTCGCAAGCATTCTAGTTCAGTAAAAGCACATCTTTGTTGATAGAATATTATTACAGCTACGAAAGAACGTCTGCTCTTTCTTCTCTTTTATCTCGAAACTTTCTTCTTTCTTTCAATTTTTATAATCTCAAACTTTCTTGTAAGATATTCTACTTTTAGCTCAAATCTTTGAGTCTAGCTCCAGGTCAATTATTTTTGTCTGCAACACGTGCAAATTGTCATAGGCCCTAATTTTGATTATTAACAAATGTCTTGACCTTCACGGCCATTGCTGTTATTACAACTAAGGTCTCCAAAACTACAAACGTATTTTATCAGTTTGACCTTTCGTTTCTGGTTTTTGTAAACAAGTTTTTGGCAAGCTACTTGCTAAATAAAGAGATCGACCATGCGTATGATCCCAGTGCTAACAAATGGTGCGTTTTCATAGACAGCTTTACAAATCCTAGTTTGCTCTTGTGATTAATTTCATTTTGTCAGGCTCTGCATAATAACTTTTAAGTTTACTGGTTCTTCAATTGCTAAATGATTTTTGGTGGAATTTGGAAACGTTGGCTTTTTTTAAATACTTTTTTCTGGATGATGTAGTTGACTGGAGTGAAAATACAGTTCTTGTCAGGAAAACACACACGCCTTTCATTATCTGTATGTTGTTTATTATTTTCTACTGGTGAAACAATGATGGTTTCTAGCTCTATCTGAAACCCAATTTAGCTATTTCACAAAAGAGCCTGGATCAAGCGATATTTGTATGCATTGTTTTTCATGAAGTTCGATCAAGTGGCGTTAGAGCTTCTACCACTATTGTGCACATTCGCAAAATTCTTCAAAATGTCATGAAAATATCGTTCGATTCAGATTCTTTTTTAAAATAGCTAAGAGGTCGATTGTTAAAATTGATGTTCTAACTTCGAAAGATCAATGTGCGTTTGTACATTTAAGTCTGACTTACCTGCTACCAGGACAATTACAAAGATCAACTTTTGACGGGTTCTCCATTTTCCATGTTGTTTCTTTCCCTTTTCAAGAATATCAACTTTCCCTGTTGATTCCTGCTGCTTAAACATATGAATTCTCTAGAAACATCAATCAGCCTTTTTCATTTCCTTCAGCAACCATCTTTAAAAACCTTAGGCCACTTTGTTTATCGTTCCCCTGCAGCCATTTCGATATTGTTTACAATCACGCTGCTGTGTGCGTCCCTACGCGTTGCTTCGAGTCTAGTCAAGCATCTGACTTTGATTGGTTCGTTCAGCCTGATCATGTGCGACTTAGTCACGTGGTTTTTAATCGCTTCAATCAGAGCACCGGCTGAAGTGAAATGAGAACCTTGGTTGTTTAAATTGATATGTCAGACTGTGATTGACAATGTTCTTTGTTTAGCTTTCACCTTATACTCTGTTCATATTAGTCTCTCGAGGTTCTTATTAGTGTTGATTTGATTCATAGACTCTCCCAATCACAGAAAAAATTTTGAAAAGACTTGCACTGGTCTGAGATCTGGAGGAAGTTTTCATTTTTTCAGTAATTTATCTTGACTGGCCTGGAATTATTTCTAGCTACTTAAATCTAATTTGTACCCATTATGCATGCCGCATCCAGTCATGAGACCTCTTGTTTAACGTGCAGTGAGGTATGGCAGTACTGTTGGAGAAGCGAAACTAAGGCTCTTGCGGTCTATTTCTCTCTGTTTCATGCATGGTGGACTTGCCAAAGTCCCATTTTATTCTTCATAACGGACGTAATGAAAGTGTTGTGGCGCAGTGATGTAATCCTCTGACTTTGCAGCCAGAAAAGTAAGGTGGACAGGGCTCGATCCCAGGTAGAGCCCCGCCACTTGAGCGTCATGATAAGGGATCGCGGACTCGATTTGGTCTTCTCTATTTCTGCGGTCCCGGCACTTGACACTTAATACTGCTAACTCACTTTCATTTTCACTTGAAAGTATTACAAATCAGAAAAGTCAGCTAATTTCTCCCGCTCGTTTTGCAGAAAGGAGCGAGATCTAGGCAAGTTTACACCTATTATTAATGTTTGGTTTCTCGCTCTAAAACTTTCCAAAGAGGAAACCCTTTTTAGAGTCAATCCTGAGTTTTATAAGATATCAACTTTCGTTAACGATTCATCAGATTCTTGAAAATAAGATTATTCAAACTGACATCAAAACATTGATAAGGACTTCTTCGTTATCTTTTTGCAAATCATGATTAAAATATTGATGAGATGAGAGGATTTATGACCTTGAAATGACTCCTCGCCAGCTGCGCTCTAGAAAGATAGCTATGTGTTATGGAAGGGAAAAACATTTTGGAATTTTCTCTATGTTTTATATACAGTATACCTTTCTACATACTTTTTGTTACTTTCTACATATTTGTTTAACAAATGACGTGACTTGCAACGTACAGGATCTTACAATATGAACTTAGTTCTCAACAATCTCGTCTTGCAATTGTAGTTTTGCAATGTTAATTGGCCTATGAAATAGTAATAAACAAGTAAATAAAGTAAAATATAAGCACTTTGATGCGAATTGAAATAAGCACAATTGAAGTGCTTATTTCAATTCGCATCAAAGTGCTTATATTTTACTTTATTTGCTTGTTTATCATTGTACGATTGCACTACAGACAACAAGAAGATTTTTATGAATTAGTAATGTCGAAAACAAAGCAAAATTGTGATGTAGTGGTTTGGTTTGTGTGGAACCGACCATCTAACTGAATTTGTAGCGCGCTTTTGAAGTGGTTGCTTGTTTGAAGTTATTGATAGTAGACAGGAGGATATCTAACCCTATCCCTTCCTTGAAATTTATCTGCATAATGCACCATTTTACTTGTTGATAATTTAAAGATAAGATTTAAAGATTGTTCACAAGAAGAAGGTACCATTTTTCATTATGATACAACTGTCTGTCAAAATGTGTGAATATCATTAGTATCATTTTCTGTTCTTTGTGAAACCATTGCAAAGTACCAGATCGAATTTTTAAAAGTTGAAATGTCATCTTTCCTTCTCTGTGATGTCTGAGGTCAGTAAAATTCGAAAAGGAAATTTTCATGCCAAAAGCATCATTTTCAGTTCTTTATGAGCCCATGCAAAGTACCAGATCACTTGTTTAAAAGCTTAAAGTGAAATTTTTATGTCAAAAAGTATCATTTTCAATTCTTTATGAAACCTATACAAAGTTTTATATCTATTGTTTCAAAGTTTGAAATATTATTTTGCAATCGAATGTTGAATTTTTGATGCACAAAACATTACATTTTCCTCTCTTTTTTAATAAGTAATTTCATAGCATTAGAGTCTGAATTTTAACCCGTCTGCAACATCTATTACATGCTTGAGTATTTGCAGCTTGCAAACTTATCACAGCTTTCCTATTCTTTGTTTTGAGTCCAAAATAACGTGTCTGAGGTTAACAGTTTTAGATAAAAACAATTCTGGATAACCGAATCGATTTGCTCAATTAGAAATGCCGCACCTGCAATTGGATTCACTCATGCGTGGACAACTTTTCTGCAAACCAAGCTCAAGGTTGTTGCTGCGACTTTTAGGATGGCCTAACAAAATAGTCTCTTATTCTTGATATTATAACAAATTTTAATTGCTAAGTTGGCAGAGTTGCAAGGAAAAGATTGCTAAGCTTTCAGATTTTGCATCAGGGAGGACTGGGAAACTTTCAGAGATCGCACGGAAGAGGACTAACATACGCAGAGAAATTCTTTGTCGGTACTGCTTCGCTTCACATCAAAGTTGTTTGTTGTCATTGTAATCCCGGGCATTTCTGCAACTTGGCTACGAAAGGAGAAACAACTGGAATTAAAGGACTGGTTTGAAATGTGGTGATTTTTTTACATTGGTGTGAAATTTTGGTACTGTTTTACTTCGTGTTCAAGTTGTTTGTGTGTCATCCTCCTGGCTTCTGTTTCGATATTTCTGCATCTTGGCTGAAAGAGGAGACGGACTTAAATTACGATACGCAAGGAAGATATCATATGTGTTGACATTGCTTGATTTTGAGTAGAGATTTTGGCGAAAGACTCTTCACCGCAGAAGTTTGTTTATATAAAGAGCAACAGATCAATAAAGCTGGAAGAACGCGGAAACAAATCTATTGGAAGAAATATCCTTGTCACGAAAACAGCTTATTTTGATTCAAAATCAGAAAGGAACTTGTTACAGATCTGAAGAAATTTGTGGTTGTAATTTATATTGTGGTTTATGCAGGAACCAGTCTTGTGACAAAGAGAACATCGACTCCGGACTGTACTGAAAGAGTTGAGAAGCGAAACGGACAATCGAAAGAAAACCTTGATTTCTGATACCACCTTGTGCATTCTGCAGAGCAAAGTGTGCTGTAAAGAATTATCAAGTCTTGCTTTCGTTACGAAATTAATTCACAAAACAAATAGAATTATCTATTTTGAAGTGCAAACATAACACGCAATCAAATTAAAGTACACAAACAATTGAAAATGAGGAATAAATAATTTTCACGATTCAATAATAACAGCTGGAAGAATCGTTTATCTAACGTGGTTGAACTACCGTAACACCTTCAGAACAGCTGTTGAGTCGAGTTTGTTTTGAGTTCGTGTATAGATTAAAGTTTATACTTGCATGATAACCATCATTGTCTGCAGAGGTAATTATACAGTCAGTAGTCGAAAGATCTTTGAGCTGTTATGTCGATATTTTTAAAGAAGAATTAATGTATGCTTCTTGGCAGCTAATTACAGATTGTCAATTGGAGTTCGTGCAAAGATTTAAATTCATTTTGGCAGTGAGTCCTTGTTAACGGAATTTATCCTTCAGTGGGTTATAGGCCAGCCTTCAAGAGCTTTCCCTGACGATATTTTTACGAGGAAACAGGACAAGAAAGGATCAACACAAATAGAAGCAATTTGTTGGATAGAGGATATCCTCGCAGCTGATAGTTGAATGTCGTTGATGAACTGTTATGTCTGATTGCTACACAAGATCGAAATCGTTGCCTCTGAGTTTAATTCTATAACTCAGGCAAAGGAACGCCCTTTTCAAACGCTTTCACCTGAAATTCTGTAGAAGATTGGATGTGAAGACTGGCAATTTTACTTGACTTGTCCAGCCGTAAATGCTTATTGACACAAAC
Organism: Aurelia aurita complex sp. Pacific; assembly: GCA_004194395.1. Taxonomy (NCBI): domain Eukaryota; kingdom Metazoa; phylum Cnidaria; class Scyphozoa; order Semaeostomeae; family Ulmaridae; genus Aurelia; species Aurelia aurita complex sp. Pacific. The sequence continues at coordinate 934,616 of REGL01000008.1, read as the reverse complement.
TGAAACTTTAGTTGAAAGCTTGGAAAAAAACTTCGAAGTTTGTCGTTTGGTTCTTTGGTAGACCTAGAAACAGGAGATTTCCCTAAATAAACTGATTTGCCAAACATTCTGCAGAAGCTTGGGCGTGAAGATTGTCAAGTTTGTTTGAAATTCAACTGTGATTTGCTGTGAATATTTGCTGATACAAACAAAGAGACTTTCTTGCTAGAATACTGGAAGAAACCATTGAAATTACTCATTTGGGACCCTCACAAAAAGTATTTTCTTGCTTCAGCGCTTCTCCAACCAGAAAGAAAGTTCTTGGTCATTGCACGTTGGAGTATTTGTGCGAATAAGTCAGAGAAGTCGTCATTGATTGTAGAAGGAACTTGAAAGAGTTTCTAGTTTTGCGTCACTTTGAAAATCACTTCTGTCAGATTAATTTGAACAAAGCTTGATCAAACTGGGATCAGACTGACTTTATCCAGTCATTTGTAACAAAAGTTTCAGATCTATTGAACCCAGGCTTTTTTAATAAACATAGCTACAAGACGTGAGCAAAGTACTTGTTGAGTACTTTCCAAAACAATATTGGAGCTGTTGAACTCTGTTTCTCCGAAATAAACATTGAAACGCGAGGAACAATCCACCAGAATGAATTCCAGTCGGTTCTGCCTTTTCCTGCTGCTCACAACAGTCATTCTAATCATTGTTGGTATCTTTCTCGTTGTTACATCGTTACACTATGAAGAACTACCGGACGAGGAATCCCGGACTGAGATCCGTAGAGATGTTGAAGAGGTGGACTCAAATCCACATCACAAAGAACCTTTTCCAGTCTTTCCTGAAGATTACCATGCATCTGGACTTCTGATACTGCCACATAGTGCAATTGCAGAACCATTTGAGATCTGGTATTCAAATTCATTGGGAGCTAGCAGGATTGATTATTATTATGGTATGTTGAAAAGTTCTCGTTTTTCTTGTTTTCACTGACATTTTTAACCAACTCATGTGCAAGATTTTCTTTCCCCTAAAAATGAAATTGCTCATCCCAATTCCTTTCATTAGTGTTTAAAGCCTATTTTGCTTTCTATTTGAATGCCAAAAATTTCCGATTTTTTTTTATAAACATCAAAAGTTGTAATGAAAATCTAATGCGCCTATTTCTTAGAGCGCACAGATAAACCAGTGTGAATTATTTCTTTGATAGCTCCAAAAACGTGCGTGCCACTACTGTACGGGCAAAAAAGTGAGATTAGGTCATTTGAAATGAAGTTTTTTATTCCTGTTCCAATCCTGTGACTAAACTAAAGCTAGATCTTTCGTCAATTGAAAAAAATTAGCCCAGTAGGCTCTTGGGTGGGATCTCACAATAATTCTCAAGAAGAAGTGAGCAGTCTGTTGGTTTCCAAGTAAACATCGTTGCAGAAGATGTTCGCCTTTTATTTTCATTACAGTTCTCTCAATTTTTCATTTTTCATTGCTCAGGCACAGATAAATCATTTCAACGAGGTGATGAGCAACCATATGGAAAATATTACAAGATAGTTCCCATGTACAATGATAAGCAAGGAAATTTTGAAGGATGCTGGACAATGACAGGGAGAAAGAAATGGCCTATTTTTGCACAAACTATCATTCCAAATATTACTTGGTTCAAGGTAATATTGTTTTAATATTTTGCTACCAATGATATGGGAGTAACAGCAACTGTCATTGCTGTATTGCAGGAAAACCGATGAAATGTTACTTCACGAGAAGAAAATTTTGTCACGACTTTGACAAAATTGAAAATTTTCCCTTTACATACAGGCTGTAACGGGAACGGTGTATATTAAATGTGGTGTATACACCGTTCGCTCTGTTCCGAAATGATGAAGGATTTTCTCAAGAAAGCTTTTTCAAGAAATCATCAAAACTGGCCTGAAATCATGGCCAAGTATTCTGCCTTTCAGCAATGACGTGTGCATTCTTTAGCACGTGTTATCCAATTGAGAGGATGAAGGTGTCATTCCTTGGAGCATAAAAAATTATTCCAAGCGATTCATCCCCCAAGAGGTGCTCAAAACGCTTTGGAGTCAGAAGTAGTAAGGCAGAGATATTAGGAAAATTTAGGCGCGATTTTAGGCCTGTTTTGAAGGTTTCTGGAAAGGGCTTTCCCGAGAAAATCCATCGTACTTTTAAGGCACCTAAGATACTACTAACTGATTGTTATTTTGGTTATCTTTCTTTCCAGTATGTGAAGACAGAAGTTTACACGGGGACATTAGCAACAAAATGGCATTACGAATACTGGGCATATGGAATGCTCAACTCACAAAATGTATGGGTAACCAAATCGAAGCCTCATAAACCAATCAGATACGAGATGAAAGGATATGACTCGATGTTGGGTTCTTATTATGATCATTATGTTTTGGAATATGTTTCATTTGAACAATGGAGACCACAAATAAAGAGATTTGAACTTCCCAGATGTAAGTGTTTTAAATTTCAGAATTTTTTTTCNTATTTTGGTTATCTTTCTTTCCAGTATGTGAAGACAGAAGTTTACACGGGGACATTAGCAACAAAATGGCATTACGAATACTGGGCATATGGAATGCTCAACTCACAAAATGTATGGGTAACCAAATCGAAGCCTCATAAACCAATCAGATACGAGATGAAAGGATATGACTCGATGTTGGGTTCTTATTATGATCATTATGTTTTGGAATATGTTTCATTTGAACAATGGAGACCACAAATAAAGAGATTTGAACTTCCCAGATGTAAGTGTTTTAAATTTCAGAATTTTTTTTCGAAAGGTAGAGAATTCTCATTCATATCATTCTTAGGCGAAACCGTGTGCATTTTATTTTGACTGGGCATACAGGCATAGAAATGTGGAAGGTTTCCGAAAGACTCATATACGAGATAAGCCTGAAAAAATGTCAATGCTTTTTCGAAGATTTTTCTTCAAATTGCAAGATTTTTTCTGTGCATGCTTATCAGACAAAAGATTTAAAAATTATATCCTAGTAACAACTTTAAAGGGAGTACAAAGATCAGCAGCCTTTGCCATCGTTTGTTTTTGTTTTTGTGAATTTCGTACAGTCAGTTATCCTGGAAGCTATGCAGAGCAAGTCACTGACTTCGTGCAAAGCATGCTGGTCTTTGTACTCCCTTTAAATGTAATTTTTTGTGTTTTCGCTTTCAAAACGAATGATTATAAAACCTAATTTTGTTCCTGTGAAACTGTTCATAAGCCTGAACTTTTTACAACATCTTTGTGATTGACCAGCCCCTTCCATGAACACGGCAGCCAATTTCTCAATTCTTAGTTGTATCCCTGCCAATCCCATTTCCGAAGGCACAATATAAGAGCTTTCCATGGGTCCTGCAAACTATTTATGATCCATGATGTTTGAAAAGATGTAAGATATTTTGGCTATTCATTTTCCATCACAGGCTGACAAATTGCCAACTTCAAATGTTCTATATACAAGCAGTTTTGCTATACTCTGAGTTTTGTCTATTTTGAGAACAGTTTCTCAAAGCTGCTTCAAACACATAGTCTTTGCATTTGTCTTCAAAAATGTCTGTTTTCATCTAGCAATAACNTTCCGAAGGCACAATATAAGAGCTTTCCATGGGTCCTGCAAACTATTTATGATCCATGATGTTTGAAAAGATGTAAGATATTTTGGCTATTCATTTTCCATCACAGGCTGACAAATTGCCAACTTCAAATGTTCTATATACAAGCAGTTTTGCTATACTCTGAGTTTTGTCTATTTTGAGAACAGTTTCTCAAAGCTGCTTCAAACACATAGTCTTTGCATTTGTCTTCAAAAATGTCTGTTTTCATCTAGCAATAACATGTTTCAATTGGTCAGTCACATTGGAATCAAGTTTGATCGCAAATCCAATGCAAGAATTTACTTCATTCACGGCTGAACATTTGGTGGATACTGATGAAATGTTTCATGATTTTAAAAACAATCATGGCAAGAAATATGATGACGAGAAAGAACATAAAAAGAGAAAGCATATTTACAAGCATAACATGAGGTATGAGCATTTATTTATTTTAGAATTTTTTATATTTTGTAGTAATTGTCAGGTGAATTAGGAAAAAGTTGCCATGTTTTAAATTTAGCAAATTACCTTTTGCTACTATTTTTCGAAATCTAATTTGTTCAGTTACATGGAAAAAAATCATCCGTGGCAAACATAACTTTTTAGGCTTGAAAATACAGCTTGAATAGCCAAGCATAGGTTCCAAATCTTTAACTCGGCGCAAAAAGGTGGGTGTGAAATTCAATGACCTATTTCTTCTGATTGAATGGCTTGAAAAAAACTGTTGATACTTATCTATAATTCTACCGTTGGACTTTCCAGAACTTTTGAAAACTTTTTGAAATTACAGCACATTTTATATTTCAGCTCATTTGAGGATGTGACGTCATCAAATTTCTAAATCATAAACCATGAAAGTGACAGACTTTTACTTGATACCATATCGTAGGCATTCATAAACCATGATTTTCTTCGAAATTATTTCATGTTGCGTCAAGCAGTTTAGATATTACGATAGTTTTAAGTTTTTTTGAAAATTTTTCTTGAATTCTCGAAAAAGAAGAAAGACACTCTAATTTTGAAAATATTGAAGATTTCAAAAAAGTCCAATGGTAGGATTATAGAGAAATAGCTACAGTTTCTTTGAAATCATTCAGCTCAAAGAAATAGGTCACTGAATTTTACAACAGCCTTTTTAAAGATTTAGAACCTATGCTGAATAGCCTTAATTTGAACCATAGATTCTTGAATTCATCTTGCTTAAATTTCAAAATGACTTTCGATTCCTACATGCTCACGAAATTACATTATGCTATAGTTAACAAATTCCTAGCGAAAGAAAGATAGCTCTGCTAGAGATTTAAAAAAAAGTAGTTTAGAGTACCTCAGAACTTTGCCTTTTCAAAGCCATTACCAGGTTATGCAGGGTTACTTCAATCAATTTTGCTGTAACATGGCAAATAGAATATTTTAGCAGTGCTATGGTAGAATTTTCGATTCAAATTTTGATGAAAATTCTTTGATGGTCGCTCTTCATTGTTTTCTTACATCTGGTAAAGATACCGGGTGACCCAGAAAAAAGTGACCCAACGCAATCTGTTACAGAAAATTAACTGAGTGGCCGATTGAGATGCTTCAAACGTTGTTCTGTCGCTAAAAGTCTAGCCTATGACATGAGTATTTTTCGCAATTTTTTCGGCACGGTAAATTTCCAACATTCAGGATTTTGAGGAAAAGAGCATGCCTGAAATCCTCAAAAAGTCTTCAAAAACAGGGCATCGATTTACAGCCATTTCAAATCTTCAAAACAACGAGGAGCGTGTTTC